>VMOF01000220.1:13154404-13582946 GCA_011764245.1 Trialeurodes vaporariorum
TTTGGATTCCTAAGGGGCATTTATGCTCGGTATCTTCAATCGTTCCGCGTATGTCCCTGGTTGGCCTGCTGTGGCGATTGCCTGTGCTGTTAATATGGGCATGTCCTGTATAAGTACACCTCTAACTGCATTTTTTACTTCGTTTACCTGGTTTTTTGGTGCTGGTATATTGGCTTTATTCATCTCGCTCCGCACGGCTTCCTTCACTAATTTCTGCATTTCACACAATATCTCTTTCTTCAGATCCCCCAATTGTAGGTTTTCGCCAGCAGGTCGTGTCGGGTCTTGGAATTCTTCTGCAATTGTCTTCATGTCTTCGAATGCCTCTGTCATATTGTCTATCATCTCTCGCGCGCCATTTTTCAGACCAGCCTCCATCTCTATTTCATTTATAAGATTTTTCATGTAGGATAGCGCTCTCTTAAACTGCTTCTCTGCTTGTACAATGGTCTTCGGCTCTTCCTCTTCTCTTGGTCTCTTATTTTTACTTTTAGAAGGTCCATGCTCATATAGTTTCCTCAGGTCACCGACTGTTCCAACTGGGGTTTGGAACAACTCGGTTACAGGCTCATTTGTATTTGGGGTTCTTAGGGCCTCATTTGTGCTCCCACTCGCCTCCATACTCCCTTGGGTTTGCGGCCTCTGGCTATTTTCATGGTCTTCACTTAGATTATGTATCTCCGTGGTTTGTTTCTTTCTTGTATTTTTTCCAGCCCCTGCATTGATTCTCCTGAGCGGCTCTCCAGGAGGTCCGCTATAAAGTTCTTTAGCAGGTACTTGCGTTCGTTGAAAGCTTAGTTTTGTTATTAGGTATTCTATTTCTTCGTTTGTCATTGATTTGACGTACATCCAGGTTTCTTCTCTTGATATTTCATGATAGCTGCTCGGATCTGCCCAAGCAATTCTGAGTGTATTTTTAACTACGTCCAAAGGTATGATGTGTCTCGTCCAGTTTCTCATATGATCTAGTATGAGGTAAAAAATCCCCATTTGCAAAACAAGTGATCTTCGGTAGTACGAGTTTGGAGCGTTATGAGTCTCTACTTGATCGTTGGTACGTTCTTCAAGGTCAGATCCTTCAGAACTGGGTCTGGAGATGGTTATTTCCGGGTTTGTCTTCCAGGCTGTTGGAGAGACTGGGTTTGGGTTTGGCATCTGCGCCGAGATCGAGTCGGTCGATCTGGCCGAGCCTTTTCCAAACCATGCTCTCCATTGCTCTTCATAGGGAGGCGGTGCAGGCCACACGGCACCCTCCTGGCTAGCAGGAGCGGTCGGGTCTGAAGCCTCCCTATGTTTTCCCCAATTAAGTATTTGGTCCTCAGTTTTCATCGCCAGATCCAGATCTGCTATGTTCGCGAAAGACGAGGCTGGTGACATCCTTGGTTGTAAACTCGTAGGTAAAAGATGGCTGATTTTAAAATAATATACTAATTCTTCAGCTCTCGTCCTCTCAACAAGCCTATAGATGTCTTCGTCGTGTACCAATGGGGTCTCTACTGTGTCTCCATGGACTAATTTGAGATACGGTACTAACTCCTTCAGTTTCACTCTATACGATCCTCTTCCTGTTTTGATCTTGATTTCTTCACTTGAGAGCCGTTTAAGTTTGAAATTTTTACATTCGCTTTCAACCTTTTTCCGAACGTCAGGTTTCACATTCTTGAAAGTAATGTCCAGTTTGTAGTCTCTAAGATCTACGTCCAAATGATTTATCTGCTCTTTTTTTTCTGTATTGGTTCTTCTATTACTTTCCGGCGGCGGCTGAATGACTTGTTTAGGCCCGCTGTTTATGTAAACCACATTTGGGTTCCAGTTACGTGTTTGGCCGGGGTTTCCATAATTATACGGGTTGTAAACCCTATTTTTATGCGGTCCTTGAAAAGGTGCTTTACTTGGTGTAAAAATGGTCTGTGCTACGGTTGCAAATCCTTGAAGTCCTTCAGTTAGGTCTCTATTCCTCTCCTGCATCGCTCTCCTCTCGTGGGGCATGAAATCCTCGTGAACCCTAAAGGCTCGCGCTGCTTCGTACCCTGCTCTCGCCTCCTGTTCGATGCGATTTACTGTCGATTCACTATCAGATGATCCAACAGGGCCGCCCTGTATTAATTGTCCGTAGCTCTGTGCCGTTCCATAGGTAGTACTTTTGATTGAGTTGTAGTGCGTCTCGTCTTGTGCCGTCGCATATCTTGCATCTGTACTCTCCTGAAGGTTCGTCCGTTCAAAAGGATGTCTCATATGCAAAGAATGGTCCTGAAACTGCTCATTTCTCGTCGAGTTTGCATTCGGCAGGAAGTTCTCCGATAGACCTGATACTTGGCTGGTTTGTGACCCTAAAGGGCTTCTAAAGTTCATCTCTGCCCCTGTTGGTTCACCCGTTTCTGGGTGATCCTCCAGGTCTATTAGATTAGGATAAATACGTCTCATATTTTATTCCCTCATTTACTCATTCACTTATTCCCATCACAGCGAGAGAAGGTTTGTATGCGGGCCGCTATAAAGCGCCAATGTTAGAGAAAAAAAAAAAAAAAAAAAAAAACCTCACGCTTGTGCTGAAACACGAAAATAAATTGGGAAGAAGAAAGAATCAAGAGCAATCAACAATAGTTTAGTTTTATATAATTCAAGTTGTACTCATCTGAGTGGTTTCCGATTTATACGTCTGTCCTTGCTTTTATGGATCAGCCTGTACATATACTTGTGCTCGTGCGAAGAGATCTAACGCACTTCGAATTGCAGCCGCAGCAAACAATTGTTTTGGTTTCACGCCGCGCACTTTCGCCCGCGAACGTAAACACTCGCGCCTGGGAGACACTATCTCTGCTTGTAACTGTAAACACCGCGCGAATCGTCACTTTTCTAGACCGGAAAATAGCAAGTAAAAAAATTCGCACTAATCCTATTTAAAAATCACAGGATAAGTTCTTCCTGATATCCCTAAAACGGCAGTAACTGTCCGTAAACCGGTAAACTGGTTAAACGCACCTTCAAAAATCTGATCGATAGATATCAATTTCGATTTTTTTCGGTAACTTTATCCACACGAATTGAGCGAAAAACGCGGAGCACCAAAAGAACACGTCTGGTTTCGTCTCGTAGTTCGACTCGACTCTTCCGTCTCGTAGTTCGACTCGACTCTTCTTATTATTATTATTATTATTATTATTATTATTATTATTATTATTATTATTATTATTTGTTTATCACCGCTTGTGGCGGGTAATGGGGTGTTAGTCCCTCGGCGGGACTAAACAATAGTCCTAAGCCTTGGGCTTTTTCCGGTTGGATGAATTTTCCGGTATCTGTACAAAATTAATTATTGTTAATTAAAAATTACCATCCCTTGTACAAAGGGAGGAGACTACTTCTCCCGGGGACAGGTTTTGTACAATCGTTGCTGTACTGTCCTGATGGGAGGAGCTCTCTTATTATTATTATTATTATTATTTTTTTTTTTTCATGAAATCCATTTTCATGAAGTTCTTGTTAAGGAAATTATCAAGTAACAATTCTCAATTATTCCATTTTTTATCGGTGGGTTCATTGACCACTAATGGAGGAAAGCCCATTATTTCTCGTCTGATCGTGCTACTCACAATACTTTTTTCTTGAACTAAATAGAACAAAGAACCGTACTTGGCCTCTTTTAATTACGTTATCGCTCCTTAAATTGTTGATCTAAGCTGCTCCCGACATGATATGTTCAGTAGCAAAACTTTGTTCTTAAAGTATCCGGAAGTGCTAGGTCTCAAGGAGGGTAAATTATTGAGTTAAGCTCTCAAGAAAATAATCGTATAATAGAAAATTTACTCTCAAGCGCAGCCTTTCGTTCGATGAAAACATCAAAGAAATTTTCCCTCCCTTCCTTCTCTTCCAATTTGCTCCTGCTTTTCCTTTATTCGCTCCATGTTTACTCAGTTATACGCGGCTGCAACTCAAATCAGCAAGACGTACCTACCATTTCAGATCAAGGTCTATTTCTGAACCCAATTCCGCGTCAACTTTGAATTGCATGTTGACCTAAGACTTCAAAGAGTTCTTCTGAGTTGATCCACATATGCGCAATATTGATCAATTTTGAATCGAGTAACCCGTCCTCCGTCTCTCGCATAACTCCGTCCACCGGCTGAAGCTTGAGTCTGATTTTCGGCCGAAGACGCTTGACATTTTTCTCAAATAAAATTTATTGTTGTTATATTCTGCGCTGACTATTATTGTAGTTTATTTGTGTCCACTATCATTATCGACAGTTTGACAAATAAATACGAGTCATGATGCATGAAATGGAACATTATTTGTCCAATTCTTTTCGGAGCGCACTCGAATGCAGTGGCGTCGCGTGAAATTTGGCAACAATGTACTATATCCATTTAAACTCGTGTAAAATATCGAATTCAGGGGGTGCACAAGGACAATTCGATATATTTAATGAGTTTAAATGGAGCAGTTGCATTGTTGCCAGATGGCACGCGACGCCACTGCTCGAATGTATCATTAGCAAACGGTGAATAGTCGGGTGTGTGGGAGGAGGGGGGGTGATCCGGTACACGATAATCAGTGGGCTAAAGTCCCTGGCAAATGGTTCAATATTAGCTTTCATGAGTTTCAGGACTATTACTTTTTTTTAATGGTGCAATCAGTAGGGTAGCGTGAAATTTTGCAACGTTGCAGTTAGTCCATCTAAACCCATGAAAAAGATCGAAGGATTGGATGTTCGGTGAACACCCTCGCATTCGACCTTTTACATGGTTTTAAACGGAAGAATACAACGCTGCCAAATTGCACGCTACGTCACTGCGTGCAATGTGGCAATAACGGATGTTCTCCATTTAAACAGACGTATTGATACTCTAGCTAAGGTTCAAATGGCATAAAATGATCACGAGCCTAAACTGCTAGACAAATATGGATCCAGCAATCTTGCAACTGTGCACTACTCCCATTTAAATGCATGAAAAATAATCGATTAGTGAAAGGGCAATGGCCTATGCAAAAATGGATTGTTTCTCGTACGTTCTTATGGGATGAATTCATGGTTGCCAAATTGCTGGATCCGCCCATGTTGCAGGGCTGCCGTTTAGCGTATAATCAATGCTATTTTTCAATTCACCGATGATTCCACCGGTTGAGAAAAGATTACACAGTTCAGTTCAGTGCATGACTGTAATGCACAAAAATACTCTGATCTGTAATCTTTCCTTAATCGATGGAAACTCCGTTGATTAATTAAAATATCCGCAAGTTTTTTCAAGTCACCGACGACTCCACCGGTTGAGAAAAGAATACAGATGCGAGTATTTTAGATTATTACAGTCATGCACTGAACTGAACTGAGTAATCTTTTCTCAACCGGTGGAATCATCGATGAATTGAAAAATATCATTGATTATACGCAAAACGGCAGCCCTGCCATGCTGCTAGATGCTAAGAAAACGAAATCTACTTATTTTCTATAAAACTTAACGGGACGTAGGGCAACTTCATCTCTTTACGATATGGCAATCTCTCCAACGACGAACCCTTCAAAGTAAGCTATTTTATTTCATTATTTTGAATCAAGCGAGTTTCCCCCCCCCCTTTTTTCTACTTTTCATGTAATAAGCGGTCGGGACACTGCAACCACGAGTCAACAAGAGAGAACCGCGGCCCTGGTCGAAAGTATCTCCGCCGGTGCACAACGCAATTTCAGACTCGTGAGTGCGTTTTTATTTGTTTTAAAATGAAAGTGGAAATGAGGGAACGAAAAAGTGAAGTTGGTCGCGATAGGCACACCGCGCACTTTTATAATCGTGGTAGAACTGGTGGCTTTTCATTCGCTCTGTTTTAACCTCCGCGCCCCCTCCCCTCCCTCATTTTACATATTTTCCCACCTTCTGCACTGAAAAATACAATGGGTCTGTTGCACACTTTTGATACATCGATTAAGAGTGTTAAATCCAATGTAAAACCGCCTGAAAAGTCCATTGGTGGCATCAGAAAGTCATAAAATGCAATAGTAAACTCACGAGAGGCGTTTAATGAAATCCAAGATGGCGGAGAAATATCGAGCAATTTGTATGCATGCACCACGAACATCGGAGGATAGCCAACCTCACAATATCGATCAAAACCGATCACAATGTAAACAAACACATAGCATCTACCTCCAGTGAGGTGGTCAAAGTTGGCCATCCTTGGGTGTTCACGGTGCATGCATACGAATTGCTCGATATTTATCCGGCACCTTGGATTTCATTAAACGCCTCTCGTGAGTTTACTATTGTATTTTATGACTTTCTGATGCCACCAATGGACTTGTCAGGCGATTTTACATAGAAATAAACATTCTGAAATATTGTAGCAAAAGTTTGCAACAGACCCATTCTTATATTCTAGAAATGTTATCATAGAGGCTCCACGATATGTGAACTGCGTTGAGTCAAGTACTTTTACCATCAAAAATCTGGTTTTATTATCATGGTGCTTGAAATTGTTGATCATGAGTATAAGATTGTGCTTACAAATTCTAAAGCGTCTAATTAATAAGGGGCATAATAATCAAAGGGCGGAGCGTGGAATTTGGCAACGCTGTATTTTGCCTCTATGAACCCACGTAAAAGGTATAGTTCAAGGGTGTTCACTGATCACCGAACATTCAATAGTTCGATTTTTTTTATGGGTCTGAATGACGAAAGTACAATGTTGTCAAATTGCAAGCTACGTCGTTGCCAATAATGGGTCTGTTGCATACTTTTGCTACATCAATATAAAACCTTGATTCTTATGTCAAATTCGGCGAAAACAATGATGCGCAAATTTAAAACGTTCAAAATCCACTCATTAACTCAGGAAATCACTTCAATTTCAAACAGCCCGCGCTACACTAGACACTATTTGCACCGGTATACTTCTACATAGACGGAACCACCGTGCATAAGTAAACAACATCGTAACTATAAAATGGTGGAATTTTCTCCTAAATACACCAGCAATTGGCTGCATTTGCTGTCTTATCTGCGGGTTTTTCGGTTCATCAAAGATAACAAGATAATATAAGAAATGTGCGCATCTAAACGAAACATTCCAATGTTTGTAAGTTATGTTGATGTTTACATAAACGATATGGTTCCATCTATGTAGTTATAAGTCGGTGATGTAGTGTCTAGTGTAGCACAGGTTGTTTGAAATGGAAGGTATTTTCTGAATTAATGAGTGGATTTTGAACATTTTTAATGTGCGCATCGTTCTTTTCGCCGAATTTTACGTTAGAAACAATGAGTTATATTGTTGTAGCAAAAGTACGCAACAGACCCATTGGTGGCCCAGAGATGGGCACTATCATTTAGGGGGGGGGGGCTTGGTTAGTCACCGCAAACTGCAAACAACAATTTAAGAAATGCACTTTATCGCACGATGCAGTTTGTTACGATAAGAACCCTAATTACGCGCTGACTTTTGTAAATACTTGTGATGGGAACGTTTTTTATTATTATTATTTTGTTTTTATTTTTTTTTTTTAAGGAAAAGAATATCAAAAATCAAAGCATATGCTCGAAGAAAATCTTACTCTCATAATTAAGTCGCTGATTTATGATCGGTTTTTCTCGACGGCCTTTTTCTTGACGCGCAACCGGATAGAAACCGCTAATCTCGGAAGTTCGAGTGAGGATAAAGTCGTAATTATTGTCGGCGCGATAAATCCCGAGCCAATTAAAGCCGGGAGATTTACCGAAGTCGTTTGTATTCTTTTAGCTTTGTTTATCTCGGTGTCAATTAAAAGAGGGAAAAAATGCTAATTGATGTTACTAGTTGTCGGTTATTGCTGCGAAGCAGCGACGGTACGCGACGATCCGGAGTTGCCGAGTCTATTTTGTTCACCCCCCCCCCCCCTTCCTCGTACCCTTTTGTAAGCGTACCGCATTAGAGCTCATTTTAGAAGTGTAGGCGTACCTAGACCATAATCTTTGGCGAATTTTGAAGTTTCATTCTTTCAAATCTAAACAAATCTTGCCCTCGACTTTGAAATTTTAATTTTAAAGGGTTCCTGAATAAAAAGCCAACGTTCAGATTCATTTTTGTTAATTTTCATTTTGTAACAACACTGATAAAAAAAATTGTTTGAGTTAGTGATTCAATTTGTCCAGAATGGAGCCCTCAATTGGTTTTGTTAATTCAACAAAACGAAATGGTGAATCAACAAAATGAGATTGTTAAGCTGACAAAATAGATTGTTGAATCAACAAATTGTTTGGGAGTTTGCCTCACATTTTGTTGACTGTCAATCTATTTTGTCAGATTAACAATCTTATTTTGATGATTCACCATTCTGCTTTGATGAATTAACAAAACCAATTGAGGGCTCCATTCTGGACAAATTGAATCGTTAATTGAAACAATTTTTTTTTTTTTTTTTTTTCAGTGAAGAGATGTAATGTTGAAAAATTCCAAAGATTATCGGTCTGGGTGCGCCTACACTTCTGAAACCACCTCTATTGGTCGTTTCAGAAGTGTAGGCGGACCCTTGCCGATAATCTTTGGAATTTTTTCAAACCTTGCGAGAAAGATGCGAATTCCGAGGTTTGAGTGCATCGGCGTCATCAATCGTTACCGAACAAACGTTTACGGCGCGATAAAAATAAATCGCAACCATTGAACCATAAAAAAACAAAAATGATCTTTCTCTGTTATTTCTCATTAAAATATCAAACTTTCGGACGGTTTATCCCGGTAAATTTGGCGACGGCGAGACAAACTTTGCGCTCACGGCTGTGTGCGACGGGTTGCGAGAAAGGGGGGTGGGGGTTGTCCGTGAGGAAGTTATCACCCCTCGTTCCCCTCTGACTTACAACCCCCCTGTCATGGCGTCACGCTTCCCGAGAGAGAGGAAACAGATACCCTTCGCTTCGCTTCCTTCACCCTACTCCACCCCCCACCCTTCCAATCTCGCCCCCTCCCCACCCTCATTGATTCCCCCTCCCCGGCACCCTTTACTCATCATCCGTTGAACAGTTTAAGCGAGACTATCGGTCTCGTTGAAGGTTCCGTTTTAAATCCCTCCCCCCACCACCACCCCCGCTTGCTTTTAAACCGTTTTTACAAGCCCATTCATGACTTTGAGTGCTAATAAAACCCCCTCAAAACTCTTCCGATTGAAGTCCGGCGGGGCGCGGCTTGGCTTGGTTGGGTGCAACCGCGATGCAGCAGCGAAACTCCCGCGCGCGCCTCGTTTCCCCGGGGGGGGGGGGGGGGAGAACCACCTGTGTGATTTTCTCTCCATGCTTCATTACCATCGTTTTGTTGCTCATTAAAAGCCGCTGGAAGCGGATTAAACGAGGCGGAAGTAACATCTGTCCGCGGGAGTCAATTCAAGCGGAACATTATTTGATATCAAGTGGTCGTATCCGAAGCACGGCAGTCACTTATTGAAACAGCTCGTTAAATGGATGGCAGGATTTTTATTTCGAAACCACCCGCTGAGTTTCCTTGGAAACGCTCTTAAACCCATTTTTATTTTTTTCTGAACCTCCTTTTAGATAATAACTAGAGGCCGGTGGCCGCTTCGCGGCCAAGCGTTCCGTTTCGCGTCTTGCGCGTGATTTTGTTTATTCGAGCTAAGACTTTGACTTGATATCCACACCCTAACTCCGTTTGCTATTTGCCCATCTAATCCTGCTCCAAAGGACGAAATCTAAAAACTTACTCTATTATTCCTGCAATACTAAAGTGGTATTTTCTCATGTACACCAAATGTTTAGAAAACAGGAGTCATTATTTGGAAGGGGCATAAATAGCATAACCCCCCGTCCCCCCCCCCCCTTGCATGAAATTTAAACCATTTTAGGGGTGGTCGTTCTCAAGAGGGCCCGATCCAAAACCGTCAATTTTTTTTGGCGCTCATGGAGCCGCCGAAACCCTTAGAATCGGCGCATTTGGATGCACCGTATTAGCGCATGTGGATTATACGATTTAGAACAGTACAGAGAAAAAAAGGGGAAGGAGAGAAAGAGATAGCGAGAGTGAAAAACCATGCTTTCACAATAAAATGAGAAGTTCGGGGTAAGCAAACAAATACGCATGACCGAGATCGCACACCTACGATAACCTTTCGGTGAACTGACATGACAAAAAACATTGCGTTTTAGTAGGTAAATAAAAAATCTGTATAAAAATGGAAAAGAAACTTTGCGCGGGAAAAGTATGCCTTTTTCAAACAGCCCTTTATTAACGACAAAAATTTTGTTAAAATAGGTTGGCTCGGAAATTCAAGCAAACTTCATTTAACTTTTTAAATTTTTTTAAGCTTTTTGGACATG
Organism: Trialeurodes vaporariorum; assembly: GCA_011764245.1. Classification (NCBI taxonomy): domain Eukaryota; kingdom Metazoa; phylum Arthropoda; class Insecta; order Hemiptera; family Aleyrodidae; genus Trialeurodes; species Trialeurodes vaporariorum. Next base: position 13,164,694 of record VMOF01000220.1, read on the forward strand.
AGGTCATTTACAACCCCTATTATTGGGGGTCATTCTTTCAGCGTTTTTTGACAATTGATGCTCAATGCTCAAAAGATGTCTCTCCATAAGTTTTTTGAAATTAGAGTGAGATAGCAGTACATGGGGGGGTTACGTGAGACCAAGAGAGACTTTGTCTTTCTTTGGAACGCTCATCACCAAGTCAGCACTAAATCAGTCTATTTCGAAAAAAAAAAAAAAAAACGCCTTCATTTAATTTGACACACTTTGACTCCACAGATTAAAAAAGAACAGGTGTATACAATCAAATGAATCGTTAAAAACTACAAAAATACCCAAGAAATCTAACGTTTTTTTTTTTTTTTTTTTTTTTTTTTTTTTTTTTAAAAATTTGAAAAAACAGACCTTAAAAAAACATCATAACCTCACCGAGATGCGAACTAATACGAAACAGCTCAAATCGCCAACTTTGAAAGAGGATGTGTAACAATATTCTGGGTCCGTTGGCCCCGTTGGTAGTATTCTTAGATAAATCACTTATACATTCAAAGTAAACAACACATTTTCAACAGGAAACCAATTATTTCATTACTCAGTAATATTCGAGAGCATATTATTGATAAGAGAAGAATAACCATCGTCTCAACTCATCATCACTAATAGTTTGGTTTCTTTAAAAATTCTCGAAACCTAGCCCAAATTTGCTGGGTTACAATCGAGTTATCAATTCAACGCACCGATCTCAACAAAGTCATCTCTAGTTGATTGTACTATTCTATAAATCTGCGTTTAATACATATGATAAGTATCGAAGCTCTACTTCGCGAAGTTATACAGCAACCTCGTCGAGCCATCAATCAATGACTGTACAGTGCTGCCAGATTTGACATAAAATATACACATTTTACATTAAGTCTCAAGTGCCTGAATATTTTACAACACATCTAGCAGCACTGTGACTGTCCCATTGTTTACATATACGAAAAATCATGTGATAAAAAGTCGAAGCTATACATCGATATCATACGAAGTGACTTCATTGAAGTCGCTATTAAAATGCTTCTATACCCGAATGTGCCCTTTCCCCAAACGACCTCTATATTAGACCGGCGAACGAATACGAACCAGCGTAACCCGCAAGAAAGGAAGTTAGGTTAGAATAGAGGTGCTTGGCCGGATAGGAGCACCTCTGTTTACACGTATTTTTATGAAGATGTTCTCTTCCGTTTTTCGCTTCTAAAACTCCTAATTTTACACGGATTTTGCTTTTCTTGGTCTTAATAGAAGGAGGATAGCTTGGGCTTTGACCTCCGCCCTACCGGGTCCGGTAACGTTTTTTCGAAAATATATGGAAAATATAAGTCGTTGAAGTGGACACCCGTTGGTATGCTCTGAAGACCTTGCAAATCACGTTCGCCTGTTTACGACGATTCAATCTGTCTACAAATCGGCTTTTAGTCATTTTTTGAGTCTACTCCTTCACTCTCAGTCCTTTTAGTGCTAGATTCTTAAAAATCCGAAAAGTTTTAGTGGCTGAGGAGGTAATTTTTCTATACTGTGTAGTGTGTACCAGTAAACCCTCCTGTGTTATAGTTCGTAGTTACTTAACTTGAGTTCGTAATTTCTGTACATTTCCCTTCTGGATGATTTTTCATTCCTAACATAGTTTTATCAATCTGCGCCATCATCAGTGTCTATTAAATACTGTGATTGTGGTGAAACCCGCCCGCCAATAACTCACCTGTGTTAGAGTTCGTAGTTACTTACTTGAGTTCGAAATTTTCTGTACTTTTCCCCTTCTGGATGATTTTTCATTCCTAATTTTGTTTTAACAATCTGCGCCATCATCAGTGTCTTTTAAAATTTGTGATTGTGGTGAAACCCGCCCGCCGTTAACTCAGGATGTCGGATCGAGCCGACCACTGAAAGGGTTCTGGTTAGTCATCATCAATTTTGTGAAGTACTCATCATGTCAGGAGTGATTCCCTCTTATTCCTTTGTTTAGTCGCAGCATAATTCAGCTTTGAATCAGGATTCATCGTAAAATTCCTCTCTTTGAACCATCCGTGGTTTTTGCGCATTCTTCGGAATCTTAAAGGTGAGCTTGGAAGGGTAGGCAGAGAAAATGGCCTATAAGATTTGTGTCAAGATTACTACCAACAGCACCTAGAGGCTCATTCAGTTAAGTTCATGAAGTCGTATCGGAAAGTATTAGATGGCAGTTATATGAGGGGCCATGTTTCTTCATCACACATTTTAGCATTTTTAGCTGCTGCGACTCGAAGTCACCTACGGGAACACTTTCGGAAACGGACCGAACCTCCACAAGACGCAATGAGTGCGAGAGAGAAACCTTAAAACGCGAGAGGTCTCTCTCTCTCGCACTCGCAGTCGCTAACGAGAACATTTGGGGAAAACGGACCGAACCGCCATAAGACGCAATAAATGCGAGAGAGAAACCTTGAAACGCGAGAGGTCTCCCTCTCTCGCAGTCGCTTACGGGAATAATTTGAGAAACGGACCAAACCGCCATAAAAAGCAATGAGTGCAAGAGAGAAACCTTGAAACGCGAGGGGTCTCTCTCTCACACTCGCAGTCGCTTACGGGAATGATTTGGGAAACGGACCGAAACGCCATAAGACGCAATGAGTGCGAGAGAGAAACGCGAGAGGTCTCTCTCTCGCACTCGCAGTCGCTTACAGGAATAATTTGGAAACGGACCGAACCGCCATAAGACGCAATGAGTGCGAGTGAGAAATCTTAAAACGTGAAAGGTCTCTCTCTCTCGCACTCGCAGTCGCTTACGGGAAAACTTTGGAAACGGACCGAACCGCCTTAAGACGCAATGAGTGCGAGAGAGAAACCTTGAAACGCGAGAGGTCTCTCTCTCGCAGTCGCATAGGGGAATGATTTGAGAAACGGACCGAACCGCCATAAGACGCAATGAGTGCGAGTGAGAAATCTTAAAACGTGAAAGGTCTCTCTCTCTCGCACTCGCAGTCGCTTACGGGAAAATTTGGGGAAAACGGACCGAACCGCCTTAAGGCGCAATGAGTGCGAGAGAGAAACTTTGAAACGCGAGAGCTCTCTCTCCCCCACTCGCAGTCGCTTACGGGAACATTTTGGGGAAACGGACCGAACCGCCATAAGACGCAATGAGTGCGAGAGAGAAACCTTGAAACGCGAGAGGTCTCTCTCTCGCCCTCGCAGTCGTTTACGGGAACACTTTGAGAAACGGACCGAACCGCCATAAGACGCAATGAGTGCGAGAGAAAAACCCTTTAAAAACGCGAAAGGTCTCTCTTTCGCACTCGCAGTTGGTTAGGGGAAAAATTTTGGGTGACGATCCGAACCGCAATAAGACGCAATGAGTGCGAGAGAGAAACCTTGAAACGCGAGAGGTCTCTCTCTCGCAGTCGCATACGGGAATGATTTGAGAAACGGACCGAACCGCCATAAGACGCAATGAGTGCGAGTGAGAAATCTTAAAACGTGAAAGGTCTCTCTCTCGCACTCGCAGTCGCTTACGGGAAAACTTTGGGAAACGGACCGAACCGCCATAAGACGCAATGAGTGCGAGACAGAAACCTTGAAACGCGAGAGGTCTCTCTCTCGCACTCGCAGTCGCTCACGGGAACACTTTGGGAAACGGACCGAACCTCCATAAGACGCAATGGGTGCGAGAGAGAATGCTTGAAACGTGAGGGGTCTCTCTCTCGCACTCGCAGTCTTTTACGGGAACATTTTGGGGAAAACGGACCGAACCGCCATAAAACGCAATGAGTGCGAGAGAGAAACCTTGAAACGCGAGAGGTCTCTCTCTCGCACTCGCAGTCGCTTACGGGAATAATTGGAAACGGACCGAACCGCCATAAGACGCAATGAGTGCGAGAGAGAAACCTTAAAACGCGAGAGGTCTCTCTCTCGCACTCGCAGTCGCTTACGGGAATATTATGGGAAACGGACCGAACCGCCATAAGACGCAATGAGGGGAGAGAGAAACCTTGAAACGCGAGAGGTCTCTCTCTCGCACTCGCAGTCGCTTACGGGAATAATTTGGAAACGGACCGAACCGCCATAAGACGTAATGAGTGCGAGAGAGAAACCTTGAAAGGCGAGAGCTCTCTCTCTCGTACTCGCAGTCGCTTACGGGAACACTTTGGGAAACGGAACGAACCGCCATAAGACGCAATGAGTGCGAGAGAGAAACCTTGAAACGCGAGAGGTCTCTCTCTCGCACTCGCAGTCGCTTACGGGAACATTTTGGGGAAAACGGACAGAACCGCCACAAGAGGCAATGAGTGCGAGAGAGAAACCTTAAAACTGAAGAGTCTCTCTCTCGCACTCGCAGTCGCTTACGTGAAAAATGTGGGAAACGGTCCGAACCGCCATAAGCCGCAATGAGTGCGAGAGAGAAACCTTGAAACGCGAGAGGTCTCTCTCTCGCACTCGCAGTCGCTTACGGGAATATTATGGGAAACGGACCGAACCGCCATAAGACGCAATGTGTGCGAGAGAGAAACCTTGAAACGCGAGAGGTCTCTCTCTTAAACTCGCAGTCGCTTACGGGAATATTATGGGAAACGGACCGAACCGCCATAAGACGCAATGAGTGCGAGAGAGAAACCTTGAAACACGAGAGGTCTCTCTCTCGCACTCCCAGTCTCTTGCGGGAACAATTTGGAAAACGAACCGAACCGCCACAAGACGCAATGAGTGCGAGAGAGAAACCTTGAAACGCGAGAGGTTTCTCTCTCGCACTCGCAGTCGCTTACGGGAAAATTTGCGAAACAGACCAAACCGCCTTAAGACGCAATGAGTGCGAGAGAGACACCTTGAAACGCGAGAGGTCACTCTCTCAAGGTTTCTCTCTTGCACTCATTGCGTTTTTGGCGGTTCGGTCCGTTTCCCAAAGTATTCCCGTAAGCGACTCCGAGTGCGAGAGAGAGACCTCTCGCGTTTCAAGGTTTCTTTCTCGCACTCATTGCGTCTTAAGGCGGTTCGGTCCGTTTCCCAAAATATTCCCGTAAGCGACTGCGAGAGCGAGAGAGAGACCTCTCACGTTTCAAGGTTTCTCTCTCGCACTCATTGCGTCTTATGGCGGTTCGGTCCGTTTCCAAATTATTCCCGAAAGCGAATGCGAGAGCGAGAGAGAGACCTCTCGCGTTTCAAGGTTTCTCTCTCGCACTCATTGCGTCTTATGGCGGTTCGGTCCTTTTCCCAAATTATTCCCGTAAGCGAATGCGAGTGCGAGAGAGAGACCTCTCGCGTTTCAAGGTTTCCTTCTCGCACTCATTGCGTCTTATTGCGGTTCGGTCCGTTTCCCATAATATTCCCGTAAGCGACTGCGAGGAGAGAGAGAGACCTATCGCGGTTAAAGGGTTTTCTCACTCGCACTCATATCGTCTTATGGCGGTTCGGTCCGTTTCCCAAATTGTTCCCGTAAGAGACGGGGAGTGCGAGAGAGAGACCTCTCGCGTTTCAAGGTTTCTCTCTCGCACTCATTGCGTCTTATGGCGGTTCGGTCCGTTTCCAAATTATTCCCGTAAGCGACTGCGAGTGCGAGAGAAAACCTCTCGCGTTTCAAGGTTTCTCTCTCGCACTCATTGCGTCTTTTGGCGGTTCGGTCTGTCTCCCAAAGTGCTCCATAAGCGACTGCGAGTGCGAGAGAGAGCCCTCTCGCGTTTCAAGGTTTCTCTCTCGCACTCATTGCGTCTTATGGCGGTTCGGTCCGTACCCCATAATATTCCCGTAAGCTACTGCGAGTGAGAGAGAGATCCCTCTCGCGGTTAAAGGGTTTTCTCTCTTGCACTCATTGCGTCTTATGGCGGTTCGGTCCGTTTCCCAAATAGTTCCCGTAAGAGACTGGGAGTGCGAGAGAGAGACCTCTCGCGTTGCAAGGTTCTCTCTCGCACTCATTGCGTCTAATGGCGGTTCGGTCCGTTTCCCAAATTGTTCCCGCAAGAGACTGGGAGTGTGAGAGAGAGACCTCTCGCGTTTCAAGGTTTCTCTCTCGCACTCATTGCGTCTTATGGCGATACGGTCCTTTTCCCCAAATAATTCCCGTAAGAGACTGGGAGTGCGAGAGAGAGACCTCCCGCGTTTCAAGGTTTCTCTCTCGCACTCATTGCGTCTTATGGCGGTTCGGTCCTTTTCCCCAAAATTGTTCCCGCAAGAGACTGGGAGTGCGAGAGAGAGACCTCTCGCGTTTCAAGGTTTCTCTCTCACACTCATTGCGTCTTATGGCGGTACGGTCCGTTTCCAAATTATTCCCGTAAGCGACTGCGAGTGCGAGAGAGAGACCTCTCGCGTTTCAATTTTTCTCTCTCGCACTCATTGCGTCTTTTGGCGGTTCGGTCCGTTTCCCAAAGTGTTCTCATAAGCGACTGCGAGTGCGAGACAGAGACCTCTCGCGTTTCAAGGTTTCTCTCTCGCACTCATTGCGTCTTATGGGGGTTTCGGTCCGTTTCCCATAATATTCCCGTAAGCGACTGCGAGTGCGAGAGAGAGACCTCTCGCGTTTCAAGGTTTCTCTCTCGCACTCGTTGCGGCTTATGGCGGTTCGGTCCGTTTCCCAAACTTTTCGCGTAAGCGACTGCGAGTGCGAGAGAAAAACTCTTCGCGTTTTAAGGTTTCTCACTCGCACTCATTGCGGCTTATGGCGGTTCGGTCCTTTTTCCAAAGTGTTCTCGTAAGTGACTGCGGTTCACAGCAGTCTGAGTCACAGCAGCTAAAAATGCTAAAATGTGTGATGAAGAAACGGGGTCCCTTATATAACTGCCATCTAATACTTTCCGATACGACTTCATGAACTTAACTGAATGAGCCTCTAGGTGCTGTTCGTAGAAATCTTGACCCAAATCTTATAGGCCATTCTCTCAGCCTCCCCCTCCAAGCTCCCCTTTTAAGATTCCGAAGAATGCGCAAAAACCACGGATGGTTCAAAGAGAGGAATTTTACGATGAATCCTGATTCAAGGCTGAATTATGCTGCGACTAAACAAAGGAATAAGAGGGAATCACTCCTGACATGATGAGTACTTCACAAAATTTATGATGACTAACCAGAACCCTTTCAGTTGTCGGCTCGATCCGACATCTTGAGTTAACGGCGGGCGGGGTTTTACCACAATCACAGTATTTAATAGACACTGATGATGGCGGAGATTGATAAAACTATATTAGGAATGAAAAATCATCCAGAAGGGGAAAAGTACAGAAATTACGAACTCAAGTTAAATAACTACGAACTCTAACACAGGAGGGTTTACTGGTACACACTACACAGTATAAAAAAATTACCTCCTCAGCCACTAAAACTGTTCGGATTTTTAAGAATCTAGCACTAAAAGGACTGAGAGTGAAGGAGTAGACTCAAAAAATGACTAAAAGCCGATTTGTAGACAGATTGAATCGTCGTAAACAGGCGAACGTGATTTGCAAGGTCTTCAGAGCATACCAACGGGTGTCCACTTCAACGACTTATATTTTCCATATATTTTCGAAAAAACGTTACCGGACCCCGGGAGGGCGGAGGTCAAAGCCCAAGCTATCCTCCTTCTATTAAGACCAAAAAAAGCAAAATCCGTGTAAAATTAGGAGTTTTAGAAGCGAAAAACGGAAGAGAACATCTTCATAAAATACGTGTAAACAGAGGTGCTCCTATCCGGCCAAGCACCTCTATTCCTAACCTAACTTTCCTTCTTGCGGGTTACGCTGGTTCGTATTCGTTCGCCGGTCTGATATAGAGGTTGTTGGTCCTTACGCGCAAAAACATATGATCACAATCGCCACGGTAACGTCAAATCGCTCGATCAAATTTTAAAAAAAAATTGACAGAGCAGCACGTTTCTCGCTCACACGCGTACAAAATCGTATGCTCGTCCGCACGTACGCATTTAAAAAAAGATGACAAAATCTCGCTTCTCTCTCCCACCCTTGCAAAAGAACTGATTCGCATCCTTTTCGCACTCGCACAACTTTTCCAGAGAAAAGTTTTTAGCATTTTAAAAAGGGACGCGGGGGCCCCCACGGAAAAACTTATATTTTTCCCGAAGCATTGAAGCCGAGCCCTACCGATCAGTACCAGGCCCCCACCGAACGGTGCAACGGTTCTCCAGGAACTTAGCTTCATTCTTACAAAAATAAAATAGGATTTTACAAAATGAGTAAATATAGGTTTTGGGGGTTTGGGGATTAAGAGTTGTAACTACTTACTTTTTATATGTCGCAGGCAAATCCCAATCAGCTTGCGATCGACTTTATTTTTGTCCAAGATTTTTTTTTTGTTTTTTTTTTTTTTTTTTTTGTTTTTTTTTGTAGTTTTTTTTAATGGTGTTAAACCCTTCCTATGCGCTGTCATTTTCGCACCCAAAATTGTTCTATAACCTGCTTTCTAATCATGTACCTTGATTTTTCGAGTAACGATCTGCTTAATCGTTCGAGTGATCATGCAATCACGTGCTTTATGTTTGTCTACTCATATTTCGCCTCTAATGAGGCAGTTGCAAGGGTCTGAAATGTTGTGTTTTTTATCAAGAAAATGGAAGTACTTGATGAGCTGAGAACAAAGATTCCTTTAGTTTCTAATTACGTCACATTGTTCCGGAGATTATATTTGGGGCCCCAAAAAACATTGTTTTCAATGGGAATTCCGCGTAGTGACGTCACTACGTACGCACGATTTTTTTTAACTCTACGCGAGATTATCTAACCTTATTTTTCGACGTAGTCTCCACCTCTTTTAAGACACTTTTGGTAGCTCGGCACCAACATTTTTATTCCTGTGGAGAAAAATTCATTTTCTTGATTTTTTAAACCAAGTGTCGACCGCGTTTACCACTTCCGCATTACTCGCAAAATTTTACCACCAAGGTCAAGCTTTAGACGCGGGAAAAGATGAAAGTCACCAGGTGCGAGGTCCGGAGAAAAGGGGGGGGGATCTCCCATTTAACTGTCTGTAACAATGATTGCGTGGTTCCGGCAGTGTGGGGCGCGCGTTATCGTGCATCAACAAAAATGACGGGGCAAAAGGCCAGGACGCTTCCTCTTGATACGAGCTTTAAGTGTTGATAGGACCTCACAAAATTTTTCGGCATTTATTGTCTCACCACGTGGCAAGTAGTCTACCAATAGGACTCCTTCTTGGTCTCAAAAGACTGTGGCCATAACTTTGCCCGCAGAGAGACTTCGCTTAGCTTTTCTCGGAGCTTCCTCGCCTGGAGCCTCCCATACCATACTCTGTTTTTTTTTTCTGGATTCGAATAATGCACCCAAGTTTCGTCACCTGTCACTATACGCGAGAATATTGCATCACCTTCACTTTTGAACAGTTCCAAAAAACACTGAGCGGCATCGATTCGATTCTGTTTATGCGCGTCCGTTAGCAACCGCGGAACCCATCTCGAACAAACTTTAGAATAACCAAGGTTTTCAGTCAAAATTCGCTGTACTGACTTACGACTGATTTCAAAACCTGGCGGCAATTGCTCCAAAATTTCGTCTAGCGTAACACGGCGGTTTAAATCGACGATTTCGCGAACTGCGACTATCGTGGTGTCGTCACCTGTTACACTGGCTGGCCGGCCAGATCGATTTTCATCATGCACATTTTCGCGACCGTTGATGAAAGCGGTTTGCCAACGACGAACCATTGCAAGAGACATGCAACCATGACCATACACTGACTCTAATTCCGTATGAATATTCGAAACTTTTTCGTTTTTTGCGGTTAAAAACCGAATCACTGAGCGTAATTCACAATCTGCGACATGCGTAATGGGTAACTCCATGATTGAAAGACCACGCACTCGCTCACACTGCTGTTTGGATGCAACTGAACAGCAAATGTTAAGAAGTAAACGAAGGGACGTGTAAATCATGATTAAAACCCGGTAATTCTTATCAGTAAGATGCTGAGATACCTGAGATATGAGGTCCGGCGATCGCGGTAAACAAATGTCAGAGACAGCAACACAGACACCGCAATTAGCGCGACGATTCAGTAGCGTAACATTTTGGGCACGCGACAACGGTAGGTTGTCTCAGAAAAACCGCCGCCATTTTTTTAATTTTGAAGATATCAAAAATCCAAAAAAACCATTGAAAAGCTGAGAATTTTGCGCATCAAAAGCTTTTTACCGACTTATTTCAGCATTAATAGATTTTTTAAAAAAAAAAACATGATACTTACTTTTGACACGACCTTCGGACATCTTTATGGAATTACCTTCACTGCTGCCCAGCTTCGAGGAAACGTTCGGCATTTTTATGTTGCACTGATGAAATTTGAGGTAGAATTTGAAGAAAGTGCGTTCAGAACAGAATAAAATTCACCCCCACAGCGGTAGTGGGGGCCATACATGTTATAAGTCCTATCTCAAAGTGTCTTAACATGGGCTTGCCTCACTTTTTTTAACCTTAAATCAAAAAGTTTAATTAATCCGGAGGAAGTTGGTTGTAAATGCAAGAGCAGGTGTTTTAGATTGGCTACCTGGACACAGAATTTAATACAACTACCCACGTGAGGAAATTTGGCTTGTTTCTATTACGATGATGTTATGTGACAGTTTTTTATCGTACGAATCCTTCCCAAAGAAACAGTTATATTGATCTCTGTGTCCAGCAGGCTGATTGTGAACGAGCGTATCGTAACGCTTATCGAGTCAATGATCGAAGGCGTATTATCTTATAGGTGGTGCCATTCCAAAAGGTTTCATTCGGATAGAAACCCTCCCATCTCTACAGAAATTCTCCGATAGCTCCGGAGTCATCGCCTAATTTCCGCAGAGATGTGGGGGGGGGGTCCCCCTATCGGAATGAAACCTATTAAAATGGCACCACCCATAAGATAGTACGCACTCTATCATCGACTCGATAAGCATTACAATGCGATCATTCATAATCAGCCTGCAGATAGTCATACTCAAAAACTTGCATTTTCGTTTACAACCAATTTCAAATGTATCTGATACAAAGGAAAAAAGAAACTTTTCGCAAAACGTGGCGTTTCAACTAAAGCAATGTTGTCAAGTCGTGGTTCAACCATTTGGTCTTCTGTAGAATCCGAAACAAACGAAAATTCACATTTTGAAAGCTGCTCATATTGGCAGGTATGAGAAAGACGTCAACGAAGGATTGAAGCCACCAATGATGCTTGCGCGTCTGTGAAAAGCTGCAAAGTAAAAAGATGTCCGGGGCTTTTTTATCTTTTAAAGTCCAGAGGCCCAGGAGTGGTTGAAGCTGGTTTTTGAAAACTTTGGATCGCCAGATGAGTTGAACAGCAACACTTTTGAGTTAAACATCTCTTCAAAGATTGAAACATTGCGCTTCTTAACCACAAATCTGGTTTATGTTTCAATAAACTCATCTTTGAAGGTGAAAACTAGTCAGATTACTCAGACAGCAATCAATACGATACACCCCTCTACTAAAACAGTCCATAGTTTCTCCAAGAAGGCACCATCTATTACATATAGGTCGTTTCAAAAGTGTAGGCGCACCTGGACCGATAATCTTTGGAATTTTTCGACATTATTTCTCATGTTACAAAATGAAAACTAATAAGAATGCATTAGAGCATTGGCTTTTCAGTAAGGTACGCTATGAAATCAAAAGATTTAAGTCAGAGGCAAGTTTCACTTTGATTTAAAGGAAGGAAAGTTGGAAATTCACCAAAGATTACTGCCTAGGTGCGCCTACACTTCTGAATCAAGCTCCAACAAGAGTTAGAAATAGCTTGAAGAATTTAAAAAAAGACAAACGACATTTAAACTCACAAACGGAAGATTAATCTTTAGAAGAGGTGCTGGGCTTTCCAATAATACGAGCCACTAGTGACTCAAATGCATCAGCTGTGCGCTTCTGAATCTTCCTACTGTCAGTCTTATCCTCTTTCATAAAGTCCATGAACTTGGAGTGATTATCAGCCATCTGCTCCCGCGTCATCTTTAACTCTGCCACGAGAACTTTTTCGAATTTTCGTTTAGGCGGCGTGGTTTTGCAAGATTTTTTAACTTGAGGAATAATATCAGAAGTACTACTAGATGGGCAGTCTGGATCAATGAGAGAGTCTATGCATTCTTTTGGCGTGATGTCGTCACGACCACCGAGTAACTTATCAAGCTTCTCATAATATTTTGGTGGTGATTTGCCACCATTACCTGTTGCCGATGGTCCACCATTATCTTTGATCTGTAATTAATACAGGTAGTGAAACCAACGTGTATTGGAGGTAAGGTTGACCTAACAAAGATTACCTACACACGAATACATGTATAAGTAATATTTGGCGGGAAGATCGTTGGATAAAAATGTAAACAAGAGGTGCGCCTCCAGGCTTCTTAGACCCCTTCTTCTTCTACACTTCTGTCCACGTGTCTTGACTCTTTCATGTACATATAGGAACTCTAACCATAAGTTGTTTAATTAATAAATATGCGACAATTTTTGTTAGTTTTACTTAAACTGCGATGACGAATCAGTCGCGGCTCGCCGGGTGAGGCAAGTGAGGCAGTGCCTCACCTGATTCAGAAAAGGGGGTGGAAAAACTGTACCATCCCTAATTTCACATCGGAAACTCTCTAGAATTGCACACTTAGCATTGTGGGTTGGAAAGTAGTTAACTATTCGTACGCGGCTGTGTCGTTTTCGTCTAACTCTAGAAATGAAGGCGCATCCACAAAAGTGAGACCCGCTTTTCATCGGTCAAACTGCGAAAGTTTTCAGGAGAAGTATTGGAATCGGAGCGTTGATTGTGGGTTGGAAAGTAGTCAGCTATTTGTACGCACCTGTACCGTTTTAGTCTACTTTGCAAAATGAAGGCGTACTCATTGAAGTAAGTCACGAATACCTGGTTGAATTGCGGGTTCTTCAAGTATATAGGAGTATTTGAATCGGATACGGATACCTAAAGCTGTACGTTGATATTACGCGGTCAAAGTTAAGTCCCTCTTCACCTTCTTCCCCTTTCTAATCGGACCGCACATCAGCGGTGCGGCGGGCCAGAGCTCTAAGAAAGCTCGTCTGTTCTATGATGCCGGAATTAATGCCCCCCGACCCCTCGGTGCAGCCTATACAGGGTGGTCCGAAAGTCCCGGGACGGCTTCATAACTTTTGAACGGCTGCAGATAAAAAAACCAAACTTGGAGGATGTTTATAACTTAATAGGAACTACTTTTTGGCATACCCGAAAATTCCAAAGGGCACCCGTAAAGGGGGGTTTCGCCCCCCAACTAAAAATTTTCAAATGGCAACCACCATCTTGTGATACCTTGTTTGAAAGGGCATAAAATTCTAAGACTTTTGGCGCAAACCAGAGGTCGATATCGTTTTTCGTCTTCGATATATCGATAGTCAAAGTTCGATTTTGACCCATTTTCAAAAAATCAGAACTCCCATTTGAAAAGTCGGACTTTAGAAAACTAGGAGTCAAAAATACTCTAAAAAGCAAGTCCTTTTCAGAAAAAAATACAGTTTTGATATTTGTTTAGTCTTAGGGCCCCCCAAAATTATTTTAAAAAATGACCCCTCAGGGGGGCTCTCTCAAAAATTCCGAGCCACGACCCCTATCGAGTGATACATTGCTTGAAAGGGCATACAAAACTGAGCATTTTGGCGCAAACCGCAGGTCGATATCGTTTTTGGTTCTCGATTTATCGAAATTTTCCAATGAGTAAAACTCCAACTTTGTCATTCGATATATGGAAAACCAAAAACGATATCGACCTGCGGTTTGCGCCAAAATGCTCAGTTTTGTATGCCCTTTCAAGCAATGTATCACTCGATAGGGGTCGTGGCTCGGAATTTTTGAGAGAGCCCCCCTGAGGGGTCATTTTTTAAAATAATTTTGGGGGGCCCTAAGACTAAACAAATATCAAAACTGTATTTTTTTCTGAAAAGGACTTGCTTTTTAGAGTATTTTTGACTCCTAGTTTTCTAAAGTCCGACTTTTCAAATGGGAGTTCTGATTTTTTGAAAATGGGTCAAAATCGAACTTTGACTATCGATATATCGAAGACGAAAAACGATATCGACCTCTGGTTTGCGCCAAAAGTCTTAGAATTTTATGCCCTTTCAAACAAGGTATCACAAGATGGGGGTTGCCATTTGCAAATTTTGAGTTTGGGGGCGAAACCCCCCTTTACGGGTGCCCCCCGGAATTTTCGGGTACGCCAAAATGTAGTTCCTATTAAGTTATAAACATCCCCCAAGTTTGGTTTTTTTATCTGCAGCCGTTCAAAAGTTATGAAGCCGTCCCGGGACTTTCGGACCACCCTGTATATGTCTTTGTTATTGTTCTATGCTTACATATAAATAACGAATAACCATGTTTTGTTGTTGTGTGTTCAGGTTTTCGACTGTCGATCTGTTCAGACGACGAGTAACATGTTCGAGGCTCTATGCAACCATATCAAATACGCTACAAATAAAGGGAATATTAGGTGAGTCCATAAAAATTTTGAACAGTTTTTAAATTTTCACACAAAAAAAGGATTTTATTCCAGTTACCTTTTAAAGGCTTATGGCACGGGTCGACTCTCCCTAGAGGTCTTTTGCGGCATCTCGCAATAGCAATTCAGAGCATGAACTCCAATTTTAATATTAGTTCCCGTAAACTATTGAACAGACCTAGAACTTCCAAAATTCACACATCTAGTGTGAAGTGGCGTTACAGGCAATTGGGCAACGTTGCATAGTGCTCATCTAAACTCGTGAAAAAGATCGAGCTGTTGGGTGTTCGTTGAACACCTTAGCATTTGACCTTTGACATGGGTTTAAATTGACTCTATTACAACGTTGCCAAATTGCACGATTCGCCACTGCTAGTGTGTTATACTGTTAAAGCCGAAATATCTATCTGTAGTTACGGGAGAAAAAAAATGAAGGAATGGCGTTTTGCTCTTCCGATGTTAACCCTTCACTGCATGGGATTTTTTTTTTTTTTTCAACCAAAACTGGATTTTTCGATTCATTAAGTGGTCACATATATGGGAAAAATAGCAAAAAAAAATAATTAGACAGTTTTTCGGTGAAAATTCTCATTTTTCCATTTTTGTCTTGTTTTTTACAAGTGCTATAACACCATAAGAAATGACGAGAAAAAAAAACAATTTTTTTTTTCAAAATTTTCAAAAAATAAGAATTTTTTCCTTTAATTGGATTTCTCAAAGAGCAAATGCCAGAAGCTTAGTAAAAATAATGAAATTGGGGTTGATTTGGATACGGGGACAAATTTTCCCCCAACCATGATTTCTTTTATTAAATGCATTATAATGAGTGCTGGTGGTCTTTTGAAAAATGTTTGCGCCCCTTTTTATGTTTTCTTATAATGTGACACTGGTGATACAATTTGGAATAAGTCAAAATATACATTACAATGTCGGATATAGGGCTTTTTACATCATGTATCACCAGTGATACACTATGCAGTGTAGGGTTAAACTGTCTTTTGATGAATGTTGATTATTCTAATACGTTTCTGTGATTTTTTCACTAACCGCATAGTATTTCTTCTCTTCATCATAGATCTTTTTATTTTTGAAAACTTATTTTAATATTTAAATAATGAGAAAATAAAAATTCCAGGGTTAACTGACAATCAGATGTAGCTGTTTGATGCTGCTGCTTCATGTGGCGTAATTATTCTTTGTCAAAATTTGCGACATTATTTATTTGTATACCCTGTCTGACCAGTCTCTTTGCTCCGCTCACTTGGTGTTAGCGCTGTTCTAGTGGTATTTGTTCTCCGAAACTGTTGCAGATTTACTTTCAATCCATAAAATTAAAATTTTGGCGCACGAGTTTTGAAAAATCCTTCGTTTAGGGAGGATAGCTGATTCGAGAACTTGAGAAGTGTCTTTATTTATAGCTAGCAAGCATTCGAAAAAATCGAAAGCAAAAGTTGTGGATTTTCCCCCGAAATTGTTCTTCAAAATTCTATACATAATTCAGTGGCGTACATGGGCGGATACAGGGAATTGTCTTTCTCTCTCTCCCTACATTTGCACTTATGAGTTAGAAAAGAACAGCAGAGGGGGCCATCACGTGACTTTGGCCCCCTCTTCTGTCCTTTTCTAACGCACGGTTTCAAATGGGTGGAGAGAGAGAACGACAATTTCTTGTAACCACCCATGATGGCGTAGCGTGGAGTTTGGCGATACTGTATCCATATAAACCCATGTAAAAGGTCGAATTCAAGGGTGTTCACCGAACACTCTATAGTTCGATTTTTTTATGGGTCTGAATGAAGTAAATACCAAATTGGCAAATAGCGCGGTACGCCATCGTTGATTTATATTTGTACAAGGATGGATTTTAAATTAAAGGATGTTTACCTATTGTTCTTCTCTGAAATTTATGTTGTAAAATTATATTTCATACCTTCGCTTCTCTGTAAAGCGTACTCTCAGCTTTCTAACGAGCTTTGATTTTCCTAAATTTGGATAATGCGTTGCGGAGATATTGTGAATTTCCACACCCGTCTCTCCATCATACGTGCCCACTTTTCACGCGCTGCGAAGCCTCACAGAAAAAATGAGTGTAAGACTTTGAAAAAGTAAATACAGCTACTTTTTCATTGAAACAAGTTATAAGATTGTTATGAGGCACCTCGGTTCACTCTATGACGTAGTCATCCACTAGATTCTCGCATTTTTCATACCGGCGCAACAATTTCTGCATACCACCTTCGTAGAATTCTTTCCCCTTACTCCTGAACCAGGTTTTGAGCTGTCATCTAGCCACATCATTGCTGAAGCGTTTGCCTCCAAGAAATCGCTTCAATTCCGACAAAAGGTGTAAATCACTAGGAGCTAAGTCTGAAGAATACGGTCGATGCGGGAAAATTTCACACTTAAACTTATTCAGCAAATCCTTCGTCACTTGCGCCCAGCATGTCAGTGGGCACGTTTGGAGGCGAAACGGGTGTGGCAAATCCCCAATTTCTCCTCAACGCGTGGGTCAAATTTAAAAAACTATAGCTCGTTAGAAAGCTGAAAGTGTGCCTGTTCCAACGCTGGGTTTGTTTTTTTCTAGCATTAATAGTTTTAGGGAATAGCTATACCTATAGGTAAACTTACTTAAAAATCCAGCCTCGTATGTGGCGCAACTAAACAAAATTAAAGTAAAAAAATAATGAATTACGAAAATAGAGAAATAAAAATATGAGGCTGTGATATGCTTGCTATGTATGAGGCTAAATTGGTTTGTCTTTATTAATATTTTTTTTCCTTGAAACTTGGCATCGATTTCACAGGACTTGTACAATATTCCTTGCTGTCGAAACTGTCATCCTTCAACGTTCAATGCATGCATCCCACCTCATGGGGAAGCCCCCGCCAGCTCTCAATGCTTGAAAATATTTATGAATCAAATGTCGGAAATCCTAGGGTGACTTTTCACCAAGAGAAAGCTAGCGATTTGAAGCGAGCTCTTGCGCTAGAATGTGCATTAATTTACTGACAAGATTTAGACAAGAGCCCTGAGGGCATGGTTGCCAGACAGTGCTGCTATTTTGCGTATAATAAAATGACATTTTCCAATTCAACGATGATTCCACCGGTTAATAAAAGGTTACACAGTTCAAATCAGTGTATGACTGTAATGCACAAAAATACTCGCATCTGTAATCTTTTCTCAAGCGGTGGAGTCATCGATGACTTTAAAAAACTTGCTGATATTTTAATTAATTAACGACGTTTCCACCAATTTAGAAAAGATTACAGATCAGAGTATTTTTGTGCATTACATTCATACATTGAACTGAATTGTGTAATCTTTTCTCAACCGGTGGAATCATCGTTGGATTGAAAAATGTCATTAATTATACACTAAACGGCAGCTCTATTGCCAGATATTGCTGAAAAATATTCACGTTTCCGATTTTAATCAGTATAAAATGTGCTTATTATTTGCACAAAATTTGGCAGCAGAGAGCCATGTCTGGGAGATAACAGAGTTGGTTACGAAAAAATGCTCGATCAACCTTTAATACCCAGTTATCATGCATTAGCGTCTATAAGTTCGTCAAAGCAAGCTGCACTTTCCATGCGTCCTATCTACAGTGGCGGTGGTTAAATTATCAAAATATCCGCATTTTTTTATTTTTTATTTTTATTTTTTTTTTTAAATTAGTGACAACTTCTCCGGTTGAGGAAAGGTTATAGACCAGAGTGTTTCCGTGGATTACAGTCATATACGCTGTGTGTAATCTTTTGGTCAGCCGGTGGAACCATCGGCGAATTGCAAAAATGCTTTCAAATACATATAGACAAAATAGCAGCTCTAAAACGAGCTTCACGAGACTGAGTCGAAGTGGATTTAAAGCATGCTGTCGCATCACTTTTAAGCGCATCTGTACGAAGTTGAGAGCAGTTCACAGAGGTCACATAAAAACTCGGTTAGTGGCCACTATCATCTGTTTTATGTCGAACAAGAGTAAGAAGAAGGAAAAAGAACAGGAGGGAAAAGGTGTCCTTTTGCCCCGTCCTACTATCGTACCCCCCCCCCCCGACCCCGACCCCGCCGCCGCTCGCATTGCACCCCCATTTAGCGTCGCTGTCATTTAGTTTACATCTGCAAAAATGCGACGGAACAGTAATAGCCCCCGTTATGACGCTATTATAGCCGGAAATAAAACTTTTCTATCTGGCGCGGGAAAAAAAAAAATGCATGAACCGGAAAAGGAAGTACGCTTGAGAGAGCGACGATGGACGGACGCATTATGAACGTTAATACGACGAGAAGCAAGCGTTTCCAGGTCTCCTAACGTATATGCAACCGGCACGGCATGGCAAAGATCAGATCGCACCGTTTCCCTCTCGCAGGCCGTGAATTTAATTCTGAGTCGTTTCAATTCTCTATGATTTCCGCGAAGAAAAAAAGGAAAAATTGTACGTGAACAAATTCATAAATATGCGTTTACAGAGAAAAAATAAATAAATAATAAAATAAAGAAATGGGTTGTGAATTTTATTCTGAGTTGTTTCAATTCTGAATGATTTTCAAGAAAAAGAAAGGAGAAAATTAAGAAAACTAAATAAATATGTCAATAGAGAAATAAGTGAAGAAAACTAGTTGGTTCCGGGAAAAAGACTGCAAAATATGAAGAAATGGGACGTTTCGGGCTGGTAACAAGCCCTTCATCAACCACAAAAAATTAAAAAACACACAAAAAATTAAAACAGTGAGTCGCCGCTATGGATGCCAGGCCAAGACTGGGAAACAAGTAAACAAAGACTATATCACTCGGAAAAGACAATTCACTCAACCAGTTCCCTGCGAAGAGAAAAACTGGTGAAATAAATATACATTTATACTTAGGTAGATAAATAAACAGATAAATACATAAATAAATAAAATGAGACAGAAAATTGGGAACTAAGCCAGAAAGGAAGTAAAAACTCAGTCTTGTATCCTATGTGATTTTTGGTCAGACTCACATTTTTTTATTTTTTGTTTTTCTATGTGTTTTAATTACCGACTGATAAAGATTTCGTAATTTAGATCGAAACGTTTCGAGGTTTTATTTCCTTTCTAGCTTAGTTCCTATTTGTCTGTCTCATTTTATAGTTATTTGGCCAATTTAGTTTTAATATTCTTATAAACATATAGATAGATAAATAAATGAATGAAAATAAAGAAATGAAAATATTTGATTTCACAAATCATCCTTCGAAAGAGGCTGTTCTGTGCAAGAGAAGAGGAACCCTTTCAATACCCAGTTGCCCTCGGGCCTCAAGTCGTTCGACTATTTCACGATTATTGCCATAGTGAGTATTCCAAATCTCCGAAGTGTCCTGTGCACACTTTTGCCTCAGGAATATGGAGCGTGCTTTAGTATAGAATTAAGCACAAAGTAACTGATAAACACACTAAAGGCCTTCAAAGTCCACCCATGAAGTCGTAAATGCTTTTGTATAAAGTCCATAAATTTGAACAACGCGCTAGAATTTCCCTTACGAAACAATTACCGCAAGCAACGGGCATATAGGTTGGTAAAGTCAATCGTCATCATCACCGACTATCGAGTCCAGTTACCGTAATTAACGCGATCAAATCGATCTTCTATAATTACAGCGCAAAAGTCGGACACGTTCACGCTTCATGTATCTTTGAAATCATTTGCTACTGTTACTCTGTTGCCGGCATTCGCTCTAACTCACTCTCCTTATTTTATTTTATTTTATTTTATTCTATTATTCTATTCTATTTTATTTTATTACATTTATTTTATTTTACAATTTAACACGTAGTGCCCACGGGGAGAGCTTTGGTACACGTCGAAACTGTTACAATTAATTACAAGCTATGATTTTTCAATGAGTCCTTAACGGAGTAAAAGGCATGGGTTAGGAAGTAATTAACTGGAATTCCTGTTACTTGACCGGAGTTCCTGTCGAAGTAACAGTAATTTCTTGTCAAGGTAACAGGAATTCCTATTAAGTACGTATAAAAATTACGGCAACAGGAAATTTTTCTCAGTGATCCTTAAACTTCTCAAGTACAAAACTTTATCAAAATCAGTCCAAAAATTAGATTTATTAAAGAATAAGAAGTGTGGTTGATGGTAAGATTTCGTCAGAAAATGACGACAGTCAGGGATCCTCGTAATAAACACATTTTCTTTAACGTCAGGCTTTTTCTGAGTATGCTCAAAAGTGTTAATGAGTCAAATTGTTTAGTTCATGTATTGGATCCATAACAACTCTCCGACTGGCAGTGGCGTAGCCAGGAATTTTTCTGGGGGGGGGGGTCCGAAAACTGTCAAGGGGGGGGTCCAAAGTTACTAATTTGGTAGAAATTTGTCTGAAAACGCGAAAAATTACATTTTTTTTAGGACAAATTTTGGTGTCAAGGGAGGGGAGCCCTCCCCGGCTACGCCACTGCTGACCGGTCTTATTAATAAAAGCTGCTTTCTGTGGGCTCGATATGTTACTTGATCTCTGATGATCCATCTTTGCTCGTATAAATCAAAACTACAAAGTGTTTTACGTGAGTTTCTCTTTGTTTGTTTTTTAGATCAGCAATAACAGTGTTTGCTCAGCGAACAGATGGTAAACATGATTTTCGGATATGGAATCCACAACTGATCTCATACGCGTGCTATAAAAATGCTGACGGCACGATCACGGGTGATCCAGCTAACTTAGAATTCACAGAGGTGCGTCATTTTTCAATTCATTTAAATCATTGATTTTAGCTTGAGTTTTAGCGCGGCTGTCCAGTATTTAACCTTGCTTTACTATTTCGATTTCATTTGTGTACTTTTGTCGTTTATTGTCCGTGTGAATCGTGTTTCAGCGTTTTTCCAAATTCGGAGCCGTTCTCGAGGTATTCAGACTGACTTTTTTTTTAATTGACACCCTGTTTGTATGGTTTTGCACAGTGGCTTAGCGTGGAATTTGGCAACTAAGTATTTTTCCCATTTAAACTTATGCAATAGGTCGAATGCAAAGGTGCTCCCCGAACACTCAGTTGTTCGATATTTTTCATGTGTTTCAATGGACAAATTGCAGCGTTGCCTTTCACGATACGCCACTGGTTTTGCACTCATTTCCATATGTTCTTGCTCTACGGGCAAAAACGCGAGAAAATGGTCCGCTTATCATAGCTGTTTAATAACCTAGATATGTGCTAAATACAAACCAAAATGGTTATTTTGAATTAAAAAAAATTGGTTCAGAGTATTATTTTAATTAGTGTCACTATTCTTATTTGAATGTATATTTTAATCTTTGTTCTCGCTAGTACAATTAAGCCAGGACAAAGATACCCGACTAGAATATGCAACACGCAACACACCTAGTACACGTGTTGAACGGTATTGTGCATTTTATTGCATATTGCTTACTTTAACTTTGACCTGTGGGCCGATTATTTACATCATTAGATAAGGCTGACTGGATAAAAAATGAAGGGCTGCTATTGGTCCCTTTGAATTGTTTATCAAAAAGAAGAGCTCTTTAAACAAGTATCCCTCCGCTACATTCGATAAGTACTTGGTTAAAGAACTCTTCTTTTTGATAAACTCTTTAAAGGGACCAGCGGCGGCTCGTGCAATGTGGCAACAATGGATTTCCTCCATTTAAAACTGTGTAAAATAATCGATTATTTGGTGAGGCGTAGCGCCTCACCTAGTATCGATCTTTTTGCATACGTTTAAATGGCAAAAGTGCACGGTTGCCAGATTGCACGAGCCGCCACTGAAAGGGACCAATAGCAGCCCTTCATTTATCCAGTCTACCAACCTTATCCAGTGTTGCCAGATCGAGGGTAAAAAGCTGTATCGTCTCCATTTAAATCAATGTGAAACGTACGGCTTTTTCACCCCAATCTGGCAACATTGGCCTTTTCTAACGATTTCAAAGATCAGCCCGCAGGTATTTTTGTCCCCGCTAGTACAGCATGTCATATACGATACGTCCTGTGATCGACAGTTCGACGCAACCCGCATGACAAGTAAAAATGAAAACAACGCACTTTTTCCTTTCTTTTCTTTTGCATACTCTCAAAATCAAGAAACTGTAAAAAGTTACTGGTAACACGTGCGTAATCATGTTTATACGTCTAATCGTCGACGCAGGACTTGCGTGACTGATAGTAATGGGGCTCCTGCAAACTTTTGCTACAGGTGACTGAAGAGGTGATTTTTGCATAAAACCGTGTAAAAAACACTCCCGACACTCCGAAATTCACTCCCAGAATCGGGCTTAATGGCGGAGAGACGCAGGTATCATAAGAGATTCCCATCTAAATTGAGACATATCTCTGTGTTTCCGTAGAGAAAGTGACAAATTAAATCTCCCATGATAGCTGCGTTGAACCGTCATTACATTCTTGCCGTTGAAGCAGTTATGTGAGTTTATTACTGTATTTTAGACTTTTTTAGTGCGATTTACGTGATTTTCATTGATATTTTCATCGGATTGAACTATTCATTTCCTCACAGCCAAAGGTTTCCAAGAGCCCCATTGAGAAACAGTAGGAGAGGGACATGTTTGAAATGGAGAAGGAATAGAAGGAGGAGAGACTGCGAAGATGAAACCGAGGCACAGTGGGACGAAGTATAGAATTTCCTGGACAATTTTTCTTTGGACAAAACTCCAGATTATGATCAATTAATGGCAATATAACTAAAAACTTAGTTCATTAAACGATTGCACAGCTTAAAATAATTCAGATGACATGATTTTTAGATAGAAAATAACGACTTTAAAACGTTTCTGAAGCGAAAAACGAAAACTTTAAATATCCGGAAAAAAGTCATGTTTCGAACCAGTGAGCGAAGATGAGATGGTGAGGCCAGAACAGTGGTACCAGATTGTAGTGAAAAAGCCGTACACTTTCCATTGATTTAAATGGGGACGGTACGGCTTTTTACCCTCGATCTAGCAACACTGGGCCAGAATAACGTTGGATGGAGCGGTTTTTTTTTTTTTTTTTTTTTTTTTTTTTTTTTTTTTTTTTTTTTTTTTGGACGTTCCATTGAGTGCAATTTTGGTGGTCTATTACAGGTGTCTGTTTATGAGATGAAGGGCGGTACAAAATTGTCCAGGAATCAAGGTTTTTTTTTTTTTTTTTTTTTTATAACTCAATGTTGCAAAAATTGAGCGAAGGAAGACCAATCTCTATCCGCAGAGCGGCTCAAATGTTGCAGCCTCATAGAATATGCAGCGCAAAGTTATCAAAAGAGAGGAAATTCTGCTCAGCTCCAAACTCAAACGCTGACCAACAAATTAAGGCTTCAGGCAGCTTGGAATAGGTGTGAAGGTGTGAGTATTAGAAGCGCGCGGTGTGGTGATGGTGTGGTGAGGTGTAATCAAACTGTCGAGTGCCGGGACCATACTGTGATTGTGTGAGTGCGAGGAGGACCCGAGATTACTGCGGCGGTGTCCGCGAGTGTCCAGTGACCGTTCTTCCCCAGTTCGTCGACTCAATCCCCCCCCCCCCCCCCCCCCCTGCTCCCGCCCTCTGTCAGAGGCAAAATACAGAGAAAGTGGAAAGCGAGAGCCGGGAAACACATCCATGAATTCATAACCGAAAAGTAATTGCGTTTGACTCATTTACATTTCCTCTCCCTTCCCCAAACCTCCCCCCCCTCCCCTCGTCACAACCTCAAAACTCTATTTAATTATAACTATCGGGCTGACTCGCCTAATATACCCAGTAAATGCATCCAATTTACTTACATATTTAATCGCTAATCTTCAATTCGGATCCCAACTTTCAACCTCCTTGAGCGCTGATGCCAATCTGGCCAGTGGAGTTCTTTGCAAGATTTGCTGTAGGCAAGAATGCTGATGGACGATTAATGCTGGTGTAAAGTGCTGCGGAAACAATGATTGTACTATGGCTTTCAAAAGAAAGTATCCTGCTGTGTAAAATGCTGCGGAAACAATGATTGTACTATGGCTTTTAAAAGAAAGTATCCTGATAGAAATTTTCATGATTTCATTTATCCACCAATTTGAGAAATTTTGCTGTTTTCAGGTATTTCAGAGTCTCACGGTATTTCCACGTGTGACATTCTGCCTCAAAAGGTTTAAAACGATGGAAAAAGAAAAAAAGAAAAAAATTCATCAAGAACAATTTCGACGAGGGGACTTTCTTTTGAAAGTCATAGTACTAGCAGACAGAGATTCATTGCCGGAGCCACGGTCTCAATCGAAATTTGCACATCTCTTGGAGAAAACAACAAATAATACTTTCAGAACTGAAATTTACTACTCAGTAAGTAATTCAAGATGTTTCAGCGCAGACAGCAATTAATTTCTATGATTACAATTTGAATTATTGCAATCGGAGCTCCGAAGTTGGAACTGCTCCGGTTCAGGGCTCCGATCGCAATAACTCAAACTGCAATCATGACAAATAATTTCTGTCTGTGCTAAAACATCTTGAATTACTTACTGAATAGTAAATTTCAGTTCTGAAAGTACTATTCTTCGTTTTCCCCGGGAGAAGAGCAAATTTCGATTTTGACTAGCTCCAGCTCCGAATCCCTACTAGAGCTCGTTTCAGAAGCGTAGGCGGACCTAGACCGATAATCTTTGGAATTTGTCAACATTATTTCTGATATTATTCGATGAAAATAAATAAAATGAAATTGAGTGTTCTCTTTTCAATGAGAAAAACTTCAAACACAAAAGAATAAAGTCAGGGGCAAATTCAGTATTTATTTGAAGGAATAAAAGTTGAAAATTCGCCAAAGATTATGGTTTTGGTCCGCCTACACTTCTGAAACGAGCTCTAGCAGAGCATGGTGACAGCAGACTGTGGGGATGTGATATTTCAAGAAGTCACAATTTTACATTAAAATACTTTATGACCGTACATACACAACTGAAATGTTTTTGAATGAGCTTAAACCTACTTGCCTTAGTCCTCAAAAAGAAAAATGTTCGAAGTGGATAAGAAACTTGTTTATTAAGGCATTTTTCTTTTCGACAAGCACAGAAGCTCACATGCTTTTTGAGGCAAATTGGACGTGTATACACTAAAAAGACCTGTATTCACTTTATATGCGTACATTTTTCTAGTAGTTGTGCATTGTTCTTTGTCTTTGTTTTCTTGTGTACTTTTTTATTCTATATTTTACCTGCGCTGCGCCGAACTGCTGCTCTGACGAATAATGCGTAATGCATTCGTTCTTTCTTGAGTTATTGAATCTACACAACCAAAAAGTTCACAATTGGTTGACCCTTTATGTGACTTTTTTTTTAAAAATTCCAAATTGTTTCAAAAAAATCAAGATTAGAGCCTCACAAACATAGAAATTCTATTTTATACCCTCAAAAAACCCCTCCATCAAAGCTCTAATATTTCCCCGACTATTACTTCAAGAAAATCCAAAATCCAATAGACTAAAAATAAAACTGAGGAAAAATACAGAATATTTTTTCGTTTGTTTTGTTTTGTTTTGTTTTTTTTACACTATCGAATAAGTTTGCTCAGTTACTTCCTGTCTTGTGTCACGCAGCAAGCCAGACTCGTATAGAGGCGAATTTTGCTTGTGGCTGGTGAACTGATTAAACTGATAAACCGAGGTTGTGAAAATTCCTTAGTCATGGCTTTGAATATAATATTGTACACCCACATTCGTGAAATTAAGTACGCTAGACAACAGAGACATGTCATTCTAAATCTTCGGTTGCCTGTGAAAAATAAATTTTGTATCCTAGCGAAAATGAGCTGCCATTATTTTTTCTCGACGAGTCTTGCCGCAATGGCATGGCATGGTGTAGCGGCGAACAGTGGACCGAGTCAGTATGAGGGGTCGAACATGGAATATTTGACTAAAAATAAAAATTTGAATGTTTTTACAGTCAAACGACAAACTTTGAATGGTAATTCTTGTTGGAAATTTACGATATTTTTCTCTTATTTTTTCGTAATTCCCATATTCTTCCTTTTCCCCCACATTTTCCTCTTATTCCCCTAGTTTTTCCTTTTTTTCCCTGTTCTTCCCTTTTTTTTCTCCCCCCCCCCTAATTTCCCTATTTTTTCATTTTTCTCCCATTTCCCCTTTTCTTTATTCTTCTTTTTTTATTTTCCCCTTTTTCGCCTATTTCTCCCGATTCTTTCCAGTTTCCCCAATTGTCCTCAATTCATCCTTATTTTTCCCCACTTTACCTTATTTTCCCTTGGCTCCCCCTAGTATTTCCTGCTTTTCCCTCTGTATCCCTGGTTTTCCATGCTTTCCCCTATTTGATCCTATTTTTACGTATTCCCTAATTTCCCTATTTTTTAATTTTTTCTCCCATTTCCCCTTTTCTTTATTCTTTTGTTTTATTTTCCCTCTTTCGCCTATTTCTTCCGATTCTTTCCTGTTTTCCAATTGTTCTCCATTTATCCTTATTTTTCCCACTTTACCTTATTTTCCCTTGGCTCCCCCTAGTATTCCCTGCTTTTCCCTCTGTATCCCTGGTTTTCCATGCTTTCCCCTATTTGATCCTATTTTTACGTATTCTTTAATTTCCCTATTTTTTAATTTTTTCTCCCATTTCCCCTTTTCTTTATCCTTTCTTTTTTTATTTTCCCTTTTCTCGCCTATTTCTTCCAATTCTTTCCTGTTTCCCAATTTTTCTCCATTTATTCTTATTTTGCCCACTTTACCTTATTTTCCCTTGATTCCCCCTAGTATACCCTGATTTTCCATGGTTTTCCCTGATTTCCCCCATTTGATCCTATTTTTACGTATTTTCGTCTATTTCCCCTTATTTGTCCCTATTTTCCTCAGAGTCCCCTGATGTTTCCTACATTTACCCAATTGCCCGTATTTTTCCCTATTAAAAACAATGAAACCACTCTCAAATTTCTACATTGCGTATTAACGAAGATATACGTTTTTAAAGTCGTCACGCTGTATTCGGCCTCTTCCATTGGCTCACTCATCTACTGTGCGTCGCGCGGCGGCGTTGTCGCGAGTTCACTCTCATTGTCCCGACGCGCGATGCGATGCATATTGCCTATCTCTTTATCGCTTGCATTTTTCATGCGCTTCAATTGGCTCAACGAATCACGGCATGAGAGTAGACCCATCCGATTAATGATTCATCCATCCATCTTTTGTCTCACTTCATTCATTCTCTTTACATCCGTGCCCCCCCTCCTTCACTCTCCGTATCTCTCTCTCTCTCTCTATACCGCACTTCAAACGAAGGAAATACAAGTTCTCTTTGTTTTGGTTTGTCGCGCCAGAATAAGAATCCCTCTAAACACCCCGACCTCCCCGGTAGATACACTTTCTCACCGCAAATTCTCTCCTATCTGTTCATAGATCCTTTTCCATGGTTTTTCTGGGCACACCCTTTTCAGCTGGTGCCTCTTTGTCAAAGCTCAATAAGACTCTAGTTATGACACTCGAGACACTGGCGCAACCAGGATCTCTTTCATCTCTCTCATTTCCCATTTGAATGCATGAGTAGGAAAAGGACAGACGGAGGGGGTTTTATCAGTTTGTCCATCCTTGTCTAACATACGTTTCTTAATGGAGAAAAGAGAGAGATGAAGAAACTCTCAGTGCGCTACTGACTCGAGATCATGGTATCGCGCCTTGTTAACAACCTTTTTAACCGCCTCCAAAAGAAAAAGAAAACATTCACGCAGCGCACGGTGTAACTGTTATAACTGCGATGCTAAAGACCTTCGTTCACGCTCAAAGTAGGATCGTCAAATTGGCATCGGAGAGCCGTTATCCACCACAAATCGGTAGGTGAGCCAACCGTTGCATGTTTGGTTGATGTTCCGTTCGTCAAACAACTGTGCAATTTGACGGTCCTTCAAACTGCAGAGTTATTTGACGATGGATGGTGTGTCATCCATTCACCATTCTACAGTCAACAAAAACAAAGAACCCCATTTAGGAGGTGTTTTGGTCAAGGTTATGTTTGAATTGAAGAAATGTCAGGTTGGCAATTCCACAGTTTGCGGTGGATTTCAGCTCACCGATGCCAGTTTGACGATCTTACTTTGAGCGTGTACAAAGGCCTTAAGGTAATTCCATGGCAAACTCCCGAAAATTTTAATCCGATAGATGGCGTTACTTGTCGCTGGCTCTGAAAATAGCCGTTTTTTGACGGTTTTCGGCTGTTTTCTCTGAATACACGAACAAAAGACAAAAAAATCGGAATGTCAGCACCTGCTTAATTTTTTGCTTGATTTTTTGAGCCATAAACGGGCCACATTGGTTCTAAAATAAAGGAGTAACTATGCAAAGAAAAAATCATGTGTAATTCTGAGTTGTATCAGTAAAGATTACAGGTGAAACAGAAACCTGTAATCTTTGCTGATACAACTCCAAATTACACATGATGTTTTCTTTGCATAGTTACGCCTTTATTTTAGAACCAATTTGGTCCGTTTATGGCTCAACAAATCAAGCAAAAAATTAAGCAGGTGCTGACATTCCGATTTTTTGTCTTTTGTTCGTGTGTTCAGAGAAAACAGCAGAAAACCGTCAAAAAACGGCTATTTTCAGAGCCAGTGACAAGTAACGCCATCTATCGGATTAAAATTTTCGGGAGTTTGCCATAGAATCACTTTAACCAAATGGAATCTCCGAGACTGTTATCGAATGGAGTTAGAAAAATCTTGTCCTACGAGCTAAAGCAATAGAGAGGATTTTTGGATCGTGATACTGAGGTAGCGCAGCACGAAATCAGTCATTTTGAAAATCTCTTATGGACTTTTTACAAGGGCTTGCTCGGTTTGTTTGCCTCATTTTTTTTTTTAAACTTAAAAATAAAAGTAGTGACAAATCCACTTGAAATTGGTTTTAAACGTGAGTACAAGTACAAGTGCTTCGAAGCGGCTTTCGGGACACAGAATCACAGATATCGATCTAACTGTGTCCTCTGAAAGATTTTGCACGATAAAGAAACTGAGCGTTCTAGAATTCATCCCTTTATTGTCTCGGTGCAGAAAAGATAATGAATGGGGCTTTTGCAGACTTTTGCTGCGGGCAAACGAATAGTCCAAGCTGATGTAATATTCATCGAAAATCACGAAAATCGCACTGAGAAAGTCTAAAATTCCGTAATAAACTCACGTAACTGCTAAAACGTCAAGTTCGTAATGGCGGTTCAACGCAGGTATCATGGGAGATTCCTGTCTAATTTGTCACTTTTTCTAAGGAAACACAGAGATATGTCTCAATTTAGATAGGAATCTCTCATGATACCTGCGTCTTTCATCCATTAAGCCCGATTCTGAGAGTGAATTTCGTGATTTTTTAGTTTACTCATCGTCATTTGTACAGGTTTTTGTGCAAGAATCAACTCTTCAATCCCCTATAACAAAAGTTTGCAAGAGCCCCATAGCAGTACTTTTCAATGTACATAGATATACTACATTACAGGATAATGTGATATTTTTTGCTCGCATGCATTAGCAGTAAACCGATGAATTTTAGAACGCTACCCTTATTGCCCTTTACAACCCCACGTAAGTACTCGCCATCCAATGTCTTTCGGGGACCGTCCGTCTGTCTCTTAACATTTGTTGGGGCCAGAGCTAGCGCTAGCGGATCTAGGATATTGTCTTTCTCTCTCTTTCCCCATAAGAATGCATGTGTTAGAAAAGCCTAGAAAAGAGGGCGATAATCACGTGACTGCCCGTAATCTGTCCTTTTCTAACACACGCGTTATAATGGGAGAAGAGAGAGAAGGACGGATTCCTAGATCCGCCAATGAGAGCTAGTGCGCACGCGCACAATCGTCCATATATTTTTTTGCATTTATTTATTTATTTATTTATTTATTTATTTAATTATTTAATTATTTAATTATTTATCTTTTTATCTATTTATTTATTTATTTATTTATTTATTTATTTATTCATTTATTTATTCATTTATTTATTATTTTTTTACTTATTTAATCTGACTCGCACTTATCTCTGCTTGTTCTCAGGTCTGCACAAAACTCGGTTGGAAAGGAAAGCGAACCAATTGGGATGTCCTTCCTCTTGTATTATCAGCAAATGGTCATGACCCAGACTATTTTGACCTACCGCCCGAATTAGTTCTCCATGTTCCTTTAACTCACCCCAAGTAAGTGCGATCTGCTCATTAAACCAGTGTTATTTCGCCTTTGGAAATGACTCATAAGAGTACACGGAATAAAAAAGATAGAAAAATAAAAGACTGGTAGAATTTACTATATGCATCGCTGATTTTGGAGTCTGTTATCAAGTATTGTCAATTTTACCATCATATGGTAAATGCAACGTACCTTGTGGTGAAATGTACCCACAGGTTATCTGAATTTACCACAAGTTAAGTTGCTTTTACCATACTTGATAGCAGACTCCGAAATCAGCTATGGTGATGGTAAATTCTATCATTCTTTCTTTCCCCGTGATAGAACTGAATGCAAGCTTGCCAACTTACTGAGATGAAGAACTAGACTAATAGGACGTGTCCTAAGACAACCAGGAATCGTTAGCTTAGCAATAGAGGGGCGTGTAGAAAGCAAAAACTGCAAGGGGGCGACAGAGATTAGAGTGTATAAGGCAAATAATCTCTGAGATGTAGTGATAGAAAGGATTTGTGAGACGTGATACTGAGGCAGCACAAAGACAGCCGTGTTGGAAAGTTCTTATGGACATTTTGCACACAGGTTCGGTTCGTTTGCCTCATATTTTATAACAAAAAAAAAAAAAAAAAAAAAAAAAAAAAAATTGTGACAAATCCATTTGAAACTGGTTTTAAACGAGAGCCAGTGGCGTCCGTCGCGTGAAATTTGAAAACAATATATTCTAACCATTTAAACTCATGTAAAAGATCGAATTCAGGGGGTGCACAGTGAACAAGGAAACGTAGATATATTTAATGAGTTGGAGCAGTTGCATTGTTGCCAGATGGCACGCGACGCCACTGACAAGAGCGCAAGTGTTTAAGAGCGGTTATCTGGACACATAAATCGTTACAACTGTTTCTTTTGGAAGGATTTGCGCAGTAAAGAAATAGACACATAACAGAAAAAAGTGAAAGTTTCTCACCTTGATAGTTTTATTAGAATTCTGTGTCTAGATAGACTCTCTGAAATAATTGATTTTTGTTTAAAACCAATTTGAAATGGATTGATCGCCATTTTTTATTTAAGAATAAAAAATATGAGGCAAACAAATCAGAATTATATTGCCCTCATGTAGTGGCGTCGCGTGCCATCTGGCAACAATGCAACTGCTCCATTTAAACTCATTAAATATATCGAATTTTCCTTGTGCACTGTGAACCCCCTGAATTCGATATTTTACATGAGTTTAAATGGATAGAATACATCGTTGCCGAATTGCACGCGACGCCACTGCCCTCATGGAGAGCTGTCATAAAAGGCTAAACGACCGATGGTTACCGTGTAAGCCATTCTCAAGTCTTTTAATTCTTGACCAATCGTGGTCGTTAATAATTGCTAACGATTGATCTAACAAAAAAGTAAAAAATCGGCCCAGTGATTAGACTTTCCGTCGTATAAAGGCAAACTTTTCGGTGCCCGAGTATAGTAAGTGACTGATAAGCTTTTACTCCATTCCACAACTTTGGTAATCATTTTTTTTTTACTTTTTCTTCTTCTCTTTTTTGTACGATTTTGTGATTCGGCATGTTCCTTTAAAAGTTCATGAAGAAATGCATGTGCCGAAAAGTTTGAGATACGTTTAAGATGCACGACTGCAAAGATTTGAAGGTCATGTCCGCCTTTGAAAGAGTCAGTATATTCGCTCATTCTTTCTTTTAGTACAAGTTTTCACCTTTTATGTATCCGCAGAACTATTTATAATGCAGAAGGAATTTTCCAGCAAATTGGGTGCTGCTCTCTATTATACAAATGTATTCTTCAACTTAGCGCAGTAAACTTTTGCACGCTTCAAAAATTTGCGAAAGCGACACGTGGCGCTCGAAGCACCCGCGGAGTGCAATGCTCAGAGTATAACTCGGAAATACTTAGAGGTATTCGAAACCCGACCTTGCTTTTCACAACTGTTCTCAAATGTCGAATAATGAGGAGGAGCCCTGCTGCGCGGCGCCAAACGGATCTCTTCTGGAAATTAGCATGAAAGCAGAAATTTCATTCTATAAGAAGATTAACACAGCCCAGTGTTTATTTTAAGTTAATTCCCGAAAATTGAAAACTAACACCAGTACAGAGGAAATACGTCGCCAAACTGCTCCGCTTTTCGTTCAGAGCTGTCATTTTTCCTGCTGCGCTGTTTTGCCCGGTTTTTGAGATTTAAGGTCCTTCAATATGCCTTTTTAGGGTCATAATTGTAGCCGTTCCGCCAAAAGGTTTTCAAGTTTAGGAGGTCAGATCCAGGACTACCGCCAGTGCGTCATACGGGCTACACTGAGAGAAATCACTTCTTTAAAAACAAGGAAACACGTTTACCTGTGACAGTTTTCCTTGCGCGAAGTAAAGTTCTGTTTCATGAAGGAGAATCACTGTCACAACAAGGAATTTTTGACTTGTAGCAGCAGACATTTTCCTTGGGTTAAAGGAATTTCCCCTTAGTCAATATTTCACGGTGCAATTTCTTTAACAGAAACGAAATACACCTTGGATTAAAAAAAGGATTATCTCAGTGCAGGGAGCTCAAATTGCCCCCCCCCCCCACTTTTGGAATGTTTGGGTCAGTGGCGTAGTCAGGACTTTTTCTAGGCGGGGTTCCAAGGTCCGAAATTTTTCAGAGGGGGGGGGGTTGCCAAAAGATACTAATTTGGTAAAATTTGTCGTAAAACGCAAAAAATTACACGTTTAGTGTAAATGTTGGTGTCAAGGGAGGGGGGGGGGGGTTACTGACCCTCTGGCCCCCTCCGGCTTCGCCACTGTTTTGGACTTAGCCAGATAATTATCAAAATATCAGATTCATTTTTTCAGTTCACTTGTTTTAAGTGATGCCTTGTCATAGAGTTTTATTCATGGCATTTCATTGATTTACAAGTGGCGCCATTTGGAAGGAATAATAATCATTGACAGAATATGAGCTTCATTCACATTCATCCTCTATTTTGTGCAGGTACGAATGGTTCAAAGATTTGGATCTTCAGTGGTACGGTCTGCCAGCGGTTTCAAGTATGGCGTTCGATTGCGGTGGAGTCGTTTTTACCGCAGCTCCTTTTAATGGCTGGTACATGAACACTGAAATAGGCTGTCGAGATCTTTGTGATGTCAATAGATTCAATATGACTGAGGTAAGTCTTTTTTCCACTCATTAATTGTTTCAAAAAGGAATCAACCACGTAGGAATCCGATTGCTTTTGGTTCTTGTCTGAATAAATAGTTGATCCGTATGATTGATCTCAATGGCGTAGCATACAATTTGGCAACGTTGAAATGTGTCCATTTAAACCCATGTAAAAGATCGAATACGAAGGTGTTCACCGAACATTCAAAAGGTCGTGGTTTCAATGGACGAGCTTCAACGTTGCCAAATTGCACGCTACGCCACTGATTGATCTCATCACACGGAGCTCGACAGGTACTGGCGAATCTTCAATTTTCATTTCCTCATTTCTAGTGGCGTCGCGTGCAATTTGGCAACTCTGCATTCTATGCTTTTAAACTCGAATAAAAGGTCGAATTCAGGGGGTGCACAGTGCTTACGGAAAATTCGATTTATGTAATGAGTTTAAATGGAGGAGTTGCATTGTTGCCAGATGGCCCGCGACGCTACTGCTCATTTCAAAACGAAACTTGCCAGAGACTGAAATCATGATTTCGAAAGCGCTCTTCAATGAAAAAGCGAGCTTCTTGAATACATTTATTCCACTTAAAAACTGCGTGACGAAGTTGAAGAGGACATGTATAAATTCCTGTTCTGTAACAGTTCGTGAAAGATGTAAACTGATTATAGTTCAATGGTTATTCTTTTTGATTTGTCTTTTATCCACTCAGAAGAGGTATTCGTCACACAGCCAAATCCGCACTTTTGAATAATGAATATGCATGTTAAGGAGCATGTTTGTCAAATCTGTCAACAATTTTTTCCTCGAATTTTATTCGGTATATGGTGGTTCATAAAACCCTTTCAGTATGAAGTTAGACAGTCCACTCATCGCATATTATTCCTACTCCTCGGTACTTGCTTTTGCTTACATGAATTGATTAAAGGCGCTCAACGGAAGCATTATTGTTTGAAAGTTTCACCATTCAATGGTTTTTTTTTTTTTTTTTTTTTTTTTTTTTTCTTCAACTTAATGAAATGAATGGAACCATAGTGGAACATGTTAATGTGAACGATTATTTACGGTTGTGGCACTTAAACGGTTGAACGCACAACATTCTGCCGGAAATTTCTTGTAAGATCCGTCCGTTCAATCAAAACCAGGATATGAAATGTTCTGGACGAACCCGGACGATCTTCTAGATAGTCAAGGTCATGCATCCTTAACTTGCTTTTCCACTAATCGGAGGCAAGGATTTGAACGTTACGTAATACCTTGAGGGTCAAGCCCGCGAGTATACTCAGTACTCGGTTTTCTCCTCTTGTCTGTTTCACATTCTTTCAGTCTTCATTCCGGATCAGAGCTGCCGATTTGCGTAGATTTAATGACAATTTGAAATTCACCGAAGATTTCACCGGCTGAGAAAAGATTATAGAATTTAGTTCAGAGTTTGACTGTAATGCACGAAAATACTCTGATCTGTAATCTTTCCTCAATCGGTGGAAACGCCGTTAATTAATTAAAATATACCGGTTCAGAAAAGATAAAAGACGCTAGCATTTTCGTGCATTACAATCATACACTGAACTAAACTCTGTAATCTTTTCTCAACCGGTGGAATCTTCGGTGAATTTCAAAATGTCATTAAATCTACGCAAATCGGCAGCTCTGTTCCGGATAAACGCGATTATCGATGAAAACACTCACGAGATAAGATTTAATCGGGCGCCTTCAATTCGTGGTATAGGCAATTCCAACTCCCCCGAGTACCAACAGTTAGCTACCTTCCCTAAATAGATGGATGTTCTTTGAACTAACCAGCGCAGCGCACAGTGCGTTGTCCAAATGGACGAAAGTGACAAAAATCAATAATTTCTAAACGGAAAGAGATATTAGGATGGAACTTTGTATAGTGTGTCCCCTCGATGGGTACTATTGCACGGCACAATTGAATTTTAAAAGGGCCCCCTTTTGGGGGCAGAAGGGGGGTCGATTTTTACGTATTTTTTTAAAATTGGAGATATTCAGGTGGTGTACCTCTTGAAATGGTCCATTTACGTAGAAAAAACACCAATTTGAAGGAATTTGAAGAAAATAAATTTTTTCTCATAGCCTAAGAGGCCTAAAGGGAAGAATTAGACAAAAAATGGAAGTTTTTAATGGTCAATTTTGTGAGAATTTGCCGAGCTGTGATCCTTCAAACAGAACATTTCGTCCATTTAACTCAATTCTACACCATCAGCTCATATTTGGGTAATTTTGAAGCTCAACAGCACAATATTTGAGCCATACTGACGCAAAAGGCTCAAAACTTGCCTTTTTCCGAGCAAATGACTCAAACCTTATCAAACAGTGCCAAATTTCAGAAGCCAACTTTGTTTTAGAGGAACAGAATACAACACAAGAGTGCAGCTGTACTTCTGATATTAATGAGTTAGATTTCAGTGTTAACCCTCTTGTTTAACATTATATTATTGGAAGAAATTAAATCAGGTATTTGGGAAAAATACTGATAAATAAGTGAACAAGTTTTATGAATATTTCCCGTTATCTACTCGATCTCTCCATATTGACCTTGGAATTTTAACAAATAGGCCTACATAATGTTTTTAGGGAGGTTTGATAACATAAACGGCTTCAGCAGTATGGTACGCATATTGACGCTATCTATTGGGTGTTTGCTACAGTGCAGTAGGCGGGCATCAGGTTCAAATAGTAAAATTGTTGCTTTGCAGAACGATTTTGTCAATTACAACCAATTCTGCCAAAGCAGTGTCATCTCCGACATCATGGACTATACTCTATAGTAAAGCACTATTTATTTTGATTTTTCTTTAGATAATAAACCATGCCCTTTTTTGTTTTATAAGGCCACATGGTGTACCTGTCAATTCATCTACATTTTAATGCTTTTTCTCAACTGTGATGGAACGGCATAAAAGAAAGTTCCGGAAAGTTCCGTGAAACTCTATAACCAGGAAAGCTCAGTATTACGTAATGTTTAAGAATCCTCCAACCTTTACTGCAGCCTGCACTCTGCAGCCGCGCCTGTAATATAAGAATTTTCGTGATTTTTTTTCGGACTCGTGAAAATGGCGAAATGAGGTGGCACTCAATTGAAGAGATTTTTTTTTTTTAAACCGTCCTTGATAGTTGAAAGGGGATGTCTGGTATGAAAACAAGTTAAAAGGCCGTGAAAGATAGACCACCATAACTTTCGAAAGTTGTGTCCTCACAGAGCCAATCAGCATTGATCTCCAGAAGTCTATTCGAGGATCTGTGACTGCCTTTCCATTTTCTCGAAATTTTGCCGGACAAAACTTTCGAACATTGGGACGATTGTTCTTTCATGGCTTCTGAACTTGTTCTCACACCAAACAACTCCTCTGAACCCCAAAGGACGGCCTTATTTTTGGAATTACCTTCGATTGTGTGCCGTCTCTCAAATACTGTTCTGAATTTGTCCAATTCCACGAATCTGAAAGAAATCACAAAAACTCGTACAACAGACGTGGTGGCAGATGGTGGCAGTAACGGTTTCAAGATTCTTAAACATTATGTGATTCTGAACGTTCCTGTATAAATAGTTTTGCGGTATTTTGCGGTACTTTTTTTTGACACTCCATCAAAGTTGAGAAAAAGCATTAAAATGCAGATAGATTGACATGACCACTTTGAGTCCATGAAAAACACATAAGAACATGGTTTAAAAATCTGCAAAAATCAAAATAAATAGTGCTTACCTATAGAAATGATTAATCTAAGAAGTCGGAGATGTCACTACTTCGGTAGGGTTAGGAATGTTATGTTGCGTATTTGACGAAGTTGCGGAGCGAGTCGAAAAATTTCCACTTTGAACCTTATGTCCGCCGACCGCACCGGAAAACATCCGATGGGTAGCGGATAAAATGCGTATCAATGCTGAATCTGTTGTTGTTAAACCTTCCTAAAAACACTGTTTAGGCCCTTTTATTCAAATTCCGAGATAGATTTTTCGATTTTTGTCCATTGGTCAACGCACTGTGCAGCGGGGCGATCATTTACTTCATCGTTAAACCGATCGTTGACTCTGTATATGAGCTCTTGGTCGAAAATTGTAAAACTTGCCGTTTCTATGGTAACCATCGTTAAAGTGCCCGCTATTTAAAGGTTATTCATGAATAGCCTTTATATCTTTAACGAAACTCTCAACGATGGTTACCATAGCAACGGCCAAGTTTTACGATTTTCGACCAATAGAATCACTCAGACAATCTTAACGATCAATTTAACGATAGTAAATGATCGGCCCACTGGTCTTCAACGGATTGAAAGTACTATTCAATATTTTTTGGGCCAAGCACAAAAGGAAAGTCGGTTGTTTACGAGAGCTCATCAAGCTGTAAAAGGGGCATGCCATTTTAGCTGTTCAAGCCGCAACATTCACAACTACATTTTTCATACTAAACACTTGAAAGCTGCTTGATAACTTGTTTGATATTTTAGCGATGGAATCGGTAAGATGCCTTAAATACCCTAACTACCGCATCCTTTAAAAG
Organism: Trialeurodes vaporariorum; assembly: GCA_011764245.1. Classification (NCBI taxonomy): domain Eukaryota; kingdom Metazoa; phylum Arthropoda; class Insecta; order Hemiptera; family Aleyrodidae; genus Trialeurodes; species Trialeurodes vaporariorum. The sequence goes on from VMOF01000220.1 coordinate 13,202,871, forward strand.
TTTGAAATTCCAAATTTTATTGTAAAAAGTGGAGTCTCAAATTGTTGCGGGTGGGGCATTATTATGATGAAATGACCCTAAAAGCAGTTCGCGTCGCTTTGCGGCAGCGTCATAATTTATTGACGCTAATCCGTTACTCATCCACCACCGATTTTGATTATAATTGTGTTGTCCATTCGGACACGCTCAACCTCTAACGCGAATCATAACGAACAGACGGGAGGGGGGGGGGGGGCCGTTCGGCTTGTTTTTCAATCCACATCGGTGATTGTTATCTTACTCAAAATTGCCGCTTTCAAGCAAAACGGTGTCACATTCCTTGCGGCATGCAACGTTGCAGTTAACGTATGTACTTACAAGCGCCCACCGTTTCGACCGCAATGCCGGCTTATCGTATACAGGGTGTCCCTGAATTTATGCCCAAAAAACTTCACTCACAATCAGTATCATTCAAGTCAAGATAAAACTTTTTCTTCTGTAACGGGTGATTCCTTCGGTAATAGGAGTTTTCGTTAGCGCCAGAAAATTTCCTAAAGACGAGTTTTACGCTTTAACGACATAGATGTCCGCCCTCAACGAATATAAAACAAGGGTCCCCGGACACAAACATGGGTTTTTTTCTTATAATTGGACCTGTAATCGCGTGAATAGTATGCAATCCTACTTAAATTGGCATGCAGAGTTCGAATTTGGCCTTAGTTTTGATCGAAATATTGTAGATTTTCCACAATTTAAACTTTATCGTGAAAAATGTTTAAAAGCAGAATGTGCGTAAAATTAGGACGAGTTAAGTAGAAAATTATATAATTTTTGACATCAGCGTCCCTAATACTATGGATTAGCATAATTTTAATGTAATTAACAAGAAAATTCCTTGAAATACATTAAAATTTAGTTAATAATAACACTGATGTTTGGTGCTGTTCGCAGACAGTTATGTCGTTAAAGAGGCCTACTTCCTAAAGACGTTGCTTCCAATAAAAACTAACAATCGTGAACCAGAATTTTAATGAATCCAAAAAGCAACACTCCTCTTAAGACAAAAGGTCATTTTGGCTATTTTGGGCCCTTGTAAGGCTATATAATTTTTACGATCATTTCTGCTGAAAGTAACGTCCGGCCTTGTAGAAATATTCATTTGCTTTTGATATAGCTTTGAAAATTTTAACGGTACCATTTTAAGTAAATTTGTCACAGCTTACTTTTTAAGGTTACAAAATTTGAGGCAAACAAGCCGAGTCCGTGCACTGAGAGAAATCACAAGGAGACACGTTTACTTGTGACAGTTTTCCTTACGCGAAGTAAAGTTCTGCTGCATGGAGGAGAATCACTGTCAAAACAAGGAATCTTTTACATGTATCAGCAGACATTTTCCCTGGGTTAAATGAATTTCTCCTCGGTCAAAATTTCACTGTGCAGTTTCTTTAACACATACGAAATACACCTTGGATTTAAAGAATAATTCTCTCAGTGTGTGACCATAAGAGACTTGGATCATGGCTGCCGCCTTGAAGTCTCAATATCACATCCCATAAAATAAAACCTCTCTATCGCTATAACTCGTTGGGGAAATGGCAACGTTGCCTAATTGCACGCTGTGACTGATTGGGCCATGGTCAATATGTAGCACGTGTACTCAGTACTGTGAGTAGTTTTCTATGACATGACTTTAAGGGCACCCTATACCCTATACTTGCCGTAGGTACTGGCTTTCGCGATGCCCGTCGAATTGGCCGCCATGTCATCGGTTCGATTCGCCGGGCGCTATCTCATTACAATCATATCAATGCAACGCAGACATGGTTGTCAGATCGTGCGAGGAAATCTACATAATGCCTCCATTGTTTTAAACGGGCAATATTTGAATATTTCCATGCACCGTTTGGCAACCATGGATGTGGGAGTCGGGGCTGTCGACTGTACACAATGCACATGTAAATCAGCCAAGATTATGACATGGTCATAATGCAGCTACAGTGTGCATCTGTCAAATGTCACGCAGTGTTGCCAGATTGGGGGTGAAAAAGCCGCACGCTTTACATTGATTTAAATGGGGACGTTATGGCTTTTTACCCTCGATCTGGCAACACTGATGTCACGTAAGTCAATGCGTGCCGGGTTAGGCTTGGGCGGGGACGACGGGCCAGAATACATGCATCTCTTTCTTTTATGCTGACACAACAGGACTCGCATTAATTGTTTTAGAATCATGCGGTTAATGTCAAAATTTGCCTTCTGTCGGTGTAATTCATAATTTAATTTTAATAAATAAAGATGAAACATAAATTTGGGTTGAAAACCTTAATGAGAACTTGTAGAAAAAAAGTATTGATCAGATAGAACGTTATGATCAAGAAAGAGTATAGTGGGTTTTTCTCGATTCTCAAGGCTTGTGAATGAAATAAAAAAAACAATTTCAACTCCGCCCATTTAGGAAGGCCTGAAGGTCTTAGTTTTAAAACCACAGCTTTTGAACGAAACCCTGTGAAACCTGTAACTTCAGGAGTAGGCAACTACGAAGGCAGGACCATTCCCGAAAAAACTCCAATCTTGACACCTTTTAAATCAATTTTAATTCAAATTTTGAAATTGTATGAATTTCGGAATTTGCCAAACTATATCACCTATTCTAAGCCACCGATTCTGGTCGTAGCTTTTTTTCTTCTTAATATTTACACCTCGTCTTTAACAGGGGCAGTTAAAAAGGTCTGAAATTGTTTGTTTTTTATTAAGAAAATGAAGTACTTGATGAGTTGAGAGAACAATGGTGCCTTTGGTTTTTTCCTAAGTATCCTGGCTTTGGAGATACACTCGTGTAAATGTAAAAAATCGTGTGACGTCACTACGCGGGATTCCCATTTGAAGCAGTGTATTTTGGGCCAAAGTCTCATATCTGGAACAATTTATCTTAGTTAGAAACCAAATACATTTTTGTTCTCCGCTCATCAAGTACTTTCATTTTCTTCATAAATAACATAACATTTTAGACCCTTGCAACTGTCCCATTCTCATTTTTCGGCACCTTAGGCAAAAAAAATTTTGATTGTGAGGAAATCGTCGCGATTTAGAAAAATTCAGTTTCAAAATGGATTCAGCTACTCAATTTTGACGAAAAATGCGCTTTCGACTGTTGAAAATTAATCTTGACTTTAGCAACCCATCGATGTTTTAAGGGCACAACGATCGATGTCTTAAATTCGGAAAGTTCTACTTTTAATCCTCACCTAAAGTCTTTTCTTCTCAATCGTGTTTTGGTCTCCCCCCCCCCCCCCCATTACCAATCTCTGAGCCTATTTTTGCTTATTTCAATGCATTTTGCACTTCTAGGGAGACGTCAATGTTTGGTTTTGGTGGTCTTTTACAAAAAATTATTTTCAAGTGCCTTTTGCATGCTAGTCAAGCTTGAAAAACTATGTTTTATATTGCATCTTTGTCAGCTTTACTATTTGTTTGAAAAAGAGAATATCCCCAAAATGAGCTTCTCTAAAATTTTTGTTTCAAACCTAAAAATATGAGTATTTTTATGCCCAAACACGAATATTTTTGATGTCTTACGGGGTGATCTTTCCTTGCAAAACAGGTCTCGAAGATGCAGTAGCGGCTCGTGCAATTTGACAACAATGTTATCCCTCCATTTGATTGTATGTAAAACAATCGATTCGAAAGTGAAGCAGCGTTTCACAAGCATTCGATTATTGAACATAGATTCAAATGAAGCGAATAAATTGTTGCCAAATAGCACGAGCCGCCTCTGCCATGATGTGAATTCTAGGCAATCTTTGTCACTTCGGTGCGGGCCAAAATCTGGCGAGGCTGTACTTTTTCATTTTTGTCTTTCCCCACTCGAAAAGGCACTCAAATATGAAGTTACTGTATTCTCTGAAAATGGATGGTCGGATTAAGTATTCAGCACTTTAACAAGAAATGAAAAGAATAAACTGACTATAAATAAGTTCAGAGGAAATCAAAGTCAAAGTATAATCTAAAACGTAAGCAAAAATATGGAGCATCAACACTCAGCCTTGATGCAAATGTGTCAGAAACGGAGAAACAAGAAACGTTTTGTAAGTACTTAACAAACACAACCGAGAAACTTCTTCAAAAAGTTTAATAACTTTTTCAATCGGCTGCTCGACAAACGGTTGAGCACCTGTTACGCAACCTCAAGAATCTGAGTACCTAGGCGAATTTTCTTATTTTTATATCTTCTCATCCTACTTTCATCTTTTTTAACTTACAGGATGATTCAAAATCCGCGAAAAGAAATTTCAGTACGTTTCGTAAAACTGAAAATAAGGCTTTCCTTTCACTAGTCTGTAAGTACTTACAATAAAGATCGCGGCTGAGACTGGATCCCCGAATTTTCCAGAATTTTCGTTCGTTCGTAGAAAATTGTTACAAACTAATTTATTATCGTAGCATCCACTTTTTTGAAAAAATTGTGGCCAGACTTGGAGAGCTCCTATAAATTTAGTCTGTAAGTACTTACAAAAAATATCGCGGCTGAGACTGGATCCCCGAATTTTCCAGAATTTTCGTTCGTTCGTAGAAAATTGTTACAAACTAATTTAGTATCGTAGCATCTACTTTTTTTTAAAAAATTGTGGCCAGACTTGGAGAGTTCCTATAAATTTTTAATTCAAAATTCTTTGGTACAGGGAATCTTCACCATCAATAATTCTTACGTCCCCCCAACTGCATTCTTTATTATAGTAAATAATATTGAAGAAAGCACCAAATAATATCCTGATGTAATGGGGCAGTTGCAAGGGTCTGACATTTTGTGTTTACTACACAGACAACGGTTTTACTAGATGAGCTGAGAACAATGGTGCCTTTGATTTTTTCATAGGTGTATCAGTTTAAGAGACACGCAAGTGTAAAGTTGTGGAAAATCGTGTGCTTAGTTACGTCACTACGCGGAATTTCCATTTAAAATAATGTTTTTTGGGCCAAAATATCATTTTTGGAACGATGGGACTTAATTGGAAACCAAAGGCATCTTTGTTCTCAGTTCATCAAATACTTTCATTTTCTTTATAAAAAATACAACATTTCAGACCCTTGCAACTGCCCCATTAATTTGATCACTTTTTGTGCGGGGAAATTTTTATGGAATCCCATTTTTTGGTTTTTTTTTTTATTTTACAGAAAATCGCTCAGAAAATGGATCTTGACACGCGATCGAATGTGACGCTATGGAAGGATCGGGCTATGGTCGAGTGTAATATCGCAGTGCTTTATAGTTTCCAGGTAAGAGGATAACGTAATTTTGTCGCTCCTTATAACTGTTTACATTCATTCATTAAAACGATAAAGAGTGAACAACTTTAGAATACATATAGAAACCCATTTTAATGGAGCGGTACCTTCATCAGTGGGTCTGGAAAGTCATTTCGCTACAGAAATATGGCACATCGATTCTAACGCCAAGTCTCGCTGTAGACGGCTTTAGTGCGAAGTCAACGGTTAGCCAACAACGACAACAATGCACTCGTCAGTCGCAAATAAAACTCACGCAGCGTTCCAAACTATCTTACTCACTCTCCCGTGACCCCCATGTACTATCGACGAATCAAAGATTGTCGCGAGATTTTCACACATTTTCAGTTATGGGCATGAGTGTGGGACTGATCTGCAACGGATTTGGCTCCTCACCCGCACTGGCCTCTCGCCTGCAAAGTGTGAGGAGTATGAAAAGTAGCCGAGCCGAAACCTTGAAGGCGAAACTTACTATCTCGTGAAAATCTTGCGACGATCTTTGATTCGTCAATAGTACACCCATCTCTTTCCAGTTTCGAAATTCGTGTATAGGGCCTTGTTTTACGACACATTATTATCAACATCGCGTTAAAGTGCCTCCAGAAATTCATAGCAGCCAAAAAATTTCACGAAAGATGTCTCTATGTACGATTTTGGAAATTAGAGTGAGATGGCGTCCTTTTGAACAATGTTCACTCTAAAATGTCCAACTTACAGTAATGGGGCAGTTACAAGGGTCTAAATTGTTGTCTTTTTTTATCAAGAAAATGAAAGTACTTGATGAGCTGAGAACAAAGATGCCTTTGGTTTCTAGTTAAGTCCCATTGTTCCGGAGATGAGATTTCGGTCCAAAATACATTGTTTCAAATGGGAATTCCGCGTAGTGACGTCACTACACACACGATTTTTACAACTTTACACGTGTGTATCTCCAAAGCCAGGACACTTGGGAAAAAACCAAAGGCACTATTGTTCTCTCAGCTCATCAAGTACTATAATTTTTCAATAAAAAACAAACAATTTCAGATCCTTTTAACTGCCCCATTGGTCCAGTACAAATAAGGTCCATAAAGAAGAAAACGATCCAGTGATTAGTTTTTTGCTTTTTTTGTAAAATTGTAGTTGCATGGAGTGACGATAGTCGACCATCACACGGCTGCTGAGACTTTCATGAAACATTATGAAAACGAGCAGAGATTGCGCAACGGGTGTCCAAGCGACTGGGTCTGGATCGTTCCCCCGATGTCCGGCTCCTTACTGCCAGTTTTCCATCAGGAGATGGCATTCTATCAACTCCGACCTTGCTACGAGTATCAGGTGAGGCATCTATTCTATCCTATCCCTATTAAGTTCATCAGTTTTGTTGGGTTTCATTGGCGAATACAGAGTAAGAGTGAAGGGGGCGATCGTCCCTCCTGCGCGGACAAAAATGAACGAAAAAGAGAGAGAGGAAGACGGAAAGAACAAGAGATTTGAAAAGGGGGTAACCAGGAGTGAAAATCCCAAGTTTGCCCCCCTACCTCGTTTGGGGAGATTGAATTCGTCAATGTCGTGTTTTCTTTTCTTTTTGCCATAACCCTTTCTCTTCCAGGTTATTGAGACAAATCAACGCTCGATCATTTAAATTGAGTGGGTAGTTAAATATTCCTACTACACAATGTTTATTTTGCCTATACGCCTGATTGAAGGCGCTCAGTTATAGTTTGAAATTACAGTTCGGGATTTCTGCTCTCGCAGGAGAAGTTTGCGTTTCCAAGATGCAATGTCTGAACTTTGAGTCCTGGATTTGTACTGTCGAGGGGTTTTAAATGGGTGCAATCGGATGCAATAGAATGGATGGCGCCCATTTAAAACCTAATCCTATATCGATTGAATCGATATAGGAATATTTCGTGTATAATGGGGCTCTTGCAAAATTTTGCTGTGAGCAAATGAATAGTCCAATCTAATGTAGAAAGCAGCGAAAATCACGGAGATCCCACTAACAAAGTCTAAAATTCAGTAATAAACTCACAAGACTGCAATAATGCCAAGATTGCAATTGCAGTTCAACGCAAATATCATGGGAGATTCCTGTCTAATTTGTCATTTTCTCTATGGTAACGCAGAGAAATGTCTCAAATTAGATAGGAATCTCCCAAGATGCCTGCTTCTCTCCGCCATTTAGCCAGATTCTGAGAGTGAATTTCGTAATTTTTTAGTGCACTCATGCATCGTCATTTTTACAGGTGTTCATGCGAGAATCAACTCTTCAATCTTCTATAGCAAAAGTTTGCACGAGCCCCATTTTTAATGTTCATTCTGCAAGAAAAGTAGAATAAGAAGTGCTTTTACTTTCGGCCCTTGATTTGTACTATCGAAAAGTTTTAAGTAGGTGCATCGATAGATTGGTTGGTTGCATTTTCACGTTCATTATGCAATAAGAAATAAAACTTTATAATAAATGACGAAAAATATTAATTAATAAATTAAAAAATAAGCGGGAACAGAAAACTGAGAAATGAGGGAATCGCAAAGTATTAGACGCATATTCTGTCGAGGTGCGGCCGTCAAAAGCTCCAGTTCTTTTCTATTCCGGTCTCTATAGTCAACCATCATACTCTCGTAAGTCAGTCCTCATTTACTTCCTTCCGTAGACGCCAGATTGTCTTACCATTGTTACTGTGTGCTATTCGTTATCTCACTGGCGCAACCAGGATCTCTTCCATCTCTCTCATTTCTCATTTGAATGTATAAGTAGGAAAAGGACAGAAAGACGGGGTTTTATCCCCTTGTCAATCCTTGTCTAACATACGTCTCTTAATGGAGAAAAGAGAGAGATGAAGAAACTCTCATTGCACTGGCGCAACCAGGATCTCTTCCATCTCTCTCATTTCCCATTTGAATGTATAAGTAGGAAAAGGACAGAAAGAGGTGGTTTTATCCCCTTGTCCATCCTTGTCTAACATACGTTTTTTAATGGAGAAAAGAGAGAGATGAAGAAACCCTCGGTGCGCTACTACCTTGTCTGAACAGGAGATCTGATGTATTCAGCCTATGTAAATCTGGCAGGCACGGTCGTTTCCGTCCCCCCTCTCCCCTCATTAAAATCTCTGTTAAAATGACGTCACTTCCGTCCTATTTTTATCCTTTTGCTAACGTCTTTTCCTTAAAGCAATTTTACTCCTGTGTTGAGATGAAATGACGGTGGGCGAGCATTATTGCGTTGACCTGATTAATATATCTCACATCCTCGAGATGCAAAACAGAAATCGACTCGACTAACGTCTATTGTTTATTCAAACGTTGATTTTTATTATTTTTATTATTTCTGGTTTTACTCATTTCAATGAGTAGATATGTCTACAGTCTACGGTAATATGAATGTTTTTACATCTACTCATCCCTGGTAAAAATGTTCCATGACCAATTTTACATGGAAATAGATTTTCATGGGAATTCTTGGAAAGTGGTGTAGTTTCCATGGGAATTGCATAAATTTCCATAGAAATCTATTTCCATCTAAAATTGGTCATGGAACGTTTTTACCAGGACAACTTTTAAATCGCTGGAACAGTGGATGGGGTCTCTCTTGACTTTGGACTTGTAAGGGAAAATTGTCAAATTTTTGGTATTTGTTTAAAAGGAGGCAACATTTTAACTGGTGTGTGTCTTATTTTCGTGAATTTGTAACCAAATAATAGTGGCAAAACGTTACTCATTGCCATTATAGTAATTACATAATTACAAGTCTGCTCGGTAGCAATGACTAAGCGTGCAATCGGGCAACGTACCATTTTGTCCGTTTAAAAATGAGTCACGTGTTCTCTTAAAATATCAATGGGGCTCTTACTAAGATATGTCTACAGTCTACGGTATTATGAATGTTTTTACATCTACTCATCCCTGGTAAAAATGTTCCATGACCAATTTTACATGGAAATAGATTTTCATGGGAATTCTTGGAAAGTGGTGTAGTTTCCATGGGAATTGCATAAATTTCCATAGAAATCTATTTCCATCTAAAATTGGTCATGGAACGTTTTTACCAGGACAACTTTTAAATCGCTGGAACAGTGGATGGGGTCTCTCTTGACTTTGGACTTGTAAGGGAAAATTGTCAAATTTTTGGTATTTGTTTAAAAGGAGGCCACATTTTAACTGGTGTGTGTCTTATTTTCGTGAATTTGTAACCAAATAATAGTGGCAAAACGTTACTCATTGCCATTATAGTAATTACATAATTACAAGTCTGCTCGGTAGCAATGACTAAGCGTGCAATCGGGCAACGTACCATTTTGTCCATTCAAAAATGAGTCACGTTTTCTCTTTAACTATCAATGGGGCTCTTACTAACTTTTGCTTCAAGTGATTGAATGATTTATTCTTGGGTGAAATCCAGCAAAAATTACGATTAGCACATTGAAAAATTACGAAATTCACTCGCAAACTCACAGAATGGCTTTGAAGTTAAAACCATAGTGGCGGAGTTGCGCATTTGTGGTTTTCCTCTGTGTGTCTCTTTAGAAACAGTGAAAAATTAGACAAGAATCCATCATGGATGTAAGCTGTGTAGCTCCGCCATTTTCGCTTTAAAGTAATCCTGTGAGTATGCACTGAAAAAAAAAAAAAAAAAAAAAAAAAAAAAAAGATTACCAATATACATGCCAATAAGTGAACCCATGTCAGGGATAGTACAATTACCAGAGTTCTAGTGTTTGTACCATAGTTTTTTTTTTTTTTTTTTTTTTTAAACAAGTTTTATCAACACGACTATACAACATGAGCACAATAATTGTTTTTTTCTTATGATAAATAGTATAAAATAATTACAGTATGATTTTTTTGTAAATATTTATGGATACAGTAAAATTTTCTTTAGTTTTGTGTTCCTGGAAAAAAAAAAACGAACGAGAGATAAAAATGATGATGACGATAATGATATGGAATGAAGGGATGAAAAGATGGAGGAAAGTGAAGTGAAGGAAAGACAATTCTGAGTGGAGGAGGGAAAAAAGGAGAAAAAAGTTGACCCCCGTCCCTCAGATTTTATGATAATAATCCGAGGCCAGCTCAAAAGGCTTGCGCCGTTTGAGCCTTCTCAGGACATTGCTATTGTTCAGAAGGCGAATAGCTTCTATGTTCGGGTGAGAGTGTAGCCGAGCTTCGTACCTCTCAGCTATTTTTTTAATGTGGGTTCTGACGTCATCGACGCCTAGATCCCTGTGTATGTCAGAATTTCTGACATACCAGAGGCAACATTTTAACTGGTGTGTGTCTTATTTTCGTGAATTTGTAACCAAATAATAGTGGCAAAACGTTACTCATTGCCATTATAGTAATTACATAATTACAAGTCTGCTCGGTAGCAATGACTAAGCGTGCAATCGGGCAACGTACCATTTTGTCCGTTTAAAAATGAGTCACGTGTTCTCTTAAAATATCAATGGGGCTCTTACTAAGATATGTCTACAGTCTACGGTATTATGAATGTTTTTACATCTACTCATCCCTGGTAAAAATGTTCCATGACCAATTTTACATGGAAATAGATTTTCATGGGAATTCTTGGAAAGTGGTGTAGTTTCCATGGGAATTGCATAAATTTCCATAGAAATCTATTTCCATCTAAAATTGGTCATGGAACGTTTTTACCAGGACAACTTTTAAATCGCTGGAACAGTGGATGGGGTCTCTCTTGACTTTGGACTTGTAAGGGAAAATTGTCAAATTTTTGGTATTTGTTTAAAAGGAGGCCACATTTTAACTGGTGTGTGTCTTATTTTCGTGAATTTGTAACCAAATAATAGTGGCAAAACGTTACTCATTGCCATTATAGTAATTACATAATTACAAGTCTGCTCGGTAGCAATGACTAAGCGTGCAATCGGGCAACGTACCATTTTGTCCATTCAAAAATGAGTCACGTTTTCTCTTTAACTATCAATGGGGCTCTTACTAACTTTTGCTTCAAGTGATTGAATGATTTATTCTTGGGTGAAATCCAGCAAAAATTACGATTAGCACATTGAAAAATTACGAAATTCACTCGCAAACTCACAGAATGGCTTTGAAGTTAAAACCATAGTGGCGGAGTTGCGCATTTGTGGTTTTCCTCTGTGTGTCTCTTTAGAAACAGTGAAAAATTAGACAAGAATCCATCATGGATGTAAGCTGTGTAGCTCCGCCATTTTCGCTTTAAAGTAATCCTGTGAGTATGCACTGAAAAAAAAAAAAAAAAAAAAAAAAAAAAAAAGATTACCAATATACATGCCAATAAGTGAACCCATGTCAGGGATAGTACAATTACCAGAGTTCTAGTGTTTGTACCATAGTTTTTTTTTTTTTTTTTTTTTTTTAAACAAGTTTTATCAACACGACTATACAACATGAGCACAATAATTGTTTTTTTCTTATGATAAATAGTATAAAATAATTACAGTATGATTTTTTTGTAAATATTTATGGATACAGTAAAATTTTCTTTAGTTTTGTGTTCCTGGAAAAAAAAAAACGAACGAGAGATAAAAATGATGATGACGATAATGATATGGAATGAAGGGATGAAAAGATGGAGGAAAGTGAAGTGAAGGAAAGACAATTCTGAGTGGAGGAGGGAAAAAAGGAGAAAAAAGTTGACCCCCGTCCCTCAGATTTTATGATAATAATCCGAGGCCAGCTCAAAAGGCTTGCGCCGTTTGAGCCTTCTCAGGACATTGCTATTGTTCAGAAGGCGAATAGCTTCTATGTTCGGGTGAGAGTGTAGCCGAGCTTCGTACCTCTCAGCTATTTTTTTAATGTGGGTTCTGACGTCATCGACGCCTAGATCCCTGTGTATGTCAGAATTTCTGACATACCAGGGCGCCCCAACAATTTTTCTTAGGACCATATTCTGGAAGGTTTGAATAGGCCTCAGGTTACTATTTGCGGTGCACCCCCAAAGCTGGGAACCGTACGCCCATACTGGTCTCAATACCTGTTTATAGAGTAGGACCTTATTATCAACGGATAGTTTTGAGTCTGGCCTTGACAGCCAGTACGTTTTCCTATATTTCAGACCGAGCTCAGCCCGTTTTTTCTTGACATGAGCTCTCCACCTTAATTTGGTGTCCAGTGTCAGGCCAAGATACTTCGCCGTGTCTGAATAAGGAACAGGATTGGGACCTAAGAATATTGGCAAAAAAAAAAAAAAAAAAAAAAAAAAAAAAAAAAAAAAAAAAGATTACCAATATACATGCCAATAAGTGAACCCATGTAAGGGATACTACAATTACCAGAATTCTAGTGTTTGTACCATAGTTCTTGAAAATTTGTAGGAAATTTTAGTTCTACGGCCATATTCCGGTATTAACACTAGACTTTTCTGGCCAAAGTACTAGACTTTGTGTCGTTCACATCTTAATTCACACATTCAGTCACAGTGTAGAATAATCGGTTGTTTGATGGTAAAAGAAAGGACAGAGTAAGAAGCAAAAGAAAAATGGACGGTGCTGAGTGCGATCACGCGATATTCACTCGGAGGTGAAAATTTAAAAAGTGCCTTCAATTATGAGTGATACTTCACCAGTTCCGGCACGTCGAAACAGTTACATACTCACTTCGCCGTGCTTTTTGTACGCCAGTTGGTGCCTTGGTGATGGTGGTGACACTTCACTTTCTCTGTGATGTCTTACGAAGAAAAGAATTGTCAGGGACAGATGCTTTGAACTCATCAATTTTTTTTTTTTAAACACCTCATTAACTTTACAGTCAGAAAAGTGTTTTAGAGATCCAGCCTGAAACTATGCGATCCGTTTAAGCACAACATTTTTGGAACAATAATTGAAAATGTAATCAACCATTTGATCGTTGCACCAATATCAATAAGTTCCTTCTCTTAAGACTTGTCCATTATTATATTTCACCTTCTGTTTCTTTCTCTTTTTTTCTTTGCCGAAAGAGGTCGAGTAACATGAGTCGTAGCGATTTTCTATCGATCGCCTTAAAAAAAAAATAATGAGCTGCGAATATTTCCTTTGCCTATGCTTTTGAGAGGGACCGCGGATGATGAAAGAAAATGACCTTGCACATTTTTCTAATTACCTTTCTCATTTTTGATTTACTGATTTTGCGGCTTTTCAACCTTGTTGATCACTTGACATCTTTAAGATAAATAGCATATAAGCATGAAAATCTCACATTATTTTCGCTTTTTGTTCTAATCTTGAAAGTCTGTGGTGGTTTCTTACAAATGTTGGAAAGTTGTGTATCTCAATAAATTTCTTTCGAGAAGAAAGGCTCACCAAAAACGAAATGAATGGGTTTTCATCCAAAACACTCTTTTCAGATAAGCAATTGGTCGACAGCCGAAAAAATAAGGTTAAAAAATTCAAACAAAGAAAATGTCATCGATATATTTAGGGACCGAGAGATAACGGCAGATGCCAGTATCTCAGAGACAACTTCTAAACTAGGTATATCGTGCAAACGATTGTAAATTATGATAAATAGGTATCAATACTGCGTAGCTAACTTTTTGTGTAATTTTATGCGCCATGAACCATGGAAATTGACTTAGAAGAGGAGTCAAAACTAGTAAAGCTGATGTTTCATCTCTCAGACGAACAAAGATCCGCCATTTTTTCAATTCTCTGTAATACAAAATACATTCAAATCGGTTTAGAAATATCGACTTCCCACATTTAACCGGTTTCAATGGTTTTTGGCTTTCAAAATCACACAAAAAATTAACCTTTATAAAATGGATGTATTTTTCTCATACTTTCCAGTAAATAGGCCTCTTTAGCGACATAACTGTCCGCGACAAGCACCAAACATCAGTGTTCTTTTTAACGAAATTTTAATGTATTTCAATGAGTGTTCTGGTGAATTACATAAAAATTGTGCTATTCCACAGTATTTGAGACGCTTATGTGTCAAAAATGATACCATTTTCTACGTAACTCGTCCTGATTTTACGCATATTCTACTTTAAGCATTTTTCGCGATAAAGTATTAATTGTGGGAAAACAAGATAATTTCGACCAAAACTAAGGCCAAATTCGAACTCGGCAGGTCAATTTACGTCGGAAGGCATGCTTTTAACGCGATAAGAGGTCTAATAATTAGAAAAAACTCTATGTTTGTGTCTAGGGACCCTTCTTTTGTGTTCATAGGGGGGGGGGGGGGGGGGGGGGGGGGGGCGGACATCTATGTCGTTAAAGCGTAAAATCCTTTTCAGTCTCTGAAATATTAACTTGTGACGCCATCTCTTATCCTGAGTTCTTAGCTCGACGTGGCATAGAACCACCTCATTTTCAGATTTTTTTAATTTGATGAATGAACGAAATTTCCTGTGTTTTACAAATGTCCAAATGATGTCATGTTTTTAGGAGCCAGCATGGAAAACGCACGAATGGAAGAAAGGCAAAGATCCAGGGAAAGGAACTGTGATAAAGAAACCTCGTAGAAAATTCCACTTCAAACAAATCGCAAGGTAAAAGTTTCTTCCAGCTTTGTTTTCCATCATCAACTTCTTTGTACGTTATCAATAATACGCAATAGCACCATAAGCGGATACAGGAATTTGTCTTTCTCTCTCTCCGGCCGTTTGAACGCATGTGTTAGGAAAGGGTAGCAGAGGGGGCCATCACGTGACTTTAGTCCCTTTCTCCGTCCTTTTCTAACGCACGCATTCAAATGGGAGGTGAGAGAGAGAGAGAGAGAGAGAGAGAGAGAGAGAGAGAGAGAGAGAGAGAGAGAGAGAGAGAGAGAGAGAGAGAGAGAGAGAGAGAGAGAGAGAGAGAGAGAGAGAGAGAGAGAGAGAGAGAGAGAGAGAGAGAGAGAGAGAGAGAGAGACTCCTGTATCCGCCCATGAATAGGACGCATTTACAATTTCAGTGGATTTCAGTTCAATTCTTGTCATCACAGGTCCATTCTTGAATTTCACCGAGTTGTGCTTGGATTATTTCTAAAGCAACATTATAATCTTTATGAGCAGCTAGCACGAGTAATGTGTCTTCTGCGAAAACATTCAATGGGGCTCTTGCAAACTTTTGCTGTAGGGGATCGAATAGTTGATTCTTGCATAAAAACGTGTAAAACTGACGATTTAGTGCACTAAAAAAATCACGACATTCACTCTTAAAATCGGGCTTAATGGCGGAGAGACGCAGGTATCGTGGGAGATTCCTATCTGAATTGAGACATGTCGCTGTGTTTCCGTAGAGGAAGTGACATAATAGACAGGAATCTCCCATGATACCTGCGTTGAACCGTCATTGCGATCTTGCCGTTACAGCAGTCACGTGAGTTTATTACTGAATTTTAGACTTTCTTAGTGTGATTTTCGTGATTTCCGCTGGTCTTTACGCCAGATTAAACTATTTACTTGCTTATACCAAAAGTTTGCAAGAGCCGCATTTTCCCTTTGTTCACGAGGTGGGTAGAAAGGACAAGGACCAAGGACTGATGTGAGCCTTGAGGTTCGCCTACTCCTATGTTTCTGAAAGAAGAATAATAGAAAGCGCTATCATATCTACGAGCAGTGGCGTCGCGTGCAATTTGGCAACAATGTATTCTATCCATTTAAACTCATGTAAAAGATCGAATTCAGGGGGTGCACATTGCACAAGGAAAATTCTATTTATTTAATGAGTTTAAATGGAGCACTTGCATTGTTGCCAGATGGCACGCGACACCACTATGTCTACGAGTATTTCCGAGTTTTCTATCCTTCAAAAATGAAGAGATTAACTCTACGTAATTTTTAGTGAGTCAATTCCATAGATGCCTTTTGTCACATGTGTTAGAGATAAGTATAAGAAGGGAACATCACGTGACTTTAGCACCTATATCTCGTCCGTTCTTTCCTAACGCTTTAGTATACGAGGAGGGAGAGAGAGAGAGAGAGAGAGAGAGAGAGAGAGAGAGAGAGAGAGAGAGAGAGAGAGAGAGAGAGAGAGAGAGAGAGAGAGAGAGAAAGAGAGAGAGAGAGAGAGAGAGAAGAGAGAGAGAGAGAGAGAAGAAGAGAGAGAGAGAGAGAGAGAGAGAGAGAGAGAGAGAGAGAGAGAGAGAGAGAGAGAGAGAGAGAGAAAATTCTTTGATCCACCCATGATTATATTCTCAAAGGGTCGTTACACTGCGGAAAAGTTATATCTCCAACGTATCACTTTCACATAGCGAACGCGATAGATATGGTTTTCCAAAATTGAGCTAGCCTGTCGCGGAAGCTATCGCTAAGGATTTGGGGGATAATCTGACAATCTGCGAGAATCTTGCGATGATGCATAGCTTTGTGCAGAGGAAAAGTATAAATAGAGCACTCATTGCCCGTGCTAGTGTTTGTTTTTGTTTTTGTGTTTTCCCCTACCTTGTTGAGACGTAAAATTTCATTTTCTAGGGGGTTTCATTTTCTCCCAGTTTCTCTCCCAAGACGATTTTGCCGACGCGGCGTCAACGATCCGTAATATTCGCCTGCGCAGCCGAGAAGAGATCAAGTTTATGTTTTCAAAATTGATGCGGTCTAGCCCATGAAACTAAGGTTTGCTCTTTCCAAGGAATTAGCATTATAACGGCACAGAGATTTCTCCGAAAGAGCGCATATCACGTTTAATGGGCCCTATTCCCGGAGCCCTCAATTACATGGCCCAACGAGGGAGGAGGAACACGTCACTCGTTTCAATTCGTCTCCGGGGCATTCTTTGATAAATCGGCCTCGAAACTCTTTAACCCGCTCAGTCCTGGCAAAGTTTTACGGCATCACTTCAAGTTAAATTGTAAATTTTGTTTCCTTTCATTATTTATTTAAAAACATGTTGCGAAACACCGCGGTTTTCTGCTGTCTACTCTCCCCCCCCTCCCCCTTACTGTACTGCACCGACCGACAAGTGAAGCCACCCACAAGTTGTGTTGAATGAGCTTTGAAAGTATCCGCGTATCTTCAAAGTTGGAACCGTCAAATCTTCTCAGCAAAACTTCTGGCTGCCAGCTCTGAACAGATTTTCATCAATTGAAATACCGCCACTGTCCGATGTAGCAATGTAGTCCTGTTTTAGTACAGCGATATCTGTATACTATCGATTGCAGTTCAGGGACATCTAGCTCCAAACAAACTCTGGGCAAATGTAATCTCCCCATAAGTGGATTTTTGAACGGTCATTTTGACTATTAAATCAAGACATTAATTCTGCCTTTTTGCGATTATGAATTCTACTTCCTTGAAAATTCTTAATTACACCTATGGCTCCACGACTTAAACAGCCGAAATCAATGAGATATTACGGATTAAACTATTACAGATTGAACTATGCATTTGGTGGTTAAAGTTGCCCAAATCCCGCCAATTTCTCAGCAACCAAAAGAAGATTTGGGTGATTCCGATCTCCGAATGGCGTATAACTCATTACACATTTCAACTCCTCGGGTTCTTTTCAAAAATTCCCGTGCGATCAACGACTTTCGAGTTAAGAACCACAACTTTCGAAAAACCGATGACTCGGCGCAGCGACCGTCGCTCAGGTATTGTCACTCCCCATCGCGTCCCGTGCGGATTCAAATGGGGAAAATACTTACGAGAAGACCCGTCTTTTTGGTGGGATTTTAATCGCAGACTAGGCTAAGGGCTCTCAAAATATCCGTTCTGCTCTTCCGGGGCACAATCTATTTATTTTTCATGTTAAAACATACTTACGAGCGTACCTGTTATTTTGGTGGGCTTTTAATCGCTGACAAGGCGCAGGGCTCTCAAAACGTCCCCTCTGATCTTCCGGGGCACCGCCACACGTAGGAGTATTTGACCCGAAAACCTGACCAAAAACGGAAAATTGAAAAGTCGTCCAAAAAACAAACTATTGATGGTTTTTGAGAGATAAGTAACCGCTCTATTGCGTAATAGATGTGTCGGAACATCTACGTTTATCTACTGTTTAGGGGACAACATGGAACTGAGCGCTCGGCGCACCTGCGGTTGTTCACCGCTCGAAGCACTGTTAATAATCAGTTAACATTTTCCATCGAGGACAAGCGTTGGGACAGCCAAACATTTCAGCGATTATGGACATTGTTTTAGATGGTATGTGCTTCATTTTGGTGGCAACAATTTCTTTTTCCGTGCATTTTTGATCCTTTTACATCTAATTTAAAATGGACATGAAAAAAATCTCTAACTTTAGGCTCTATCTTTTTAAAAAAAGGCAATTTTGAATACGTTCCGGGCAAAACCGGGCACAACCAAAACAAGGGGGTTAGAGTAGACCCTTTTAGGCAACTGCTGCAACAGTCAAAAATTGCAAGAAATTGCCCCTTTTTTTTAAAAAAATATGTTGAAGTCAAGCCTTTTTTATTAAATAAGCCTCAATAACTCGGCAAAAGAATGAGCTATCGACCTTTGGTTTGAGCTAAAATTCTTAATTTTTTACGCCTTTTCCAA
Organism: Trialeurodes vaporariorum; assembly: GCA_011764245.1. Taxonomy (NCBI): domain Eukaryota; kingdom Metazoa; phylum Arthropoda; class Insecta; order Hemiptera; family Aleyrodidae; genus Trialeurodes; species Trialeurodes vaporariorum. The sequence continues at coordinate 13,221,520 of VMOF01000220.1, forward strand.
CCATAAATCGTGCAAAAGGAGTTTTGAGTTTAAATTGGAAAATTAACCAAACTCGATTTTCAAACATTCAAGAACACGCAAATATTTTTGGCCAGGTTTTTGGGGTAAATACTCCTACGTGCGCCAATGTAATTTTAAATGGCAAAACAGACTTCCGAGCGGACCTGTCTTTTTGGTGAGCTATTAATCGCTGACAAGGCTCAGGGCTCTCAAAACATCCGCTCTGCTCTTCCGGGGCACAGCCTATTTATTTTTAAGGGGAAAACATACTTACGAGCGTACCTGTCATTTTGGTGGGCCTTAAATGGCTGACGAGGCGCAGGACTCTCAAAACGTCCCCTCTGCTCTTCCGGACCACCGCCAATGTAATTTTAAATGGGAGCAGTGACTTATGAGCAGACCTGTCATTTTGGTGGGCTTTCAATCGCTAACAAGGCGCAGGGCTCTCGAAAAGTTCCCTCTGCTCTTCCGGACCACCACCAATGTAATTTTAAATGGGAAAAGTGACTTACGAGCAGACCTGTCTTTTTGGTGGATTTTTACCGCTGGCTAGGCGCAGGGTTGCTCTCAAAATGCCCTTTCTGCTCTTCTGGGGCACCGTCAATGTTATTTTAAATGGGAAATCAGACTTACGAGCAGACCTGTAATTTTGAGCGTTTTTGCGGCTCTATTGAATCCGCTTTGTTAGCACTTATTTATGAGTCAAGTTGGAGCGCTTTAGAGAAAAACGAAAAAGCGAGCAAGCTTTTCAAATCCGCCCCCTCCACTCTCCTCTGGTGCCTCCAAAGGTGCTGAGCGAGCGAGTCGCTCTCGTAGCATTCGCTGATCATATTCAAAATCAGATGAGCATCAAAGAAATCCGTAAAATTCTTTGTCCTTGTAAAGCCCGTCCAAAAATGTATCATTTCCGAGTTATTGGTTGACCTGTCGGATAAACTTCACATAGGTAATCGATACTACTCGTAGCTTATTTAACGTGAATTGCGAATCTTTCGCAGTCTTTGATAAAATTATCTATGCATTTTTTTATTTTTTTTTAATTTTTTTATTTTTTTTGCTCGAAAAACTGACCTATGTTATTTTTCATTCAAGTCAAATACTGCGTTTCATTCGCAGTCCTGTTCAATGTTGTCATTCTCGATCATCTGCGATACTGCGGCTTTCACTTCATTTCAACGCACCTGTTTTTCTCAGCGGCTTCATAATTCATGCGTTCTCTGAATGAACATTAACGTCGAATTCTTGTGAGAATCTTTTTGATGTCTTCAGAGAATTTTTCTCCTGCATTCTAAAGCTTTTTCGGTTCAATATTTAAAATTAGCAGTTATGTGTTTCGTTGAGTTCAGTGAGTGAATGTCTAACGGCGCGGTATTAGTTCTTTTTTTAGTATCCTTTTGCGGCGCTGTGTTTTGTTTTTTCTTCCTAATATTTTTTTATTTCTCTGCCGGATGTGTGATGTCAACATGTCAGCCTGCAATGCTTCTGTTAAACAAAGTGGTAAAATGTATGTTTCAGAGCTGTGAAATTCACGTCAAAGCTGTTCGGACGTGCCCTCCAAAGGCGAATCAAAGCCACTGTTCTTTACGCCACAGAGACAGGGAAATCTGAGTTATATGCCAAAAAATTGGGAGAAATATTCGGACATGCGTTTCATTCGCAGGTACATAATCGAATTAATTAATTAAATCCAGGCCCATATAATCCGACTACAGTGGTGGCTTGTGCGAATATGCGTGAGCTGCGAAAACCTACAGGGTGTGAAGAAACTAAAAATTAAATTAAATAAAAATACAAAAGAACGGAGCACGTATAAATACAGGGTGTAACAAAACTTATGTGCCAAACTTCAGGAGCATATATTTGAGGGCAAAATAAGACTTTTTTTCCCCCTGTGAACAAGGCGAGGGTTCGAAGATGCCCCCCCCCTTTTTGAGCTACAGTCCCCAAAATTTTAGAAATGTGTGGTTTTTTTTTTGGAAAAGCATTGAAACGGGAAGCGGCAGTATGTATGCAACCCGCCATAGTAAAAGGGCTGACTTTTCCACATTGTGTACAAATCTCGCTTAAAACGCATCGTATCGAAAAAATGCAGGAGACGAAAAATCAGTCTCAAAGTTTTTCCCAACTGTTTTGTTAATTATTTTTCAAATTTTCAATCCATAACATTAAATTTGTGCAGTTGAAGGTACAAGATTGCTTGGAAAGTGAAGTCAGATTTAGTTTCTGAATTTCTTGAGGTCATCAGTAGATTCTACACGTAAAATTACCTTTGTACTCGATATTTGGTTCAACATTATTGTTGCTGTTCCAAAAATACGATGCATTTTTTAAAACTTTGGGGGGTTGTAGCTCAAAAGGGGGGTTTTCGGACCCATGTCAGAAAAAAGCCTTATTTGGACCTCAAATGTATTCTCCCGAAGTTTGGCACATGAGTTTTGTTACACCCTGTCTGTACGTTGAGAACGACCTAATCTTGAAAAAAGCTGAAAAAAATCGTTCCATTTTTTCGATGGATACATCTTTTAAAGAGTATTCGAATTTTTAGAAAGATTAGCAAAGAAGTCTCCTTCGAAAAAATTGATAAAATTGAATCCCTAGAACCTCTACACACATATTATCTATATGAAAGTTAAGCTACGTATCTGAGTAAAAACCTGGGAAATCAATTCTAAAGTTTCGCAGCCAACATTTTCATTTTTCTTGGGAAGATATGCTCTTTTCTCTTATAGTTTATCGGTCTCCCCACAAAACGAGAAAGTGTCATTTAAAATTATCACAATCGCGAATGTATACGTGATTCTTTAAAAAATGAAAAAGTCAGCTTAAATGTTAAAACTTGGCTTTGAACTTGCAGTTTTCAGAACAAAATACACTTCACTTACAACCTAACTGCAAAGGTTATCAAAGATTAGTAATACTTGTAAACAGTTATGGGGATATGGGATCTGAAAATTACCGGAAGGCATGCAAAAATAATTGTTTCATACTTTTGTAAACAAACTATAGCAAAAGGCTGCACAGAATCACTATAGTGTAAGTAATATTTTTTATCCCCTCTGTATACCTCCCGTGTTGTGTCTTTCGTGGAATTGGTTTGCTGAGCAAAAGTTGGCTTAACGCCGCGCCTCATTTGTATGTAAATGTAATTTTTCATTTTCTTCGATACCTTAATGATTCAGATTCCAAAAATTTCAGGTTTGTTGTATGTCCGAATATGATATGAGCAATTTGGAGCATGAGGCTCTTATTCTGGTTGTAGCATCCACATTCGGTAACGGAGATCCACCAGAAAATGGGCAGGTAAATCATCGATGGTTCTTTTTTCTCTCCTCCCTCACGGCCCACATCTCTCGTTCTGTTTTATCCTGTTTTGTTTTACACAGGAGTGGGCGCACAACCTGAAGTCCACTCCATATGTATATTTTAAGGTCAGGCCGGTAGCGCCAACTCGGGAAATCCAAAGTTTGGGAACCCATACCCCTTTTACTTTAACATTCTTCCCGAGTTGGCCGCCTTGGATCAATGGTTTTAAATGGAGAAGTGGTTCCCAAACTGTGGACCAACGAGGGGAGCCGAAAGCTACCGGCCAGACCTTATAATATATGGACCCTGGCACAACCCCCTCTATCTTGTTTCCTAATTGATATCCTGAGAATCGGTTTTCGCCATGCTTTTTCATGTCAAGGTGCTACTCTTTTCAAATATTCTAATCAAATATTCCAAATGAAGACCCCATTTTTTTATTGCATATTCGATCAGAGTGTAAAATTTAAACATTTTTGCGTAAACCAAAGTTCAATATCTTTTTTTTGCGTTCGATTTATTGAAGTTCAAAGTTCGATATCCACCTATTTTCTTAAATTCGTTGCTTCCCTTTGAATAGGTCAAATTGAATAAACTTAGCGTGAAAAATGGTCTACTAAACAAGTACTTTCAGGAAAAAATACGACAGCTTCCAAAAATTTGCGTGAAACCAATTTTTGAGCCCTCAAAATGTTTTCGATTTTTCCATAAAATTTGAATTGCTATATAATTATTTTGGAAAAACGGTCAAAATAGAGGAAAAATGACGGAAGATCGTATCTCTGTTCCGGTCTCTCTAACGCTTAGCTATCAAGTTCTCTGAAGCCGCAGCAGTTTTCAAAAAAAGCTCTAAAAATGGGCCCTCAGTGATGTTTTGATCTAAATGGTGAAATGTGCAATTTTTGGTTTACGTAACTAGTTTGAGGGGAGGGGGGATTGAGAGCTTGGTAGCCGTCAGTGTGACCTAAGATACGATTTTCAGTCTGTTTTACTCGATTATGACAGTTTTTCGAAAAAATTAGCGTTTCAAAATTTATTGAGGACCCGACCCTAAAGTTAGTTTTGGGCAAATGTGAACTGCGCGAGAAATTATCTCTAAACACCAATTTTGATGACTTTTGGTTCATAATATTGGTAATTATTCCCAAAAAGCCATTCACTTTTTAAAACTTTGCGGAGCTGTAGCTCAAAAGAGGAAATTTTGGACCCATGTCAATAAGAAAGAAAAGTATTGTTTTGACTTCAAAAATGCGTGGTTGAAATTTGTACTTTGAGTTCAGTTACACCCTGTATATCGATATATTTTCCATCTGATTACTTACACCAAAAATCGGTGAAGTGAGAGGATTAACGCATCTTCTCTTTGATTTTTCGATGTTGGTCCAGAGGCTTAAATGAGAGAATTGTCGGTTGTCGGTATACTGAGCAACAACAGTCGTTTTCAACGAGTAACTAACTCGAAAAGTATTCGATGGTTGGTACCTACAAACAAGTATCATTATTCAGTTTTCAGTATCCTATACATAAAACTCATTTTTGTCTCTTTCCGCCAGTCTTTCGCGCACAATCTGTACGGCATCAAATTAGAAAATGGGAATTTGGCAAATGGACACTCATCTCCTCTAAGGTAAGTTCTGGCCGTCAAATCTCTCTTCTATGAATTTTGTGGGCTCAGTGGCGCGCGAAGGATTCTTGGTGGTACGAACTTGCACTAATGAGTGTTTGACTGTGAATCCTTCCCTTCTTCCCCCGCCGCACTATGGTCTGAGATCGTCAAAAATTGGCCAAAAATTAGAACGTAAATTTCTCATCAAATTATCATTAGTAAACTTTCAAGACCAATTTTAATCACAGGAAACACTTTGAACAAGTAATCTAAACCTAAAAATGTCACTGGAAAGTTCTTACAACAACAACAACAATGATTTTTACCGACTTTTTTTTCACTAATTTTTGGCCACTTTTATTCGATCTTAGACCATAGTGCGCCGCGCGCCCCTAGAAATCGGAGGCCGGGGGGGGACTTGAATCACGGGGAGACCGGTTGGAGATTATGAAGGAAATAATATGGACATCATAACCAATCTCGCTTGTGTTGAAAAACGATTCGTCGCCAAAAACACTAGAGGTGTTTTCCTACGAATTACACTGAATACATCAATTACTTGTCCGCTAATCTTCTATTTACATCACTGTTATCCAATAGGCTTAATCCTCTGGATTTGGTTGAGAATGTAATCTTTTTTTCGCAGGTATATAGGCGAGTTTGGAGTCATACTCCTCTACAAACTCAATACTTAAAGCTCAATGGATGGTGGCATGAGATATGAGAGAAGTGACTTTTAAAATTCCTGCCGGATAAAGTAAACTATGATTCAATTTGAATTGCTACTTGAGCTACTCCAATTCTTTCTTAAATTGACTAATGCTACTCTTGAACCAAACGGCTCAAATTTAAGGTGATTCTAGGCAAAACTTTTCCAGATTTCAATCCGATGGATAGCGCTACTAGTCGCTATTGGGAAAAAGTCGTGTTTTTGGCATTTCAAATTGGAAACAAAGAAAAAACGAAAAATTTACGAACGTTGCAAATTGTTTTATGGATTTATTGACCCCAAAACGAGCAAAATTGGTTGAGAGTTAAAGCTGTAAGTAAATTATGAAATTCATTTCGCCATTAGCTTAGTGAGCGCGAGTGGGTATAATAGGTCAGTCTGCTGCACTCGGCCTCATTGAGGCTTATGGGAATGGGGCTCTTGCAAATTTTTGCCACAGGGAATTGAAGAGTTGATTTTTGCATAAAAACCTGTAAAAATGACGATGAGTACACTAAAAAATCACGAAATTCACTCTCAGAATCGGGCTTAGTGTCGGAGAGACGCAGGTATCATGGGAGATTCCTATCTAAATTGAGACATATCTCTGTGTTTCCGTAGAGAAAGTGACAGATTAGACAGGAATCTCCCATGATACCTGCGTTGAAGCGCCATTACGAACTTGCCGTTATAGCAGTTATGTGAGTTTATTACTGAACTTACGACTTTTTTAGGGCGATTTTCGTGATTTTTGCTAGTTTTTACATTAGATTGGACTATTCATTTACGCACAGCAAAAGTTTGCAAGAGCCCCCCATTTATGTATTTCATCATTTCCGGCTTCATTTTTGAGTATTTCAGCTTGAAACTTTCTGGGAACATTCATGGAGTATGCTCAAAGGTGCTGACATTCATTAAATTTTTGCCTATTGGGTAAAGTTGTCAATTTTCCTATTTTAGCCTAAAATTGGTTACTTTTTGAGCAACGCGACGTGGTGTCTACTGTAGGACTAATCGACCCCGGAATAATCTAAATAGCACGATATTCTGGATTTCAAATCGTTTGTTTGCTAGGTATCTTATTATTGTATGTTCTCATAAATCTCTCACCTTATAAAAACTTACCGTTCTTGTTGATTTGCTCTCTGACCTTCAGCTCAGCATCTTTTATCAAAGTGAACAGTCAGTCTGACCAACTAAATGAAAAAAATGAAACTTTCCGAGCCTCAGTCACTGATGCCGATACCTTTGGTCCACTAAGTAATGTTAGGTAGGTAATCCTGAACTTCTTTATCTTTGCCTCTTTTAGCGTGCGCTATAAGTATTACTAAATTACTTCCCCTAAAAAAGTAGAGCGAACCACACTTCTTTTAACACTTCCCTTCCATCATTCATTCGTTCATCAATCCATCTCTTTCCTCAATCGGTGGTTTTTGGTCTCATTCTGGATTGGTATCCTTAGCTCCTTTGTTTAACTTTCTCTGAACTTCTTCGATCGTTTGTTCTGCCTTTTTATCAGTGGCGTGGCGAGCAATTTGGCAACGTTGTATTGTGTCCATTTAAACCCATGAAAAAAGGTCGAATGCGAAGGTGTTCATCGAACACCCAATACTCCGATATTTTTCATGGGTTTAATTGTACGAACTGCACGCTACGCCACTGCTTTTTATTTTATATTCGTTCGCGTAACTTGTCTCTTTCAAATTCTCAATGCATGCTTGCACCATATTTTAACTTAAGTAATTTTGCTTCCTTTGCTCTGGGTTCCCTTGGTAAGAAAGCTTTGAAAAAAAAAGAAAGAAAGAAAAAAAAAAAAAAAACCTTTTAATGCCTATCCTTGAAATCGATTTTGTTACTCAGCATAGTGAAGAATGACCAAACTTACCCCCCCCCCCCTTTAGAATAATTTTCTTGCATGCATGTGCACTATTGTTGTCGGGAGGCTTTTACATCAATGCTGATTACTACCAGGATTCAAAGGATAAATTCCCATTTCTTTTTTTCTTTCTGGTGATTTCTGCTGGGTAAGGCTGGCCTGGCTGGCCTCAGGGATGGCCCCAAGGTCCATATATACATAGGTTGTACAAAAAGTACTGCACATTTTCGTTTTTTGAACGAACGGAAGCAGCTATCAAATTTCTGTTTATGTGCTCTTAAAGTCCTAGTAATTACCTATAAAATGAGACCTTGTGGAGCTCTTTAAGTTAAAAATTCGCTGATTAACAGAGTTTTGAAAATGACGTGTTGAACGTACCCCTCCAGGATTTTCAGTGGTTTTTTTTTTTTTTTCAAGAAAAAAAAAATAAATAAATAAAAATCAGAGGCCTTACAGAGACTGAATTAAGTTGGCAGTATAGAGCATCAATGCTGGTAGCTAGTAGCTAGTTGCAAGCGTTGCCATGGAAACCGTCGACAAGAAATAACTTGTTCAGTCCTCTGTACGGCGAGTGTTCAAGCTTGAGCTTGTCCGTCTCTGTCACATCTGTTCCGAGTGAATTTCCAAGCTTTTTTTCAAGATGAGCGCTGAATCGAAAAAAGAACAACACCATGTCACAATCGTCTTTATAAACATCTTTCATTTCTGAAAAAGTATCTTTCACTGAAAAACCGCGAAGAAAACAATAATGAATGACATGGTGTTGTTCTTTTTTCGATGCCGCGCTCATCGTGAAAAAAAGCTTGGAAATTCACTCGGAACAGATGTGACAGAGACGGACAAGCTCTCGCTTGAACACTCACCGTACAGAGGACTGAACAAGTTATTTCTTGTCAACGGTTTCCATGGCAACGCTTGCAACTAGCTACTAGCTACCAGCATTGATGTTCTATACTGCCAACTTAATTCAGTCTCTGTAAGGCTTCTGATTTTTATTTATTTATATTTTTTTTTATTGAAAAAAAAAACCACTGAAAATCCTGGAGGGGTACGTTCAACACGTCATTTTCAAAACTCTGTTAATCAGCGAATTTTTAACTTAAAGAGCTCCACAAGGTCTCATTTTATAGGTAATTACTAGGACTTTAAGAGCCCGTAAACAGAAATTTGATAGCTGCTTCCGTTTGTTCAAAAAACGAAAATGTGCAGTACTTTTTGTACAACCTATGTATATATAAGGTCTGGCCGGTAGCTTTCGGCTCCCCTCGTTGGTGCACAGTTTGGGAACCACTTCTCCATTTAAAACCATTGATCCAAGATGGCGGCGAACTCGGGAAGAATGTTAAAGTAAATGAGGGTATGGGTTCCCAAACTTTGGATTTTCCGAGTTGGCGCTACCGGCCAAACCTTATACATATTCATGGACCTTGGATGGCCCCCTAGAAATCATTTTTGGGGCTCCGAACCGAGCCTCAAACTGATTCAATGCGGGCCCCCGAAAAATATCGGAGCCAGTCTACCCCTGCGCAATTTTAGTCTGAGGAGTTGAGTTTTGCTTACGCATGCTTTTATATCTGGTGAAACCGGAAACGCAGATCAGTAAGACAGAATCCTACCACCTTTTGGTTCTTCGACAGTGGCGTAGCGTGCAATTTGGCAACCTTGTGTTGTTTCCATTTAAACCCATGTGAAAGGTCGAATGCGAAGGTGTTTACCGAACACACAATAGTTCGATCTTTTTCATGGGTTTAAATGGACGAACTGCAGCGTTGCCAAACTGCACGCTACGCCACTGCTCTCCAAGTCCACCTCATTGGACTTGTCTCTAACATGGATTGTAAAATGGGCACCAAAAAAAAAGGAAGAAAAAAAAACAAGATTTGTTCATCAATATTTGTAAAGAAGAATCTGCTCTAACAGTTCTGTGCGTTTAAATAAAGTTTGTCAAAGCCGTTGATACAATTCAGACGGCTTTGCTAATTATTTTAGACTTCAGACCGAATCATTGAAGCAGTTTATTGTAAGAATGGAGGATTAATCACCTGGTAAATGATCTTCAAAGTGCTTGAAGAAACAAAGAAGTGATGAAAGTAGGTGTCTACAAAAGTACTTTCGATCAACAGCAATAAGTTTCATAAAAATTATAAATTACTTAAATATAGCCGTGTGCATCAATAAGATTCCCCCCAGTTATCTAGAAGTTTACCTCTGGAGCTAAAATAGGTCCCTTAATTAATGATCCCCATCCCCGACTACTTGTCTCTGAATAAGTATAATAACTTTTTCATTAGAAAAAAAAAAAAAAAAACTCACATTCCCTTGATCCTAAATACAGAGGTTTTTCTTACTGGTTTAGTCCAATGTAACCCTTCTTTTGAACACAGCCGATTCATCCTGCGCTTTGCTCTTTTTCCAGATTTGCTGTGTTTGCCCTTGGTTCAAGCGCATATCCTAATTTTTGCGCTTTTGGTGCTTATGTAGATAATCTTTTCGGTGAACTAGGAGGCGAGAGGCTGCTGAAATTGGCTTATGGAGATGAAATGTGTGGTCAGGAGCAAGCATTTCGAAATTGGGCTCCTGAAGTGTTTAGCGTAAGTAGGTAATAGATAATACAAAACTGATCTTTATGTAGCAAGCCATGCTAAAGTAGAGTAGTAGTTAATGCAAAATATGTACTTTTGGTGCTTGCGACATAACTCAAGGTCAGTAAGTCTTAGTTAATCTTACCGAGCAAGTATTTAATTTGATTCATTTATTGCTTACTTCACACGTTGACCGCCACGCCCGCGCCCGGAAAAAAGGCCGATTTTGAATTTCGCACCAAGCGTAGAGATCTTGAATTGATAGTGCTCTCTACATGAGCAATAGCGAACTTCAGGTTACTTAACTTAACCACCGGATGGCGCCACCATCGGCCGATTATATTCGTTATGTTTTTGTTCAAAGACTTCATGATTTCACGGAGATTTTAAAAGGGTGTTTTGTGGCGGTCAATTTGTTGATAATTGAAGAAATAAAAAAGTCTCAATTAAGTTCACAATGGCTCCCAAATTTACAGTTTTCAACATATCGGTTTGAATATTTTTGAATCTTTGAAGAATATTGCTTTTGTAAAAGTTTTCAAAGTTCCATGAAAAGTCTGACGAGCTCTCCCCCCCCCCCCCCCAAGCTATGGAGAAATCTATTCAAGCCAACAAAACTTTAAGGAAGTGAACCTCCAAAAAGTGATAACCTTCAAATCTTGGGCTTCAAATCAAAACAAATACTTTGTTTATATTTTCAAATTTTATACAGAAACCCATGATTCATAAATTGAAGGGACGTTATGAGAAATAAGTTTCACTTCAAAGAATAAATGCAGAACAGGATGAAATATACTATTTTGTGTCAAGGCATCTGATGCCTCATCACAAAACTCTTGTGCAAATATTCTTAGATTCTTTAATTAATTTATCATTAGATTCCTTCACCAATTTGACGTTTATTCATTCATTTTCTATAATTTATTACATTTGGTTGAAACAATACTTACCTAGGTACACTGGTACAAGTCTTGAGTCATGAATATTTTGCTTTTTTATACTATTTTCCCCCGCACGGTCGTTATTTAGTACATACGCCTTAAAGCTTTAGAGTATGCAAGCAACAATGCAATCATGCTATGAAATTGCATACTTTAAGAAATTAAGGCGTTTTATGTTGCAAGATAATTTGAAAACGCAAACTTCCAGGTCTCTGTACATATACATATACGTGTCATAAAGAGTCACATGAAGGTATAAAACAATTTAGTTTCTGCGTGATGCCGTAAAGACTGGCTTATAAGTCTCTCTGTTAGTAAAATTATCTGTTTTGTACGTTTTCCTCTTTAAATATTGAGCTGATCTGTTGGATAAGAATCCGTGAAACATGGAGTGTGCTCTTTGATTTTTAGCTATAAATTAGATCAGAATTTCTTCCAAAGAGTACACTTGATATTATATGGGTCTTCCTTCCATTGAAGAACTCACTTTGTTTGTTTAGGCATTGGTTTGTTGTAGAATATTTCTAGTTTTACTTACCTCAATTCTGGTTGGTTCCATACTAGTGGTGCGCCACTACTAGAGTCAGTGGTGTCGCGTGCAATTTGGCAACACTGTGTTCTATCCATTTAAACTCGTGTAAAAGATCGAATTTAGGAGGTGCACAGTGCACAAAGAAAATTCGATATATTTAATGAGTTTAAATGGAGCAGTTGAATTGCTGCCAGATGGGACGGGACACCACTGACTAGAGTGCAGTCTAGCCATGTTGCATTTTATCGATTTAATCCTATGGAAAAAATCAAGCAATAGTGACCACCTTGTTTTCAGAAGTGTTAATGGTCTGCCCAAAACAATTGCATGCAAATAGTGACCTCTATCTTGTGCTTAGATTTTATTTTTATTATTGGTAAGACTAAAGCGGGATCAATAGATGGTGCCCTGTCAATCGAAATTTCATTATTTATTTGAATTTTGTCCGGGGGATTGATTATTATTGATCTTATTGTAATTGTATCAAGCCGCTATCAAGTGCACGTTATTCTTGAGGATTTTTCAAGTTGTCATTCCAATATAGAAACCTTGACATCTCAACAGAAATTCACCAAGGACTCCTCAGCACACACCATAGAGTTTAAAGGGTTTCTATTAGAATGCCCACTTGAAAGATAAACGCCATCCATAAGAATAACACGCACTTTGATATTGCGACTCGATACGATAATGATACGATTGTTCAAAATCACCCCCCTGAACAAATTTTGTGTTACCGGTATTCATGTGCGAAGTGCCACAATAGTCCGAATAGTCTTTGAGTGTGTTTCTTTTTTCATCAAATCATTGCCCAATTTTAAGGATTAGTAGGTACCAACAAATCAAAATCAAGCCTTCCAGAAACTAATAAAAACTATCAAATCAGAACCGACATTGGACATGCAACTGTCAGTTATTGATAAACCAGTATACTTACTATGTGGGAACAGCAAAAGTTAAAACTTTGAAAGAAAGATACAGGTCAGAAGGAATTAATTGGCAAATAACGTGGAAGGTGTAGGTGTATTAACAATAATCTATGTTTCAAATAAAATAAAACAAACAAACAAAGTTTTTCAACTGGAAAACCATGTTTTAATATTCTTAAAGAGGCACAGATTTCTTAGTGCTTAAAGTTCCTAATTTATGATTGAATAATTGCTTTTGCAGTTAGCATGTGAAACGTTTTGCCTAGAGGAAGATGAAGCCTTAGCGGAAGTGAAGCAAGCTCTCTGTGGTGAATCACTGTCTCCAAGTACTGTTAGATTTGTTCCGGCCAAACCAGACTCCATGGATGCAGGTCATTATTTTTCAGTAAAGTTCATTTTCTCATGGTCCAAGTCTAGAAATCTATTTCGTATGTAAGTACACTAAGTACATTATTGTACAAAAGGTGATAGGTGGTGAACAAATTGATGTTATGAAATTGTTCTATCTTGTGCTTAGATTTTATTTTTATTATTAGTAAGACTAAAGGGGGATCAATAGATGGTGCCCTGTCGATCGAAATTTCATTATTTATTTGAATTTTGTCCGGGGGATTGATTATCATATTCCTTTTGATTGCAATTTTAATTTAAAACCCGGTTTTGTCCCAAAATGTTTCGCTTGATACATCCTTCAAAGAAACATATCTTCGAAGAGACACACTCACAAACGTTGTAAAGCAATGTTCCAATTTTCCTGAAATAATCACAACCCTGTCCGATTTCAGCTTAATTTTTATTGATATTGCTGAGGGGTCTGGAGTCACCTTGATGAATCTTCATAGGTCAACTCATTTGTTTTTTTTGACCCTCTAAGTATTTGGCCAAGTGTCACTTGTGTTTTTCCGAAAATTGCTCATCGAACTCCCCCTCCCCCCCTTCTAAGACTCAATTTTTTTCACAGTTAGGTACATTTTCGACAATTTTCACCTCGGAATCTTTCTTATGACAAAATTTTTGGGGAATTTTTAGGGGCCAAACTGGGCCCCTTTTCAAGAGTTAACTCATGAAACTCTAAAATTTTAGAATGGAACAAGTTTCTACTGTTGTTACTTTTCTTCTTTTTCAGCCCTCTCTTTGTATCATAATCGAAGTGTAGTAAAGTGCCCTTTAGTTAGAAGAATCAATCTTCATGGCGCTGAGTCGGAGAAGAAAACATTCCTACTTGAGATTCAGACAAATGGACTCGTTCATTATGAGCCTGGTGACCATATTGGAGTGATGCCAATAAATAGACCAGAAATAGTTAATGGTATAATGAAACGATTAGAGGAAGAACCCTCTGATCACGATCCCATCAATTCGGACCAGGCTGTAGAGATACAAATTCTAAAGGAGAAACACACTCAATCTGGTAAGAATAATACTATCCGCGCTTAGTCAGCTGAGCTCTGGGGGAAACGTCAAAGTCATTTCTTCCTGAATCCTCATGAGTTTTCCTGAAACACTTCCGGAAGGGTCTCAATGCATCTAATTACAGTAAACGTTAGCAATCAGTGCGCTACAGTTTGAAGATTAATCTGATAGTGTAATTAGCACATAAGGTAACTGGATTTGTTGATGACTATAGCAAGTGCTCTTTGCTTTGTTTGATGTCACTGAAATTGTAAACACACTGTTTGAATCAACACATTTTTAGACGTATTTATAATTTTGTGACTGAATTTTGACCTTGTGTTCGTTGGCTCTTTTGGGCTAAAATGCAGGGGAATTTCTGCTTCAAACTGCTGCAGCAGAAGTTTGCAGAAGACCCGTTGATTAACGATTTGTTAGTTCTGGAAATGTTGGTTTTTTTAGTATTCTTGATGTGTAAAGAAAATGTTTCTCCAAACATATACCTAAGGACTGGCTTCGGCACTCGCATGATTTTTGTCCGAAAATAATCCAGAAAAAACCCGATGAAATTGGTGAAAAACCAGGAAATTCCTTGCAGTCTCTTCGCTTGACCTCCTGTTCTAATGTAGATTTGTACAAATAAAATGAATAAAAAAGAAGACAGAGTGATTCAAGAGAATCAGTCCTCATAAACCAAAAGGGACTCTCTTGTTAATTGTCTCTGGGTAGGCAAAAGAGGTTGGTGCAATGATTATTATTGAACGTTGAGACGTAATGAGAGCTATACAAATCTTCTTTATCAAAGAAGGGCTAAAGGAAACTCTTGCCAGACCAAAGGCAAACGTAAAGCCTCTTGAAGGAAGAGGCCGGAAAGCCTCTTGATTGGCAGAGGCAGTAGAGCTTCTTGATGGAAGAGGCAATGAAGCTCTTGAAAGAGAGACTGTAACGCCCCTTGAAAGAGAGGCTATAGAGCCTCTTGAAAGAACAGGCCATAAAGGCCCTTGAAGAAAGAGACCTTACAGCCTTTTAAAGGAAGAGGCAACGAATGAATTATTTTTCTAGGTGCTTATTACATATGATCAAGTCAAGATAGAGCATGGCATCTTAGAGGAGCAATTCAAGTTAAATTAATAAGAACACAGTTATTTTGACTCAGTTCGGTTGTTAGTTGATTGAACTATTCGAGAAGCGATGCGTGTCCCTGCTTGGATGCTAAAAAATGCACTTACAACATGAATTGAGGTCAGAGGCGTTACAATGGAGTTCACTTGAATTTCTGCCATAAAATGCCACATGATTATCTCGCTGCGATCGGAAGTTTTTAGCTTCTGGCTCAATAGTCAAGTGGAACTCTAATTTATCTTTCCTCTAATTTCCCTCACTGGTTTTGAAGGTTTTGAAACGACATGGGAGGCTCATCCAAAACTGCCACGATGTTCAATGAAAGAACTGCTTCTTCGATTTCTTGACATTACTACGCCACCATCTCCAAACCTACTCCACATCCTTGCAAATTATTGCTCAGATGAAGGAGACAAAAGCACATTGGAACTTCTCGGAACGGTAAGAAGAACCCTGGAATATCGGTGATTACCCAACTTTTCCAGTCAATATCTCGAAAGTGAAGAACAATATCGACCTGTGGTTTGCGTCAAAATGCTCAGTTTTGTGTGCCCTTTTCAGATATGAGTCTCTTGATAGGGGTAGTGCCTCAGAATTTTTGAGATATTCCCTCTGACGGGAAAAATTGTTTAAAATTTTGTTAAAGAGCTTTAAAACAAAATTTGACCAAGTTTACGTCAAAACCATATTTTTTTTTGCAAAGTACTTGCTTTGTAGAGTATTTTAGCTTCCTTGATTTTTAAAATACGACTTTTAAAATGGGAATTCTGATTTTTTGAAAATGGATCAAAATCTAACTAATATATCGAAAAGTAAGAAAGATAAAGTAGCATCACTTATAATTAGTTATGAAGTCTTAACGATCAGTTCAATGAAAAAGTAAACTATCCACCTGGCCACTAGGCCATGATGATAAAATTCAAAAACTTTTGGCTGTATCATACCTCCTCTCTGAAATCTGTAAAATTAAGTGAAAACATATTTTTCCGATGATCTCCCAGAAGAGTAGTATTAAAATTCAGGAGAATTGTTTTACATTACTGAGGAAGGTTAGGAAAACATTTGGGTTTTTATAGCTAAACCAAGTACGCAGTGGTTTGGTACGCAAGGTAAGGTCGCTGCTTTTCACAAGTTGGAATCTTTATGCTTTCAGGATAGTGGAGCGTATGAGGATTGGAGGCATTGGCGGTTCCCTCATTTGTTAGAAGTTTTGGAGGAATTCCCTTCGGCAAAACCACCTCCTGCTCTGCTAATGTGTCATTTAACACCTCTTCAACCACGCTTCTACTCAATATCTTCATCGTCTGTCGTCTTCCCTAACCAAGTTCATTTAACTGTGGCCATAGTTACTTATCGAACCCAAGGTAAGTATTTCAAATCCATTAATTGAGTTTGTG
Source organism: Trialeurodes vaporariorum (assembly GCA_011764245.1). Classification (NCBI taxonomy): domain Eukaryota; kingdom Metazoa; phylum Arthropoda; class Insecta; order Hemiptera; family Aleyrodidae; genus Trialeurodes; species Trialeurodes vaporariorum. Next base: position 13,237,909 of record VMOF01000220.1, read on the forward strand.
AGTTCTCGTTCACACAAAGGTTGACTGAATTGGTAATGTTGCAAAGAGGACAACACTACGGGACTAAAGGTTTATTCCATGAATACATATGATTAGAATTTCAGAGAGGTTAATTCTTTCTGCTCCGTACATAAGGGCGTGAATTCTTTTGACATTTTGAGATTCAATTCTATTCATGTATAGTTGAACGAACTCTTTTCAAAATACCCTAGTTTTTCATGACTTGGCTCTGAGAAATATTTGAGTGAAAAATGCATACGACACGAAGAGATGAGACAAAATATCTTGTTTTTGCTCTCTTAAAAAACAGGAAAGTATAAATTTCTACGAGTGAAGAGAGATGATTTAATCCATTGTGAATAATTCACAGGAAAACCTTATCTGTATTTTCTTTGCAGTACCTAAATAAAGTCGTTTCCAAGGAGCTGGAGAGCTGTTTTGGGTCTATGGATCGACGTTCAAGAACTTTCTACTTTCAACCTTAACTTCCTCTAATTTCGGTTTTTGCTTTTTCTTTTAAAGGTGGAAAAGGGCCGGAGCATTATGGAGTGTGCTCAAACTACTTGAAGGATATGGAACTGAATGATGATATGTACATATTTGTTCGAAGGTAAATAAAATTTTAATCGCTCTCTTTTCCAATTAAATAATAGTTAGTAATCACCTGAGAGGTAAGAAAACTGAAACAAGGGGTAAGGAGGGACATCAAATGAAAAATACAAATTATCAAATCTTGTTAAGGTGGTTTCTGGCACAACTTTTTCAGATTTTAATCCGATCGATTGCGCCATTAGTCGCTTTTGGGAAACGTGTTTTTGGCATTTTAAATTAAAAACAAAGAAACAACGCAAAATACAAGAAGGTTAGAACCTATGCAATATTTATACAGATTTTCTGAGCCCAAAATTTGCATAATTGGTTGAGGATTAAAGCCGTAAATTATGAAATTCATTTTAACATAAGTTTAGTGAGAGCCAGTGATATTATGTCTATCTGCCGAACTCACACTCATTGAGGCTTATGGGAATTTCCGTAAGTGCAAGGCGCTGGCGCTATTTGAAAGTCACTACACAAGTTCCTGAGGAATCACCTTTAATTTGTTGTGGTATAGCAATGCTGGTTGCCAACCCGAACCAAAATCTAAGGCGTCAACCAGGGCTGCCATTCTTTAATCTATCGACTGTAGTTCCTAGAACTTGCCGCATCCATAAATTTTAATTTTAATGACATAAGGAAACTTTCCTGCTATAATTCATCTTTCTGGTTTTCTTTTCAGTGCTCCTAATTTTCACCTTCCTACCGATCTTAGTTTACCATTGGTTTTAGTAGGCCCTGGAACAGGAATAGCACCATTCAGAAGTTTCTGGCAGGAAAGAGCATGGCAATCAAAGTTAAAAGGTAAATCTTACAGTATCACAAAATGTACTCATTCGATGGATGGTTTCCATTTTACTTTGACGGAAAGAATTTGTGAAGAAGACCAAGGAAACGGGTCTTTCAAACTTCTGTTTGACGATCGATACTTAAACAGTTTGTTCCGAGGAAAAATATTGAAAACGTTCAAAATTGCGCCATAACTGAGGAAACAGTATCTGAACTTTTGGATGCAATTCTTACAAATGCACCACAGTTTCCCATGTGTACAGGCACAGATCTGAGTGTTAACAGTGAAAGCATGATCTTTATGCATTTATACAAGGCAAGACGAATGACATGATTGTGTCAACACATCAATGAATGGTTTTGAATACCAGTTAATGTACTGAAATTTGAACTTCAAGGAAATTGCAGACTGTGGATACCGAAAGGTCTTGCTGATTTTCGAAAAGTAGAAAGGCCAATTCTGTGCTTGGAAAAGTTATCAAAATGAGATAGTTCTGTCTTTAGAGAATTGTTTTCTATCCAGGGGTGTAATTTCAGGTTTTGCTTAGGTGGGGCAGTGGTCACCATAAACTGATGACCTTTTTTTTTCACTCCTCATGCAATTGATAACTGATAACTCTGACCACCACTTTATGTGGGTGTGTAATTATGACCTGTATTCTGAAACCCATAGTAAGGGTTATGACTGATGAAGTCCTCAGGGCGGACTATGAAATCCTTAGAAGGGGCTACTGTCCCTCCCCTCAAATTACGCCCCTGTTTCTATCTCGTATTTTTTCTTGGGTTCCATCAATGTTCTCTATGTGTTTTCCCCCATGTCTTCTTAGTAGTGTCTTGTACTCTCCTGAGGCAAACTTTGGAACTTATAATCTAACTGCAGTGCATGAAACTCCACTAATCAAACAAGTTTCCATAGAGAGAACTTTCTCGGTACAATTTTTCTTTTTTTTCTCTTTTGTATCATAATTTGAAACCTAACTACTGGCTTTGTCTCTTAATAAATGATCCTTGGTTTTTTTTGCAGTTGGAAAAAAAATTGGAACCATTTGGTTATTTTTTGGCTGCCGAACGAAAAATTTGGAACTTTATTCTAAAGAAAAAGAGAGTATGCTCCGAGAGGGAGTTCTTGGGAAAGTATTTTTATCTCTCTCAAGAGAACCCAAATCACCAAAGGTAAGTCATTTGATAATACTTTAAAACCAATAAGAACTACATAGTTCAATGCTAGAAGGGGGTGATTTCTCTTGACTCATTGTACACTTCTCGATGGAATCAACGAAAATGATGATACATTAAAGTTGTATGTAGTTTATTTACGAGATTTCATAGACATATTCTTACATAAAGAAAAGATTGGTGGTACAACAAATTTTTACTGTTTACTCTACATTGTAATTTAGAATTAATGCCTCGATCCATACATTTTTACTGCATTATTTGAGCAGATCTACTGTTTGAATGAATGTTGGAGTTGTTTAAAACTTGGTTGTTTGACAGCATTTTATACAATATACAGGGTAATTCAAAAGTAACGCCCCCCCCTTAACATTTTTTCTAATTGAGATAAAAGGATGCGGTTTAGACCATTCTTATTTATACCGGAGGCGCTATCTGAGGGGGCTATTTTCGATGACCCCCCCCCCCCCCCACCCTGGGGGGGAACTTAATTTTCTCTTATAGCACCCCCTATCTTGTGATACATCGTTTGAAAGGACCTAAAATTCTAAGACTTTTGTCGCTAACTGCACCTCGATATCGATTTTTGTTTTTGATACATCGAAGGTCAAAGTTCAATATGGACCCATTTTCAAAAAATCATTACTCCATTTTGAAAGATCGGAATTTAAGAAACTAGGTGTCCAAAATACTCCAAAAAGCAAGTCCTTTTCAGAAAAAAATACAGCTTTGACACAAATTTAGTCAAAGTTAGAATTTAGCACCTTAACGTTTTCGCCCCCCAGAGGGGGTCTATCAGAAAAATTCCGTGAGACAACCCCTATCGAGTGAAACGTCGATCAAAAGGGCATACCAAACAGAGCATTTTGGCGCAAACCGAGGTCGATATAGTTGTGCACATTCGATATATCGAATGCCGAAGGTAGATTTACAAAATTTGATTTCTCGAATATGACCAACGATAACGACCTCTGGTTTGCGCCAAAATGCTCAGTTTGGTATGCCCTTTTGATCGACGTATCACTCGATAGGGGTCGTCTCACGGAATTTTTCTGATAGGCCCCCTGGAGGGGAAAAACGTTAAAAATTTTCGGGGGCGCTAAATTCTAACTTTGACTTAATTTGTGTCAAAGCTGTATTTTTTTCTGAAAAGGACTTGCTTACAGGAGTATCTTAGACACATAGGTAGTTTTTTTAAATTCCGATTTTTCAAATTGGACTATACTAATGGTTTTTTGAAAACGGGTCCATATCGAACTTTGACCTTCAATATATCAAAAACAAAAATCGATATCGAGGTGCGGTTTGCGCCAAAAGTCTTAGAATTCTAGGTCCTTTCAAACGATGTATCACAGGATAGGGGGGTGTCATAAGAGAAAATTAAGTTTACCCCCGCCCACCTTACCCTCGGGGGGGGGGGGGGGGGGGTCATCGAAAATAGCCCCCTCAGATAGCGCCCAGCTATAAATAAGAATGGTCTAAACCGCACCCTTTTATCTCAATTACAAAAAAAGTTAAGGGGGTTGGGCGTTACTTTTGAATTATCCAGTACGTGCAAAGGAAAGACTAGACGCTAATGATTAAAAAAAAAAAAAGTACGAACAAAATACAAGCCATGAATAATACTGGATGATAAAAAAATCCTCAAGATTTTCGTAATGATGAGTCAAATCCTACTTCTGCAGACTCCATCTTCCTGCCCAACAAGTATTGTTTGAAATTTAAAAGCTTCGTTCAGACTAGTGTTGGGACTGGGGAAGCTGGCTTCACCTGTAGGAAAACATGTACAAGAGAAGTTTTTCAAAAACTGGAGGGAATGGAATTTCAAATGACAGTTATAAAACTTGCTCAAGAGGAAAACTGATTTTCTGTAAATCAGGGCCAAAGTATTTTAAGTATTGGGTTCTAACACGTAACGGTGCCTAGTTCCAAAATGTATCAAAACGCAACGGTGAGCGGTTGGTTGGCGTAGAGTTACGTTTTGTTGCCGACCAACTGCTCACCGATGCATTTCGATACACTTTGGAAGCAGGCCTTGCTACTAAACTTGCCAGAATCCTACACTGACAATGCTTTTGCTCTAACACGTTTTAAGGAATAGCCTTGAAAAAAGTCTTAATACAAGAAAAAAGAAGCTGAAATAAGGTATTTTACCATTAGAAAAACACACTTTATGAGCTCATAATTCAGCATCTTGTCAGTATGCAATTACACTTCTTGGCGTTGGCTTTGCTGGTGGAAGTATGCAGTCCGGTATGTGTCACATTAAAGTTATACTTAGGTTTCAATTTTTGTCCAGAAGATTTTCTAAAAATTCTGTAAATTCTGTCTTCGACTTCTGCACAGATGTATGTTCAAGACTCAATGTGGGAAGAACGTGAAGCGATTTACCGATTGGTTGTTGTGGAACGCGGTCACTTTTACGTCTGCGGTGATTGTACAATGGCAGAGGATGTATATAAAACCCTTCGCAAAATAATCCAAGATCGAAGTGGCCTTAGCGAGAACGAAGCTGAAAACTTTGTCCTCAGTTTAAGAGTAAGTTTACAACTTAAGGAATTTAAAAATTGATAAAAAAACACATTTTGCTACCTAGGAACGATCAGTTTTGAAGTCTAGGCATCAGTTGTCCACTAATCAATGACAGCCATTGAGGTATTTGCAATTTTATATCATTTACCTCAACTGCACTGAGCTTAAAGATCTTAAACTCTTTTCCTCGTTCCAAATTTGTTGCATTTATGCATACAATTTTTAAAGAGAATTTCCTGATTCTTAACTACTGAAATCACTCTGATTTTCTTGGTGAAAACAACGCAGTTGATCAACTGTGCCTTTTTCACCGTGATAATCAGCATAGGTAATTTCAGAACTTTCGACAAGATTTTTGACGTTACAAAAGATGAGAGAGAAAAGCATTGCCGGTTACAATTCAACACAGTGTTTTGCTGTCTTTGAGCCCCTGCCAAACGTCGTGGTTGCCGGGCTGCCCTTGCCGCTGCAGTCCAAAACTCTGTGTCTTACTCATTATTATTTTTTACTCATCCATCATCCTTTAAATTTTGAAGTTGTTCTTTTGATAGCTCTCCTTAAAAAGAAAAAAAAACTTTGAAAAATTTGACGCCCCCAGAAATCTGATGTCATTGACTATAGCCCATGTAGCTCATGCCTACACCTGGCCCTGTTTTCTACACTGTGAAGTTCATTTGCGTTGATATTGTTTCTCAATAGGATGAAAATCGGTACCACGAGGATATCTTTGGAATCACTCTAAGGACAGCTGAAGTACACAATCGATCAAGAGATGCAGCTAGAATAAGAATGGCCTCACGATCTCAATTATAACGTTAAACTATCAATTACTACCAACTAAGATATGCAAATCTAAGCTTCTTTTATTTTACATATCCAAAACTTTTTATCATAATTTATTTTCTTAACTTAGCATAATCACGCACCAAAAGTTAGATCCAATTTTCTGTTACTCATTGTGTAAGTACCATGAAGTTTTTGCAGAAGAATGTCTCATTATAATTAATATTTAATTTCAAGAGAAATTGATTTGATGGGCCATGGTCAAAGAAATACCATCTTGCCATAAAAAAACCACAGTTTTTGACGTTTATTGGAAAGTTTGAAAAATGGATCGAGCTATTTTTGATCCGACACGCTTCAATTGCGTGTCCGCGATAATATTAGTGAAAATCAGGGGAAGAAACTATGGTGTCACTAAAGCTGTCAAAATCCACTCGTTAACTTTATAAAAGCTTTAAAAAGTTAAGAGGTAGTGGCAACGTACTGCAAATACCATGAAAATAGTATCTAATTTGTCACTTTCTTCATGCCATCAAAGGAGATTATGTTGTGAATCACTACTCAACCAACTAGGTACTCGAAGAATATCCTTTACCAGTATGGAAACAGACACAACTTAAATGGGACTGCCATCATCATACAAGCAGTGACATAAGTTCTGAGTCAAAAATCTGACGCAACCCGCATTACACCTAAAAACCCCACACTCTTTCCCTCTCCTTTGTTTTGTACTCTCAAAATAGAGAAAGGTTTGGCAATGTGTAATCAGAGATAACAAAAACCACAAACTAGCCAATCGCTCAGTGAACGCAACAAAATAACAAAAGGAACAAACATCTAACCTCCTAAGTTGATTGATTGTTGACCAATGACCTAAACATTGATATTTCATTCTGATTAGCTTTGCTCAACAGTCAACATAAGAGCAGTTGGACATTGCCAATATTGGCAAGATAGGGAGCGTGTGGTCTCTGATGTGTCCGATTGTAAGGCCAGTTGCATCAAATATTTGAGGCAGGACTTAAGCTATTCCTTGTGCCTGGGTTATATGTATCACGATTATTCGCTTTACTGTCTAAAAAACTTTGTAAGTTGACCAGTGGATCTCAGAATTTTCAAAGTCAAAATCTAGCCACAGCCCCATTCCAGGGATTCGATGAATCAGTGCAGTGGATGGGGGGAAAAAACGCATCTATCACTGATGCTGACTATCAAAAAGCCTTGCAATTAAAATCTTTATCCATAAGCATCAACATTTTTTGACTACAGTCCTTAAACTGATTCTCTACAATACAGTGGTGGCACGTCGAATCTGGCAAAGTTGCATTTCATTCATTCAAACTAATGTAAAACATCAATTCCAGTGTGAACACCTTACACCCCCTATATTTCGATCTTATTTGTGGACGGAATGCAACGTTGCCATATGGCACGCGCCACCTCTGCTGTTACTTTTACAACATCTGTGTTACTTTTAACAAAGTGAATACAGCGTCCTTCAGTGTTCACCTGAATGCAAGTCACCTGTTTATATGAGACTGAAATTCAGAGTGTAGTTGGTCTGTAGAGTACTCAGGGACAGACCGACCAGAGAGGCATTCGCCCATCAGATGTAATTTCATGTAAGCCCTGAATGACCTCAGGCACAAAGAGGTTGTTTCATTGCCCATAAGGAATGGGCTGAGAATGGATTTCCTTCATTTTTTTCAGGGCTGATAGAGCTATTCTTGGGGAGTCTAAAGCTGGCCTATTTTTTATTTTTGCCTCCTTAGAACAGGGGGGGCGGGGGGTCAAAGGTAAAACGGTTTTTCGGCCATAACTTTTGAACGGTTGAAGATATTAAAACGAACTTTTTTTTAATCGAAAGATATTTTAAAGACCTATCTTTTGATGTGTATGATATTTCAAAAATATTGAATTTTAGTTGAGTTATTGCATTTTCAAAATTTTGGAAATTCCAAAAAATTAGTTTTTTGGATTTTTTTCATATGGGGATCGCACTGAGGAAAACAAAGAACTGTCTCAAAGAAAGCCCTTTATTTACCGGTTAAAATGAGCTAAAATTCGTTTTCGGGAAATGATTTGTCTTTGAGTTATGAATTTTTAAAGTGTCAAAAATCGCTATTTTTGGGTTCCCAGCCGCAGCGACGAGGCCGAAAAAAATAATTTCTCCGCATGTAGTGGACGAAATTCAATGAAAATGGGTATCGGGGGGTTTTTGAGGTCGCAGATTTCAATTCTGCCGTCAGAGTTGAAGAATTGTAAAATCCAAGATGGCTGCCGAGTATATAGAGGTCGGCAGCCATCTTGGATTTTACAATTCTTCAACTCTGACGGCAGAATTGAAATCTGCGACCTCAAAAACCCCCCGATACCCATTTTCATTGAATTTCGTCCACTACATGCGGAGAAATTATTTTTTTCGGCCTCGTCGCTGCCGCTGGGAACCCAAAAATAGCGATTTTTGACACTTTAAAAATTCATAACTCAAAGACAAATCATTTCCCGAAAACGAATTTTAGCTCATTTTAACCGGTAAATAAAGGGCTTTCTTTGAGACAGTTCTTTGTTTTCCTCAGTGCGATCCCCATATGAAAAAAATCCAAAAAACTAATTTTTTGGAATTTCCAAAATTTTGAAAATGCAATAACTCAACTAAAATTCAATATTTTTGAAATATCATACACATCAAAAGATAGGTCTTTAAAAGATCTTTCGATTAAAAAAAAAGTTCGTTTTAATATCTTCAACCGTTCAAAAGTTATGGCCGAAAAACCGTTTTACCTTTGACCCCCCGCCCCCCCTGTTCTAAGGAGGCAAAAATAAAAAATAGGCCAGCTTTAGACTCCCCAAGAATAGCTCTATCAGCCCTGAAAAAATGAAGGAAATCCATTCTCAGCCCATTCCTTATGGGCAATGAAACAACCTCTTTGTTCCAAGGCCCTCAAGTTGGAAGAGAGCCTGAAGTTAATGTTTGCAGGCCTCAAAAATTTTGATGACCAGTCTGTCCCAGAGTAGACTTTATAACTATTGCTGGGGAGATCTTTGTGTCTGGCTTTGACAAGTTGCGTTGATTGGGTCCAAAAAAACAGGATGCGTTGTCTGCTTGTCAACACTAAATGTCAAAATCCAAAACTCAAGAGTTCCCGGGCTCCAAAAATAACTTTACTGTTTTAATACTTAATAAAATGTTTCAGGAAGCAATGAAAATATTGCTATCTTACAAAATTAATCAAGTTTCTCCCTTCCCAAAGTAAAGTTAAACTTATTGACACAATATGTTTCATACCTACTTTTTAACAATAATCTTCATTTATAAGTCTCAGAATAAATATTCTTTAAGCTCTGTTTGCTTTTTAGAATACCTAATTGATTTATTATAATTTTGGCTGTGGCCATGCATAAGGTGATCCCGGGGTGGAAACTGTTCTAGATTTCAATTCGGTGGATAGCGCTACTAGTTGCTTTTGGGAATTGTCATGTTTTAGGCATTTTAAATTGAAAACAAAGAAAAACACAAACTCCAAGAAAGTCAGCACCTATATAATTTTTCTAAAGGTTTTTTGACCCCAAAAGGTGCAAAATTGGTTGAGGATTAAAGCCGTAAATTATGAAATTCATTTCACCATAAGCTTAGTGAGGGTGAGTGAGGGTGCGCGTGATAATATGTCTATCTGCCTCACTCGAGTGCGAGTGAGGCAGAGAAATTTTGTATTTTATAATTTCCAGCTTTATTTTTGAGTATTTCAACTTGAAACTTCCAGGGTATTTTCCTGAAATATGCTTGCAAGTCGCTTGCCGACGCTCCTCAAATTTGTACTTTTTGCGTAAATTCAATAATTTAAGCCAAAAACTGTTGACTTTCTGAGCAGCGCGACTTGGTGTCCACAGTTCGAACTAATCAACCCTGGAATCATCTTAATAATATTCAGGGATTCATAGACTCCCTCAATAATTTTTCTGCCTCAACAACAGGTACACTAAAAAAAAAAAACAATAACAAAAATAAAATTTAACACTCAACCCTGATTTAGCAAACAAACATTGGCCTTTTAATACCAAACAAGTTGTAATTATGTTTTCTTTTAGTATTAAGTTTTATCGCTAAAACATTCAAGTTCCAAATTTTATTACCTCTTCATAGATTTTATTCAAAAGTTGAACTAAATACTTTATGAACAGATAAATTAATTATTGTTAAGCATTAATCAAATTGTTTCCAGTTACCATATTGACCCGCAGGTTAGCCACAACAAGCCAAACCCCAAATTTTCAGCCGGCAGTAAAAATAAAAACAAGTTCCCACATATTAGCCACTCTTACGAAAACAAGCGGCAAGCCAACAGCCAAGTTATCCATCCCCTTTTTCACAAGCAAAGAAGAATCTGACTCATCATGGCTGCAGACTTGTCTTCAAGGTTACGAATAACAAGAGAAGGCTTGGTAAGGGCGAGTTACACCCTAGTTTGTTGGCTCAGGGTGACATGGCAGGGCGCATAGCGCACTCCCCTTGTTACGCGTTACGACGCTTACTAGAACCCGCCTGGCGTTTGTCAAAACATAGATGACGCATATATTTGATCTGATGATGCAATAACTTTCTTCTCCAGAATTTTGCAATCTGAAAATTTTATGTCTTGGTTCTGACAATTACTAACCGTATTTTTGGCATTGACTGAAGAAATCAGATACTTCTCTCTGTGCATGTTTTAAGACTTTAAAGGACTATCCAGTGGCATTGCGTGCAATTTGGCAATTTGTGCGATTTGTATTTTATCTATTTAAACGCATGTAAACGGACGAATTTGAGAGTCTTCTCCAAACACCCAATAGTTCGATATTCTTATTGGGTTTAAATAGAGAAAGTACTATGACTTTCAAAAGAAAGTACTATGACTTTCAAAAGAAAGTACTAAGACTTTCAAAAGAAAGTACTATGACTTTCAAAAGAAAGTACTATGACTTTCAAAAGAAAGTACTATGACTTTCAAAAGAAAGTCCGCTCAATGAAATTATTCTTGATAAATTTGTCTATTATTTTCCATCGTTTTAAATTTTTTGAGGTATAATGTCACAAGTGGCAATACTCTGAAATACCTGAAAACCGAGACATTTCTCAAATTGGTCGAGAAATGAAATAATGAAAATTTCTATCAGGATACTTCCTTTTGAAAGCCATAGTACAACGTCGCCAAATTCGATGCCAAACGATAAATTACGCAATACTTGTCGAGTCTCAGAGGTAAATCACGCCTCACTTTTCGGAAGTTAAAAAATTAACTAGCCACACGCTGATTTTGGGAAGTCAATAACTATTTCTAAGCACAGCTAACCTGCAGGCCAATACAGTACCAAATTTTTGTTCTTAAGTTAACCTTGTGTTTTTTTAATTATAGGTGTTACTTATTACAGGTGTGCACCTGTGTATGTTGTTATGTAAGTAGAGAAACATAAAAAAATGTAAGGATGGTGCTAAAAGTTGTTGAGAATTAAAAAGCCAGGACATAGCAGGGCACTTATCTTCATCTCCAATTTGAAGTGGGGAGGAGGAAAATACAAACGCACAAGAACAAACCAAAACATGCTGTAGTTATGTATTTGCTTTAATTTTTTTGGAAGAATGAAACGGCGTGGATTTTAATTCTAACAACTTTTAGCCTTGTTCATCCATTTATTTTGTACCTCTCTAGGCGCGTAATTGAGCTACTGAAATTTATTGCTTACTTCACGGAAGTGATTCTAAAAGTAAAAGTGGTGCATGCGTCACTCACTACAGAAGCTTTTATTCCCCCAAGGCAAATCAAGTGTTCTCTAAAGGGCTGGCTCCACTCTAACAAGCACAAAAATACGGACTAAAGATTCCTATAATTTTTTTTTTTTTTTTTCAGACAGAGGGAGAGAGGGGGAGAGGCAAGCATTGTTCTTCTGAAAAGATTTGCATCAACATAAATTAATCTTTTTTTAAAACTATTCGTAATGGATGATTTAATTCTTCATTATAACTGTATAACACTTTTTGGCTTTTTTATCAAAAAAAACTTTTAAACTTAATAGGTTATGTATTTGCATATCAGAATGAACTCCTACAATAAGTTCTTTGAGTTACTCACTAAATCATCAAGCACAATGTAGGTATGAAACGCATCTCTCATTTAAATAATACTAATATTGGTCCTTTCAAAATTATTGAACAAAATTTCTTGAATGAACGTACCTACGTAATAGCAAATTATTTTGCTTTTCCTGTTGACCTTCATTTGAAGCAAGCTGTAAAGTTTGGCTTTTCCCCGGACTTTTCAAAATTTTGGGCTTTAACTTCATGAGAATGGTTGACTGAAAAAGACTCAACACATGATTCTAGGTAATTGAATGCAGATTACTGAATGTGAGGGCATTCAAAAATTCAAAATCTAATGCTTGCCCCTATGTGACCACCATTAATATTCGTTAGGTTCAAATTAAAAGTGAGCATCTCATTAAAATATTGACCAAACACAACTTGGTAAAATTTATTCAGACATGACTATACGTCATCCACAGGAACAGTTTCTTGCCTTTTTTGAAAAATTATAAAATCGGACCGATTTCCTGTCAGTAGGTAGCAACTCTTATTTCCTTCCTTGTATTATAAATTTTAAATTTTTTTCAAATTATAATGTATTGTTATTTATTGTTAACTTGTAAAAATAAAGTATTGTTAAGAGTTTTAAAAGTGTGTTTTCTTCTCCTTTACATTGAATCTGATTTAATTAACTATGATTAAAACCTGGCTTTAGGTGCTTTTAGGGTCGATTAGTTTCTACACGTTGCGCTGCACAAAAAGTCAACAGTTTTTGGCTAATTTTTATGAACATACACAAAAAGCACAAATTTGAGTCACATTGGCACTTGCGAGCATACGCAAGGAAGATTCTAGTTTCAAGTTTGCCCTAAAAGTTTCAAGCTGAAATAATCAGAAATAAAGCTAGGATGTTGGAAATGAGGAGATTTCCATAAGCCTCAATGAGTGCGAGTGAGGCAGATAGACATAGTATCACTCACACTCACTCATTCAGCTTATGGCAAAATTAATTTCCGATGTTACAGTGTGATTCTCAACCAATTTTTTTTTTGTTCTGTGCTCAAAAAATCCAGAGAAAATAACCTATTTGAATTTGAATTTCACTTTGGACCATTTCAAATTCTCAGCACCATTTGGCAACATTGCACTAGTTCGAGGCATTGTCACTGTATACTTGTGCTTTTTTTGACAAATTTCCCCAGAATTTTTGCTTCTGGCAATCAAAAAAAGAATTATCCATCAATATCTACATTTTAAAAATTTGCAAATACACGGAGTACTGAACGAAGAAAATTCTAACACTATGCACTAAAATGCTGATTTTTCAGAGTGTAATAATTCAATAGACCTCCGACTGTGCACAGCTCATCTCTAGTGTATATTAGAGAAGATTTCAGCGTTGGTTGGATGATAGTTGTTGCCACATCTTATACAGAGGCCGTGTATCTTTACTTTCCGAACTCCCCTCATAGTTTCATTTTATTTCTTGTTTTTTTTCTTTTGAATAACATAGGAAAGCATAAAAGAGATAAAAAAAATGAACCAGCAATGACTTGAACAATAAAAAAAACAGGAACGGCTAAAATGCTGGAATACAACCTAAACGTCCTTGCCAATTTAGGGTGTATTCCAGCATTTTTTCCTGTTCCTGTTTTATTTATTACATAAAAGAGAAGCTTACTTACATATTGCCGATAAACTTGGATACATTTAACATCCTGGAAATGGGTCCGCTTCATCACTTGCCACAGTTACTCATGTTTACTTTTCTAAAAGTTAAGTTGATTCTCACGCCATGCGCCGTTTTCCGCCGAGGCAATGAATGATACCAATAAGTATTTGTGGGGTATTGCATCAGGAGCACGCTCCCATGTTCAAGGACTAATTTAACAGGCATTATTTTCTTCTTTCCTGGAGGACTGCCTTTCTTATATTTTGTACTGCCATGGGTAAAAATGAAATCCCTTGTTTGACCAAATGAAACGGACGCGATTGGAGCGAGTGGATCCAGCTCTTTTTCGTTATCTCTGTGTTCTCCCATATAATCACTGCCATCGTTATATCTGGAAATAAATCCATGAGATCAGATCCTGGTGAAATAAAAAAGTGAGCTGAAACTTTCCACACCACAATTTTTTGAGCTGAACCTTCCAGTACTCCACTTACAAATGGGGGAAAGTGAGGTTAACAGCAATAAACAAACATATAGACAAGTGCTGCATTGGACACTTGTGGAGAGATGGTGGACTAGAGCTTCACTGGTAAGTTCAGAAGAAGCCCGTTAGAACGCAGCACTTCTCAGACACCTATTTTGTCAGTTGATAGCGTCAATTTCGAGCTACAAAATTTTGCCGACCACAGCTCTGACATTGGAGCGGAACCCATTAATCGATTTTGTCGACTACAGCTCGACAGTGGAGTGGAAAGGGTTAATAACTAACAACTAGTATGACCGTCTTCACTAAGAATAATGGGTGATTTGTCATAAATCAGTTCTGATTACTATAAAATCATTCTCTGCAAAAACGATGATTACTCAGTAATCAAGTAACCAATTACATCCCCTGACAACCCAGCTCTGATCTTCAGGCACATCATTTCATCAATTTCTTAGGGGGATGATGCTTTTATTTGAAAAGTCTTTTGTGCCAAATTGAATAATTTCTTTACACTGAAATCCATTTTCGGTCAATTTTATCCAGTGTTTAAAATCCAAAGTCGAAATTCAGGTGTGCCATTCCCCCCCCCCCCTCAATGACGTGCCTGAGTACAGTTGGGTTGGTTTGTTTGTTCTAGGCATTGGGGAGCTAAAAAAATGCAAACATGGGATTATTTATAAAGTACAGTAGAGAAAGTCAGAAAAAAATTAGAGCTCACCTGTTTACTAAAACAAAATTGAAATAATTTCCTGTCGCTTTTGATAGTTTGTCTTTTATATCAAGTAAAACTTGTGGCCACGGTTGGGATGGGACAGTGATCCCAGAAAACTTGTACGATAAACCTGGTTCCCCGTATGTAACCTGGAACAAATTCGCACTCAACTTTTAATTTATTTTAAAAAGCAAAATTTGAGGAAGCTTAGAATTTGGAGGAACTAATTAATTATGAATTATACAAATCATCAATTTGATTAATTCCTTTTCTGCTAACTTTTCAGATATCTTGTCATACTTTTTTTCTATTTTCTTTTGTTTTATTTTTTTGCATCATTCGATCTGTTTTTAAACTTTTTTAATTTACTTGTTTTATGGTTACTTTCTATTCTTTCTGTATTATCAGAATTGTGTCTGTTAAATTGCATGAATAAAATAAATAAAGGAAAACTTCTTTCCCTTTCTCTTCAGAAAGGAACCCAATTTGTTATCTTATGTACCCGCAATACCCGCTTTGAACTTTCCAAAGTTTTTTGTCAAGCTTAATATAAAAAAGTTATTGACACATACTAACTTGTTTCCGAGGAACATTGTGCCATTTTCCATACACAAAGACCTTTGATAATGCACCAGTAAAATATTCTAAATCCTCTTCTAACATTTTGAATATGAGGTCTGCCTCATGTTTTGAATAAAACTGGGGGCAAAAGTCAAGACATAAATCTTCAGCCGTAATTTTTTTCCATTTCAAGGGTGAATCAAGTTTTGAACAGTCAGATTTCTCATCATCCTCAGGTGACTTAACTTCTGATTTAATACTTGAAACAATGAATCCATCGAGAGTTCCTCTTTTCACCTTTTTCCTAGCAGGCTGGCCAGACTCCATACCTCAAGTCAGAGATGGGTTGAACAACACCTAAAACGAACAAAAAAAATAGTAGATTCTAAGGAGGGATAAAAGTTCAGGGTGTAAAGAAATGGGGTACAAAGTTTGAGAAACAATAATGGCATGAAATCGATTTTTCAAGCAGCTAAATCTCAATTAACACTGAAAGACTAGCAATGGAGCTATGAGCATTGTTATTATCTTGGCATTTTACATGAGAGTCAAACATCAAAAGCAGAATCTGTTGCCAGTGCAACCTGCTTATATCAAGAGATAATTATTGATGCAAGAGAGAACAGGAAGTAAGAATCGCAATCAGGCCATGACAAGCTGGAATTTGACCAACTGTTTGCCAATTTCAAGTAAAAACTTAAAAAACAAGGAGACAATCATGGATTTTTTCACATAAGCCATAATATAAATGAGTTGACCCAAGACAATTGTCGTTTTATAGGCATTAGAACAAATCCTGGAAGTTGAGACCTTTATTTTGATTCACAGTGATCACAAACCCATTCACTACATTAAAATTGCCAACTGTCATCAGCCAATTCATCTTAAGTGACCTCTCCCAGTAAAGCAGCCTGGGAGCCGATTTCAAACGATGATATTGAGTCGCTAGGGAGTGCGTGCTATGCTTATGGGTGGTTTCTCTTTCAAGTTGCCATTCCAATTGAAATTCTTACCTACAGGCCTACATCTCTGCAGAAAATCAGAATGCTTACTCGGAAGATAAACAACACACTTAAAATTAACAATCCAAGATCTATTAATACCAGGTCAGTTTAGTAGGCGATCCATACCAACGTTTCACCGCGTTGCGAGCAGCTGCAAGTCCCTCCACCATCGTATTCTGCCAAGTTAACCTCACGACAGGAGTGATTATACCCAGCAACTCGGGGAGACGTTCTGCAACGGAACATATTAAACTCACCTACTTGCTGCTGGACTGACCTGCATGGAAAAAAAACTACGGTGAAAATAACCATACGGATACCTGATTTTGGCACCTGCTAGATGTTATGGTAATGTTAACCAGAAGTATGCTATGTTTTGACTAGGTACTAGGTGATGTTACCTAATTGCATGTAGAATTTACTCAAAGTATCGGTAAATGTACCATAATTCTGGTCAAGTTTACCATAACATCTAGCAGGTGCCAAAATCAGGTATCCGTATGGTTATTTTCACCAATCTTTTTTTTCCGTGTGGTATTCATAGTTCTTGACGATTACGATACAATCACTCATAACCCCCCGTGCTGAAAACTTGTAACTGATTACTTCGCAAGCATAGGTACTACTAACACTTTGACTTTATTTTATTCTTACTGTCCACAAATGAAGCCAACTCAAACCATTCACAATGGCAGGGAGAGTCTGGATGGTTCAATCATAAAAAACTTGCAAGGCTTCGGTCCTTCAGAGAGAGAGTTTCTCAGGCGTTAGAGCAATGTGCAGAAATATCTAGAACAAGTCACGATAAATGGTTGACAGCGAAACAAAAGTGAGTTTACAGCCTCACTCAAAAAAGGGAAGTACAAAGGAATCCATCATTAATAGATGTATCGTTAATAACACAGCGACACTTCCACAAACGCAACTTTTCGTAATAATACATATTACTTTGGAGACTTTCCTCCCCTCCCTGATTATTTGTTGGTTATGTTTATGTTATGATTGTTATGTTACTTTTACAGCGCTACCACCCTCGTAACTTTTTCACTTTCCTCCAATAAACATTTTTTGTTGTTGTTTTTTACGGTACTCTAGTTTTTTATTTTTGTGTTTTTTTGGATGGGATATTTATTATCTAACACTGCCGCGATATTTAATAAATGTTATGTTATGAGGAATTATCGGGTGGTCGATTTCATACGTATGTATACTTTTCACGAGTGATTTTTAATTGACGTATAAGGTATTACTGATTTCGCACGACCGCGCGGCATTTAAATATTTTGACAGAAGTTGAGACCCGTTCACACGGAGCGTTGTGAGGAAATTAATTGATTCTTGTAAATACTTCCATAGTAAATGAAAGGTGTCCAGATGGCTTCTCCGCAACACTTTCAAGTTCCACGCCTTCATTTCAAATAAATCTCAAATGGATCTGTCTCACATTTTAATTTAGGGTAAAAAAATAAGTGATGGGCAAGAAGCCGAGTTTAAGTCAGTTTAAGGAGCCTTTCATCCATGCTATCTATACTCACCCAATTTTTTTTTTTTAATTTAACCCCTTATGGACTAACCCGAGTGTACTCGTTTTTTCCTCCCCTAGTTTATTATACATTGTTTCAGTCTTCATTTCGGATCAATGCGATGCCCAGTTCCACAACGGCAAAGCGTTATTGCGCTCGCGCAATTTTAAGCATTTTGTGAGTTTAGGGGTGGATTTCGTAAGTTTTTAATGTCATATAATTTTTTTACATAACTGCATGTTTTTTTTTTTTGTTTTTTTTTTTTGTTTTTTGTTTTGTTTTTTTTTTAAGGTTTTTGCGTCTGAATTGCTCCCTTAAATCGCAAACAGCAAAAGCTTGCAAGTGTCCCCATTAGTATGTACTTAAATGTCGGCTCGGAGGCAAGGAGCAAGCCGATTGCTAATTGCCTAGGATTGCTATTTGTCTGCGACATGTATGTATGTTTTTTCCTGCTACGTCGGAATCATTACCTTCGATTTGTTGGGGCCTTGTTAAATGGATTTGAATTAAGAATGTAAGCTCTGAAAATCTTAACTGTTGAAATTTTCCTGACATTTGAATGTGTACCTATTGAATGTTATGAAAATATTATAGTTTATTTGAATGAAATGTACAAATGATAAAGTATGTATGTCAGAGACAAGTGTATCGAACGTGCTCATCATAGGCTCCTTTATAATTTACCGAGGAAAAATACGTAATAAGGAAAGAAAACAAAATTTAAACTCAGGAAAACGCTACAAGAGTAGGAGATCATTGAATGAGACGTAGAAAATGTCCAAACCCAAAAAAGATTTCGAGCAATTGAAAACGATAACATCTAATGGTACACGGAAAAAAAATATTAGTGAAAATAACCATACGGATACCTGATTTTGGCACCTGCTAGATGTTATGGTAAACTTAACCAAAAGTATGGTACATTTACCGATACTTTGAGTAAATTCGACATGCAATCAGGTAACATCACCTAGTACCTAGTCAAAACATAGTATACTTCTGGTTAACATTACCATAACATCTAGCAGGTGCCAAAATCAAGTATCCGTATGGTTATTTTCACCGTAGTTTTTTTTCCGTGTAGCATATACATTTTCTTAACAGACTCTCGATATTAACAAGACGTTCCGAGACGTTTTTGTATGACGCCTCTTTGCCTTGTTCTTTTGGATTGCTGCAAGTACTTCAGATATTCAGAATAACTCCAGCATCTCCATCACAGATGCCGAGTTCATCTCGAAGGTATGTTCTTTGACCCTTGTTTAATATGAGCTCAACAACTCCCTTTTTCCATGTTGTAAACCTAAACCGACAATTTCCAATAACTGCGATGATTTTTAACTATGCTTTACAAAAATACGATCCCAAACGATAATAATGGAGCTGTTGCAAACTTTTGCTACAGGCTTATAAATAGTAGAGTATGGGATAATACCCTGTAAAAATAACGATTAGCACACTAAAAAATCACGAAATCCACTCCTAAACTCACAAAATGCTTTTAAATGCGAGACCGTAATGGCGCGGCCGAGGCCGCGGTTTTCTTATGTCAATTGTATGCTTCTTCTTCTTCTTGTGTGGTGTTGCGAGAACACCTCGTGTAGATGGCGCTGATTGAAGATAGGGAGCCCCGATGAAAACCGCGGCCCTGGCCGCCATTACGGTCTCGCGTTTAAAAGCATTTTGTGAGTGGAGGAGTGGATTTCGTGATTTTTTAGTGCGCTAATCGTTATTTTTACTGGGTATTACACCATTATCAACTATTAGTAAGCCTGTAGCAAAAGTTTGCAACAGCTCCATTGTGACCAACTTTGAAAGCTGTGTGGCTAAGAATTGAGTGAAATGTATTTTGTTCATCGGCAACGATTGCCAGGAAATTCTGAATTTTCTAGAATTTGCAAATGAAAAAAAGCTTCGAAATAAAAAGGTTTCGCCTCAGAACTTTCATACAAACTTTCGGAGTCCCTCGTTCGCCGCTTTGCCAAGGCAATCTGTCTGCTATACATATGAGTTACCTACATAAGAGTTTGACGAGGTCGGCTTCGAAAAAAACCAGTAACAATTGCGATTTTAACGTATCAATAACGGATCGTGCGCTAAAATCTCATTCAACACTCTCCGATTAATTGTGGAATCTTACCCGACTTCTTGACGCAGATCACATATTCAATGGTGAAAATAATTTGATATTTTTCATACCAGATACCGCAGCAGACGTCTCGGCTTTAGGTTTGAGAATCTCTGAAAAAATTATTTCACCGAATAAAAATGAAAGTTCAGCGTGTGACTTAATCTCTCTTTTCAGATTCGTGTGGCGAGTTTTCCGAGGATTCAGAAACTATCATCTGTCCCGGCATTGGCGGATACAGAGGGGGGGGGCGAAGGGGGCGATCGCCCCCCCCCCGTTCGACCCAAAAATTGGGAAAAGAGGGGAGAGGAAGGGAAAAAGCAAGAGCGAAAACAAGAAAAGAGGGTCATTTAGGGGCGAAAATCCCAAGTCCCCCCCCCCCCCGTTCGCTGCGGCTGGATCCATCACTGAGAAAAAAGAGGCTGTTAAAACTATAAGAATAGAACCATAGATGTGTTTCGCCTTATTTCAAAAATAAGATCTATCCTTGCAATAGTCGGCGCGCTTGAATCTACACGAATTCCGATTGTCTCTATAGAATTCCGATTATTTCTATGGGAATTAAAGCGCGGGAATATCCTATCGGAAAATTCATTGAATCGATCGGAAATTTTTCTCAGTCGCACCACTGTGTCCCGGAGAGAGGATTTGCTACAGGTACGACCCATTTAATATAACGATCACCCTGGTAATAATGAGCACCAAAGATCTTCTAAAATTGTTTCAAGTGTCATCTGAACAAGGTGATATCACCTGATTGAGGTGACAATGGGGCTCTTGCAAACTTTTGCTGTGGGTAAATGAACTGTCCAATCAGAATTAAAAATCACCGAAAATCACGAAAATCGCACTGAGGAAGTCTAAAATTCAGTAATAAACTCGCATAACTACTAAAACGTCAAGTTAGTATAATGGCGGTTCAACGCAGGTATCATGGGAGATTCCTATCTAATATGTCATTTTCTCTTTGGAAACACAAAGGTATGTCTCAATTTAGATAGGAATCTCCCATGATACCTGCGTCTTTCCGCCACTAAGCCCGATTCCGAGAATGAATTTTGTGATTTTTTAGTGTACTCATCGTCATTTTTTACAGGTTTGTATGCAAGAATCAACTTTTCAATCCCCTGTAGCGAAAGTTTGCAAGAGCCCCATTGGAACAATTTTAGGTGATATTTGGTGCTCAGTTTTACCAGGGCATCGACCGCATGAATAATGAAGGCATTGAGAATAAATCAAGTCGAGAATGGGGCGAAGAAAAATCAACTAGATTTTATTATTTGTTTACTCCCAATTTTGAACCATTGTACCAAGTCTTTAAGTGTACAAATTATTGTTTTATTGCACATTTCCTATAACTCGTCTTGCGGATCGTAAAACAAGGTACCTTATCTCGATCCCTTTCCTCCCCCCCTCGCTCTCTCCCTCACAACCCCCCCCCCCCAATTTGTCTCGTTTTTATTTTGTTTGCGTTTCTGTTATTTCATCGTAAAATTTAGCCGGGTGGACGGTGGTGGCTCCCCCTCACCACGAAGGGATACAGGAGCTGGGGGTTGGGATTAAGGTGGGGTGGGTTGGAGCGGGGCGCGGTGAAGCGGGGTGGGGCAGGGTAGGGTGAGGATGGGATGGGATGGGAAATAGAACATAGCTCTGAAACGTTGTGTTTATACGGCCTGCCTGGGCTGAGGTTATTTGATGTGCATGCAAAAGCAACGTTTTACAAGGAGAGCTGAAAAACATATTTAAATGCATGAATAAATAACGAAAAAGAATGGTGGGCAACGCCGTCCTGAACATGAGATTTGAGGCCCTCCTGCACTCCTGCAGGCTCGGCCACCCTCACAGTAGACTAGGTCGTAGACATTTCTCGAAGCAGCGAAAGATACGAGACATTTACTTCCTTTACCGGTCTTTTTTACACTCCACTATAAAAAAAAAAAAAAGAATCATCCTTACTTTCGTCCAGGTGTAAATTCGACTACAATGAAAAAAAAAAGAAAAAAGAGTTGGTTCGCCTGACTAATTATTATAGCAACATTTGAGCCATCAAATTAATTGGTTGTGCTTACTCAAACAATTGGGTACTCCAACCAATAATTGGTGACTAGTATCAATCATATCAGCAGTGGCGGCGCGTGCCATCTGGCAACAATGCAACTGCTCCATTTAAACTCATGAAATATATCGAATTTTCCTTGGGCACTGTGCACCCCCTGAATTCGATCTTTTACATGAGTTTAAATGGATAGAATACATTGTTGCCAAATTGCACGCGACGCGACGCAAATGCATTTCAGGTAAGTGCAACCAATAAAAGTGGGTGTTCCTTACCAATTTGAGATATACTTGTTTATTGGCACTGAGTAGGTACCTACCAATTTATTGGTTGGAGTGCCTTATTTCATGGGTAAGCACAACCAATAAATTTGATTGCGCAAATCTCACTATAAATTAGTAGGGCGAGCCAATTCTTTTTTTTTTTTCAGTGTGTAGGTGGCAACCTGCCTAGCATGAATTGTAGTCAATTATAATCTGTTTCACATCAATGGAGTCCCTCTTGAAGGAAAGGTGTACAGATACGACGCTTCATGCGTATGTTTTTTGCTAACAATTTATTTAGGAGAGCCAGAAAATGGGCCGTTGATGAGGTACAAAATCGGGCGCTCCTTAACATCGTTGTACGCGTAACTATTCCTACTTCCTGGATATGGTTTTGCATACCCAACTGATTGCAGGAGTTCTTTTTTGTTCTGTTCTTCCAAGAATTATAATAACTATCCGCCTTCCCTCATCACGCGTTGCTTAGTTTGAGTCAGTCGAGGGATGATGCAAAATTTTAACTTCTATTCCTATTTAAGCACAGCTTTCAGCTTTAGTGATTCGAGAACATACTTTTGGTCATACTTTATGAACCTTTTTTTAAAAAAAATAAGTTTCTTCAGTTTGGACCATTTAAAAGGGCGTTACGAATTTTTGCAAATGGTTCCATGTCGAACCGGGCGGCTGATTCTGCTCTTTGGTACAAGACGAGATGAGACAGCGGGAATAGATCATTCCCATTGGTTTAAACGGCGTCACGTGACAATATTGAAGTCGTTCGAGTCGTTCATTTCAGACAGAATGACTTGAGATCTGTCACGTGACGCCGTTTAAACCAATGGGATTGGTCGATTCCCTCTATCTCGTCTCGTCTCGTCCAAAAGAGCAGAATTAGGACCCTGGACCTTTGATGCGTCGAACACGAAAAACGATACCGTTATCAACTTCCGGTTTGCGTTGAAAGTCTTGGGGTTTTATTCTCTTTTCAACTGTCCAATAAAAAATGGGGTTTCCCATTTGAAGCATTGGATTTGGGGGGTGGGGACCTCTCTGGAGGTTTCCCCTTATAAAAGGTGACTTTGAAGCTGGTTTAGAACTGCTTAGATGGCCACGCCCCCTGACCCATACCTGTTCTCCATCTACCTTGGAGCAGTGGCTTGAAAATATCCTTCCTCCATTCGAAATATCCGCGTCAATTTTAATAGAGCGCCGGCGGTTTTTAAGCGTCGCGACTTCTCTTCGACGTCTCTGCTTTCAAAGTAAGTGTTTATCCAACTCCTCAGACTCTCTTGGGTCTAATTTAGCGCGTGCGTCGACGACAACGTCTGAATTGGCCGCTCGCACAGTGAGACAGTGAGACGTTCAGACGCGACGTCGGCCCGACCCGACCCACCGACGCGACGGGACGCACCTAAGCGGTTTTGTTTTTTTTTACCCTTGCGGCTGCCGCTAGGTGCCAGGTGCGGACGTGCTGTACGGATGTGAGCATGAGCCGCGAGGTCGACTAGCAATGGAGGGAGAGGGGGGAGTAGGGAGGACACCACCTCCCCCCTCCCCCCTCCTCCGTCACACCGACGGCAACGCGACGCTGAGCGATTCAACCCGCCAGTCGTGTTCGCTGTGAATCTGCTGTTGAACGCGTTTTGATACAAAAGTGAGACTGGAAAAAACCGCGACTTCCGATGCCTGACTGTTAAGTCGCGCGGATCCAAAAAAAAACCCCTCCCCCCTCAATACAAGTAGTTTCCTTTTTTTGTTGTTGTTGTTGTTGTTGTTGTTGTTATTGTTATTATTACTTATTCGGGTTTTTTTCTGTTTTTTGTTTTGTTTTTTTTTTGTGTTATTTTTTTTTTTTTTTTGTATGAACATTCTCCTCCTCCCTCTTCTCGCCCTCATAAATACCCTCCACTCTCATCTCAACCCTTGGTTTCCTAAGAACTTGACAACGCGAGTTTGTAACCCTGCAGTGTAAACATCTCGGAGTAGCACACGCGTAGCGCACGCTTCGCTATCGCAGCGATATCACACGTCCCTCTCGGCCCGGCGAATAACCGGTAAAGTTTACTACCTCTCTAACTTTTTTTCCCCCCCGCTTTAAAAAAAAATTGTCTGAAGGATTAGTTTTGTTGGGGTGCTATCACTGTAAAAAGTGAACAGGTAAATTGTACCCTTTGCGGAAAAAAAGACTGGTAGAATTTATCTTCTGCATAGCTGATTTTGGAGTCTGCTATCAAGTATACGGAAAATTTTACCATCATATGCAACGTATCTTGTGGTAAATTAAGATAACCTGTTGGTACATTTCACCACAAGGTATCTATACATTGCATTTACCATATGATGGTAAAATTGACCATACTTGATAGTAGACTCCAAAATCAGCTATGCAGATTGTAAATTCTAGCAGTCTTTTTTCCGTGTTATTTGGCACCATTGTGCAGTAATTTAGATGATAAAAAAATAACCATTTGGGTTTGTTCGTTAATATTAACCGTATGACTGTAAATCTTAACCGCGGCGTGACCTTAAATAATACCGAAAAGTCCTGCATTATTTAACCACCACGCTGTTAATATTAACCATACAAATTGCTTCACAAATGAAGGAACCACCAGACGGTAAAATTTGCCCTTCCTGATTTTTTTTTTTTTTTTTTTTTTGCACGGTAGAATTACTTGAAATGAAATGGCAATTTCGAAGTCTTTTGGAAAGAGTCATTCCATAAGAAAATAAATTTCAAATGGAAGACAATTTTCTTCCAAGAAAAGCGTTTTCTTGACTCCAATTTATCTTTCATCAATATTTTATCGTTACGCTTTTGTTGGTGGATTTCTATAATCATGCATGTGTTCAAATTTTAATTTCGGTGTACTATTCAAGATTTTTCTCAAGACCTGCCAATGATAAGGTAAAAACACGGAGCTTGAAAAAATTAAAGAAAAATAGATGTGATTGCGCATCGAACCACTACTGCTGTGTGCCGGTGCAAACTACATTAATGATGAAAACAATATTCTAATGAAACTGACTGTGTTTGAAGATACAAACGACATTAATAAAAACAATGGTATTCCAATAAAAATGGATGTGTTTGAAGGTACAAACGACATTAATGATAACAATGATATCTATTCCAATAAAACTGACTGTGTTTGAGGATACAAACGACATTAATAAAAACAAAGATTCCAATCAAAATGGCTGTGTTTGAAAGTACAGACGACAAGTTGCTTTCCTGTTACCATAACAAGACGTCTGTTTAATACTTATACAACCAGAAATGCCGGTGACTGTTACTGGAATTCTGTTTATAGTCACCGGACGTCCGGTTACGCCAACAAGATTTCTGTTTAGTACATTCTCATATGGAATTCCAGTTGAACTATGAGGAAAATTGTTCTCAATGCAATGTAAATATGCAACGGAAATTCGCCGATGACGCCTGAGCTATCAGAGAATTTCCGGAGAGATGGGAGGGTTTCTATCGGAATGAAACCTTTCGTAATGGCACCACCCATAAGATAACACGCACTCGATCATCGACTCGATAGCATTACGACACGATCGTTCTTAATCAGCTGCTGGTATGATGTCCAAATTGCCTACATTAATATTTAAGCAGATGTTTGTTTCCACAAAATAAAGGCACTTCTATAGTTCTTTATTTCAACATCTTTTAGTTTGAACCAGTGGCGTCGCGTGCTATCTGGCAACAATGTGCCTCCTCCATTTAAAAGCATTCAATATATAGAATTTACCGTGTGCACTGTGCACCCCCTGAATTCGACCTTTTACTTGAGTTTAAATGGGTAGAATACAGTGTTGCCAGATTGCACGCGACGCCACTGGTTTGAATATTGAAGCGCAGCCATGATAGAAATCTCTTTTGGAAATTTTATAACGGCTCGGTTTGGTTGTTCTATATTTTTTAACCTTGAAAAGAAAAATTGTGACAGATTCACTTGAAATTGATTTTAAGCGAAAGTTCAAGTGTTTGGCAGTGGCTATTTGGACATAGATCGATATATATCTGTTTCCTCTGGAAGGATTTGCACGATAAAGAAACTGACACATGACACACTGAGAATTTGCCTGTTAATTCAACCGGACGTCTGTTTAATTCTTACTCAGAGACAAATAGAGACCCAGCACAAAGCTTGCGACAGGTGTCCACTTTTCTGGCTCAATTTTGGTCGGAACTCGTCGGAACAACAGCCAACTATTGCCTACTGTTGATTGATGAGCGTGTGTTTTGCATTCGAAAAGCAAAACCTGTTTCCGTTTCCGGGACGGCGAACCAATCACAGCCTTTTGTTAAGCTTCACCATTCAACAGTAGGCAATGTTTATCGTTACAGCCGATGACTCCCGACCAAAACCGGTGAAACCCATAAGCGCAAATTTCTCAAAGTGAGAGCCCAAAAGCGCAAATTATCCTTTTTGCGCTTTTAGGCTGTCGATTCGATAGGTTTGTTTGGCGCGATCGATATGAGTCGCATTTTCGATTTATCGAATAAGGATATGTGGCAACTGCGTTTGACCGAAACATTGGGAAGCGCGCGGCTGATCATACAGATAAGCTCAGTGCGAGTACGGTGCGAGTTTATGTTATCTAACGACGTGTTTAAGCATACCGGGCAAGGACCCTTTGAGTTTTATATTTGAAACTTATGTGAAAATAAATAGCATCGAAACACCTCCTCTCACATGCAAAAAAGAAGCCGAAAAACCAGCTTTCCTGCAAAGAACATATAATGAACTGATAACCAATAAAGTTGCTATCCTTAATTTCTTAAAAAAAATTGGGATGAAATGTCAAGCGAAACGGATATAAACGGATTTTAATACTTTGACGCAGACCTGTGAAGTCTAAGACTTTTATGCGATTCACCACAATCAACAAGATACAGCGGTAAGCGACTTCAATTATTTCACATTTCTGCCCCCCCCCCCTCCAACGTTACCTATCTCTTATTTCTCCGCTCGATATTCGATGTATATTTATCGAATCGCATTTCGATACAATTTGCGCTTTTGGGCTTTGAAAATTTGCGCTTTTCAGGTGTCAAATTTGCGCTTTTGGGCTCTCGATTGGGTAAATTTGCGCTTATGGGCTATGGCCGACCAAAACTGTGACCGCTAAACTTGCTTCACTTTTCTAACACGGGAAGCATACGGTGTGCTGGGTCTCTATTTGTCTCTGTACTTACTTAACCGGATGAATTCCTGTTATTTCAACCGTGTTGAAAATTAAAGGTTATGTTTAAATGATAATAATAATAAAACAAATAAGAACAACAAGATTTGCAGGAGAGAACGAATACTTATGTTTTGGTCAAACACGGGTAATAGGTATTTCTGAACGAAGTTCAAAAAGACTGAATAGCAGGAGAGGGATGATTTAGAGCGTTGGTCTAGATTACGAACCCCAGCCTAAGCTGTAAGTCATGAAAATCAGTTCATGTGTCTCAGGATGCTGTAGGCGTGTGAACAAAGCATAGGGGAGACAGTAAGCTTACAAAGATTGTCTAGTTTTAGGAATGTTTGGCTTAACAGTGCATTTAATATGAAAATCACAATTTCCAACAAACAGGAATTCCGGTCAAGTGAGTATTAAACAGACGCGCAATGATGGACGTGGGAAATTTTTCTTAGCGCAGAAATAAGCCAAATTTTCTCTCCTAGATAGTTGTATTGGAATTCTGTGTCTAAATAGCCACTCTAAAACAGGTGCACTTTCGTTTAAAACCAATTCCTACTGAATTGATAACAATTGTCGATTTAAGATTTTAAATAAATGAGGCAAACGAACCAAATTGAGATTGTCCATCCATGCTGCCCACTTTGAGATAGGACTTTTAACATGTATCAGCCTCTCTAATGCTGTAGGTTCCTCGTTGTAAGCACAGCTACGAGCCAAGAAAATATTTAGTCTGTAGTCGGAGCTCTTAAACACCTCATTTGAAAAGAAAGAACAGGGGGAGCAGAATGAGAATAGAAGAATAACAACAATTTAGAAGATCACAAATTTAATTGATGGAAACTGCCTCGCAACTTTATTATGTGCGAGCTCTTGATGAGCTTACAAAGTCTGCCAAAAAATATGCGAACCCCGTCCTCCCTCTGTCGCCTTCCCTACCCCTGCTATTGAGGCCCGCGGGACGTGGCTCGGTCATCTTGAATGAGGACTCTGAAATAAAAATAATATTGTAAAATAGATTTTTAACTATGGTCAAATTGGCGAAAAAAGAGTATACGTTCTAATAAACGTATGTAACCTAAAACTTTTCTTTTACTCATATATTTTAATATGATTTGATTCTGAACCCTTTTGCACCCGAATTATGTAAAAGAGTCACTGTAATCTGAAACCTATACCATCAAATTGAACCAACGTTTCTCACATGATTTCATGTGCTAGTCAATTTTTTCGAATTTCCATAAGGCTCCATGTAAAATGTCGTTCCTCACATGGGACACTATGAGCGAAATGGTTTAGTTCCTTCAGTTTTTTCAACCTCAGCTTAAGAGTTTTTGCCCAACTGTAATTTGTAAAGTGTTTGTCCTACGACTAAATGTTCTGTACCATAGGACCTAATCCTCCTTAGCATTTTATCAATTATAATCTTTGGTGTACACTGACTTGTAATTTTGTACAGCGAAAAAAAATAATAATAAGTAACTAACGGTGAAGTTACACCACTTACATTTATGAGTTTCTCTTCTGGGAACGATGCTACTTCATTTTTTCCTTGAGAAGAAGTGGCAATGTTCAACGGATGATTTAACAAATGTCAGCCGAATACTTTGCCGAATTTGACTTAATCCACATTCTGGGAATTTCCCCTATACGAGCTTTTCGCGGACGCCCAGGCGCGGCGGGGCCCTGGGGGACCAAAGTTTGGGAACCGCTGTTCAATAGATTTTGAGAACTATTTGTGTGATGTGTTTTTGAGAACACTCATGGCACGTTTGTAAGGATTTTTGAGTCGTGTTTTAGGAGCTTCTTGTATTTAGTTTGAGATGTTGTTTCTTTTTTGACTTGTTTACGATTTTGTTACTCCCCCCCCCCTTCTCTATTCTCGAATCGCTTCGAAAAATATTAAGGCGAATTAATTATGAAGACCTCCAGGTTATAATATGACAAACAAATTGCTCTTTTTGACCAGTTTTATTTATTTATTTATGCCTCCCCCCCCCCCCTGAATTGGTTTCCCTTTTGCCGGAATGTTTTTTCATGGGTTTCGATTAAATTTTCTATAGAGACCCTCTCCAGATGAATGTTGAGAACCAAAACTTTAGTTGCGTATGTGTGTGTGTGGGGGGGGGGGGACAAAAAACTTTCTGGACCCGCCATAGTAAGTTAGGCCATACCAATCCCGGATAGTACAACGGGAGTTCACTGGCACTGGTGCATCTCGTACCCGGAGTAACTGAGTAGCGGCCACAAAATTACCAGGCACGCCTCAAAGATATTTCCGCGAGTGAATTAGATTATACGGCAATTCATCAGTTTCCGAGTTTATACCGCAAGGTAGGAAAATGCAGCGATGCCAGATCGCACAGGAAAACCCCACGAGAACAGGCAGGAAAAGCCGCGTGCATGAAACCGGGAATATTGTGGAAGTTTCGGCATCGCAAAATGCGCCGTGTCGAGTCACGGCGCGGTGGCGGCAACCCGCCACACGCTCCGCCGCCGCACCCGCAAATAATAATTATGCAGTCGCCAAGTTGACAGCTAGTGCACTCTGAGCGGTGTGCTTTGCCTTGCCTTGCGTTGCGTTGCGTTGGTGACTGGTGAGCTTTGAGCACAGAGCTGTCGAGCTTCCGTCTCGCTAATTGAATTTTTTGCTTTTCCCCGCGTAATCGAGAAACGTCTGCATTTTTCGATGTCACTTCGATGAATCGATTAAGAATCGATCCTCCACCGTCTGCGTTATTCTTAAATATATATGCGCATAGTCAGCGCAATGGCAGCTTGTGCAATGCATGGCAACAACGGATTGTCTCCGTTTAAACCTATGTAAAACAAACGGTGTCATCTATATATGAAAGAGTCTCGCCATACGAGGTTCCATCTCCAATGGGCCTGTTGCAAACTTTTGCTACAACGATTAAGAGTGTTGAATCTCATGTAAAATCACTTGAAAAGTCCATTGCTGGCATCAGAAAGTCATAAAATGCAATAATAAAAACACAAGAGGCGTTTATTTAAATCCAAGATGGCGGATAAGTATTGAGCAATTTGTATGCATGCACCGTGAACATCCAAGGATAGCCAACCTCACAATATCGATCACAACCAATCACAACGTAAACAAACACATAACCTCTACCTCCAGTGAGGTTGTCAAAGTTGGCCATCCTCGCCATCCTTGGATGTTCACGGTGCATGCATACAGATTGCTCGATATTTCTCCGCCATCTTGGATTTCATTAGACGCCTCTTGTGAGTTTATTATTGCATTTTATGACTTTCTGCACCAATGGACTTTTCATGCAATTTTACATTAGATTATACACTTTTAATCGTTGTAGCAAAAGTTTGCAACAGACCCATTGGCTGCTGAAAACTGAAGAAGAAGAAGGGGACTATGAAGCCTGGAGGCGCGTCTCTTGTTTACATCTTCATGGAACCATCTTCCCCGCTCCCAGCTTTAAGGAAAGTGCCGGCATTTTTAGCTTGTACAAAATGAAATTTTCCCTAGAATTAGATGACAGTGTGTGCAGAACAGAATAAAATGCACGCATTACTCTTCACTCATTCACTGTAAATTAACATAGGTATAGTAAAGCCACCGGGTATTGAAGGTTAGGTTGACCCAACAAAGATTACTTACACACGAATACATGTATAAGTAATCTTTGGAGAGAAGATGGTTGGATAAAAATGTAAACAATAGGCGCGCCTCCAGGCTCCTCAGACCCTTTCTTCATCTTCTTCACTTCCGTTCTCGTGTCTTGACTCTTTCATATACTTATAGAGACCATGGGCGGATACAGGGAATTGTCTTTCTCTCTCTCTCCTCCCATTTAAAAATGTGCGTTAGAAAAGAACACCATGATAGGGACTCAAGTGTCACCAGGTGTAGCAAAACTATTACTTGACCGTTAATCACTCCTCTATAAATCTTCCTTTTCAGCATAAAAAAGTGACGAAATTGAGATTGGCATTTCGTTATTAGTGGCCTACACTGCCATTACGATCGCAGATTTAAAAGCATTTTATGAGTTTTCAGGAGTGGATTTCAAAAGTTTTTGGAGGTTTTTGCATGTGAATCGACCCTTTAAATTGGTTGGATGCAAAGTGTGCAACAGCTTCATTCCTCAAAACTCGCAATATATGGAATCCATCATTTTCATATGACACCACCGCCATTAAAATGATACGGGCATATTCATGGAATAAAAACGAAATTAGAAAATGGATCGTGAATATAAGTTCTCCCTTGGTGCCCCGTGGAAGCAGACTTACCGTAACTTGAACTTTGAACAGTCCTGCGTCGATCGTTCATGCCGCACTTTCATTGCATATTGACGCCCGGGGGGGGGAGAAAGATGGGGGGAGGGGAGGGGGTCAGACTTCACTCCCAGGGTGAGTAGACGGCGTTCAGTGGACCAAAACATGGGGATTTCCCGGACATAAAGAGCTTGATTCAAAATGGGGGTTTTTCTCCCCCCCACCGATTTTCTTGAAACTTTGTATTTTGATAGTACTTGATAAAAGTAGTCTTTTTTCTTAAATAAACTTTTTCCAAAAATAATTAGGGGGGGGGGAGTTACAGTGTTGCAAAGTCGCACCTTTCAAAAATTCATAACTTTCGCGTAAATCATCCAATTGAAACGCGGTTTTCACTAAAAGATGCGGATTGTAAAGCACTTTCATGCCATCTAAACCGAATTCCATTTCAATAATTTTTGACTTAGTTATCGTCATTTTTGTGATTTTTAGGCCACTCAAAATCTACTTAAAGTGAAATAAAAAAAAATGGTATTTTTTGATTTTGACCGGGTTAAAATATGTTATTCCTCTTTAAATTCTGCGTAAAATGAGCCCAAGCAGAATGCAGGGCGATTTTTTGTCCCGGAGTTATTTATTTTTTAGTAAGCGAAAAACGAGTTTTTTAGGGTGCTCATGAGCGTTCGAGAGAGAGGCTCAAGTCAAATAAATGGAAACGGTATTTTTTGATTTTGATCAAATTAAACTATGTTATTCCTACTTAAATTCTGCGTAAAATGAGCCCAAGCAGAATGTGGGGCGATTTTTTGCCGCGGAGCTATGCGCGTTTTAGTAAACGAAAGTCGAGCGCTCTATGGAGAGGCTGATAGACGTGGGTAGCCCGGGTAGCCTCAACCACTCGACTTTCGTTTACTAAAACGCGCATAGCTCCGCAGCAAAAAATCGCCCCACATTCTGCTTGGGCTCATTTTACGCAGAATTTAAGTAGGAATAACATAGTTTAATTTGATCAAAATCAAAAAATACCGTTTCCATTTATTTGACTTGAGCCTCTCTCTCGAACGCTCATGGGCACCCTAAAAAACTCGTTTTTCGCTTACTAAAAAATGCATAACTCCGGGACAAAAAATCGCCCTGCATTCTGCTTGGGCTCATTTTACGCAGAATTTAAAGAGGAATAACATATTTTAACCCGGTCAAAATCAAAAAATACCATTTTTTTTTATTTCACTTTAAGTAGATTTTGAGTGGCCTAAAAATCACAAAAATGACGATAACTAAGTCAAAAATTATTGAAATGGAATTCGGTTTAGATGGCATGAAAGTGCTTTACAATCCGCATCTTTTAGTGAAAACCGCGTTTCAATTGGATGATTTACGCGAAAGTTATGAATTTTTGAAAGGTGCGACTTTGCAACACTGTAACTCCCCCCCTAATTATTTTTGGAAAAAGTTTATTTAAGAAAAAAGACTACTTTTATCAAGTACTATCAAAATACAAAGTTTCAGGAAAATCGGTGGGGGGGGAGAAAAACCCCCATTTTGAATCAAGCTCTTTACGAATTAAAACTGTAGATTATGAAGAGTAAAATGCGATATAACTTAAACACGTATTTCATTTTAGAGGTGGAAAATGAATCAAATATCATAATTTCTGCAAGACATTTTTGACTCCAATATGTTTTTTGTTTTTCAGGGAGTAAACCCATATCTTCTCATGTTCGGAAAAATCTAACGAGCTATACTTTAATACACCGGGTGAGCCAGAGCACCCGTACCAGTCATTTTTCTCAAAAATCACTGAACCAAATGATTTGAAGCGAAAAAATCAAATAGGGAATTGACCCCAAATTTTTCATTTGTGTTATTTTCAAAAGCCTTCGACAGCCCCCTGGGGCGTATTTGAGGGGGGGGGGGGTTCAAACACATTTTTCAAGTTTTCTCGAAAAACTTCCAATAAAGGTTTAAAAATTAGTTGGTAATCTTAAAGTTGGGGCAATTGCCAACATTTTTGCTCCTTTCAATATTTTCCGAAAAACTTAAATTTTTTGAGTTATGGGTCCCATCAATCCTTTCTATCTCTAAAGCTCGTTGGTGGATATGCAGAAGGTTACCCGCTATACTGCGACTGTAGATAAACGTAGGTATAGCTCGTTGGATAAATCCATG
This sequence comes from Trialeurodes vaporariorum, assembly GCA_011764245.1. Lineage (NCBI taxonomy): Eukaryota > Metazoa > Arthropoda > Insecta > Hemiptera > Aleyrodidae > Trialeurodes > Trialeurodes vaporariorum. Next base: position 13,271,878 of record VMOF01000220.1, read on the forward strand.
TTGGGACCCAGTGTGCGGTGGTTTATAGGGGAGTGGAAGTTGAATGTCTCCGATGAAGCACAAATATTCTGCCACGGTCTCCGGGGGGTGCTAAATGTGTTGGTCTCACGGAGGTTTAGCAAGGTATAATAAGAATTGATTGCATGCGTGTGTTTCGTCCAACACTACAATCCACGCGACTCCCTCTCTCAAATACGCACGCGTATCTACAGGGTGACTCTATAAAAAAGGGCCACCCCAAATATTTTGGAAACAAGCTCGAATTTGAAAAATTTCTGGGCCACACGCCGAATTTTGTTTCGATTTTTTTTCCGGCCCTCTTTCTTAACCCTCTAAAATTACCCGACACGTTTTTCAGCGTATTTCAAAATTTTGTTTCCCATAAACACTGATTTTAGAAAATAGGGCTACCCCGAATATTTTGGAAACAAGCTCGAATTTTAAAAATAACTGAACCGCACGCCAAATTTTTTTCTTTCGATTTTTTTCACCCTCTTTTGCAACCCTCTAAAATGACCCGACACGTTTTTCGGCGTATATTTCAACGTTTCATTTTTCCCCATGAACACTCTGTATGTAGATAAGTTGAGTGATGGAATCGAACATAAGTAAAGTGTTGTTTGTCTTAATTAAAATTTTAATCAACTTAATCTTCACCTCGTGTGATGTATACTTATATCCAGTGACGGTTCGTGAAATGCGATGTATCAATGTCCACTCCATTTAAAACTATAAAAAAGTATCGATTTCTCGGGGGTTCAATTGCACCCCCTGACAATCGATACTTTTCTATAGTTTTAAGTGGAGTAGACATCGATTTATCGAATTTCACGAGCCGCCCCTGCTTATATCGATTACGCGATCCACCAATTACCGATTACCGATCACCGATCACCTCTGGTATGGAGAGCCGAAATTGTGGAAAACTCCTAAGAGCTCTCTCCTCTCTCTGGCTTTCTATATTACTTCCGAGAAATGAAAAGAATGTGATCAATAGAAAACAACTAGACCTACCAGGGCTATTATAGTTTCACCAACAAAACCTCCAATCGTTGAGGTTGAGGCTCTTGCTAAATTGTACTACAGGGTGTCCGGTAAGTCCCGGAACGGCTGCGCCATTTCTTTATTTACGCGGATAAAAAAACCAAACTTTGGGAATGTTCCTAGATAAATAAAAACTACTTTTTGGGGGGGGGGGGTCAAAATTTTGGTCGCCCCTCCCGGGGGGGCGAAGGCGCCCCTAACTTTTTTTTTCAAATGGCAACCCCTATCTTGTGATACCTCATTCGAAAGAGGGTAAAAAACTGAGCATTTTGGCGCAAACCGCATGTCGATATCTCTTTTAGTATTCGAGATATCGAACTTCAAAGTCTATGGAAACCCATTTTAAAAAAATCATAACTCTTATTCAGAAAGTCGCTATTTAAAAAACTAGGGGTCTAAACTACTCTACATAACAAGCTCTTTCCAGGGAAAAACACCTCTGCCCAAAAAAATTAACTTACAGTCATTGTTTTTTTTTCCCGCCAAAATTTTTTAAAAAATTTTGGCGGGAAAAAAAAACAATGACTGTAAGTTAATTTTTTTGGGCAGAGGTGTTTTTCCCTGGAAAGAGCTTGTTATGTAGAGTAGTTTAGACCCCTAGTTTTTTAAATAGCGACTTTCTGAATAAGAGTTATGATTTTTTTAAAATGGGTTTCCATAGACTTTGAAGTTCGATATCTCGAATACTAAAAGAGATATCGACATGCGGTTTGCGCCAAAATGCTCAGTTTTTTACCCTCTTTCGAATGAGGTATCACAAGATAGGGGTTGCCATTTGAAAAAAAAAGTTAGGGGCGCCTTCGCCCCCCCGGGAGGGGCGACCAAAATTTTGACCCCCCCCCAAAAAGTAGTTTTTATTTATCTAGGAACATTCCCAAAGTTTGGTTTTTTTATCCGCGTAAATAAAGAAATGGCGCAGCCGTTCCGGGACTTACCGGACACCCGGTATATGCGATTGAATGCTTAGCTAAATCTAGCGTGTATGAACCAGAGCCAATGACGACGAGTACTTTTATACTAAAAAATCAAGGATTTCACTCTCAGACTCACAAAACTACCTAAAAGTTAAAGGCATTATGGCGGAGCTACACAGGTACAGTGGCGGCTCGTGGAATGCGATGTATCGATGTCACCTCTATTTGAAACTATAGAAAAGTATCGATCGTCAGGGGGTGCAATTGAACCCCCGAGAAATCGATGCTATTCTATACTTTTAAATGGAGTGGACATCGATTATATCGCATTCTACGAGCCACCACTGCACAGGTACCGTGGGAGATTCCTATCTAATTTGAGACTTCTCTCTGTGTATTTCTAAAGCGAGAGAGACTAATTAGATAGGGATCTCCTATGTTACGTCTGCACAGTTCCGCTATCTTTACTCTCAGTGACGGACCTGCGCAAGTGTCTTGGGGGATTCATGCGTCTAATTTTTCACTCTTTCTATAGATACATACTCATAAAAAAGCCTCACATTGGATAGGAATCTCCAATGTTCAAAAGACAAGAGTATAAAAAGCAAAGTTTTTTTTGTTTATTTATTTAAAAGTAATTCTGTGAGTCGGTGAGTAAAGTTCGTAACTTGTTATTCTTCACATAGTTGATTTCGATGGATTTGACTTAATAAATTAACTATTGGATCGCTTTTAGCAACAATAATTACTCATTTGTTTGCCAAGTGACAAAATAATAACTTAGCAGATTGGAGCGAAGATGCGTTTTGATAAAGTTCTGGCTTTTAGACGTCTGTCGCGTAGAATCATTTCTGTGAAAACCAAATGTGATTGAGATTGAGTGAGTGAGTGAGTGAGTGAGTGCGTGCATGCGTGCGTGCGTGCGTATGAGAGAGAGAGAGAGAATGAGAGAGAGAGAGAGAGAGAGAGAGAGAGAGAGAGATAGAGAGAGAGAGAGAGAGAGAGAGAGAGAGAGAGAGAGAGAGAGAGAGAGAGAGAAGAGAGAGAGAGAGGGGGGGAGGGGGGAGAGTGCGTGCGAGTGTCTCAGGTCAGGGTTGGCCTATTATACATAAGGATGCGAGCGACACGCCAGACGCTCCTTAATTTGATCAGATCGGGCGACAGTCCGACAAATGGACCACCGCGAGCCCTAAAGCAGCTGCCGGCTGCGCACACTGGATTCAAATCAATAGCTCGTCGGTGTATCGACACCAGCGGGCCGATCCTTGAAATTCACGACTTTTGGGTAGACTGGATAAGAATGGAAAACGGTGATTGGTGGAGACGAGTCACGTGGTTGCCCAGTCTAATCAAAATACGGAATGGATTAGATAAGTTACTCCAGTTAGTCGGGTACTCTAAGACTGCCCGATAAATTATCTAATCAATTCCGTATTTTGATTAGACTGGGCAACCACGTGACTCGTCTCCACCAATCACCGTTTTCCATTCTTATCCAGTCTACCCAAAAGTCGTGAATTTCAAGGATCGGCCCGCTGACCAGTCGCGGCTTGGCATGCAATGTGACAACAGCGTATTCTCTCCATTTAAACCCATGTAAAACAATCTATCTTGAAGAGGCACCCCCAAGATATCGATAATTTTTCATAGGTTTAAATGGCATATAAGCATGGTTGCCAAATTGCACGAGCCGCCACAGCAACTGACAGAAAAATTTGTTCAAATGACCAAAAAGCGCAGCTGATTTTAACGATAATAAATTCGAGATTAAATTTGAGCAAAAACTGATTTTTTAAAATATTTTTTTTTTTTTTTTGCTTAATATTGTGATCTATGCTCCAACTGTTTCTTTTTTCTTCAGTCTTCTTCATCTTGTCACTTAGTGATTTTTATAATTAATTTAATATCATAGGGTGTTCCAAAAGAACTGGGGCTGATGCTCCTTCTTCAAAATTAAATTAGCCAGCTACCTAATTGTGATTTTGTTCAAAAGATCATTTCATTTGCTTTTGATCGAACTCGAGATGAACTTATTTGATCAAAAATTGACCAAGTTACGGTAGCTTGAAAATGGAAAATAACTGACTTTTCTAGTGATTTTTTTAAAGAATATTTATTCATACCAAAAATTACAAAGTTAAGCTTGTACTCACGTGTTGTCGTCGTTGTGATCAGCTAATGAGCGTTATCAGCCTCATCTTGAGTTAGACGAAGACAGTAATTTTTATTGACAGTATTTTTGTTGTTGCCAAGTTTTTTGACCAAATTTTCTCATCTTGAGCCTAATCGAAAGCAAATAAAATGATATTTCAAACGCAATCAAGATCAGATCCTTGAATCATTGATTTTCAAAGTTACAGTGCCAGTCTTGTTACACTGAAAATAAAAATGGTGCATGGTTACGCAGTTAAAAGTATGGTTAAGACTTAGAAAATATGGCTGGTTTTATCATTTAAAATAGTTACATTAAAGCAGCTCGGAGGTTGTAAAACTATTTTTAGGTGACTCCGTGTCACGTAACCAAGCTGATCGATTAGTCGATTGGTTTTTGGTCATTCACCGGATGCTATGGAGTTTTTTTTTTTTTTGGAATACGAGGATCGTCGGACTGTCGGTACCTGTTGGTAAATCTAATAAAGATATTTGCTAAGTTAGGACTCTCGAATTCCCCAAAATAAGGACGTAATTATGGGAATGGGTCTGTTGCAAACTTTTGCTACATCGATAAAAAGTGTTTACTCCCATGTAAAATCGCCTGAAAAGTCCATTGGTGGCATCATAAAGTCAATAAATACAATATTAAACTCACAAGAGGCGTTTATCGAAATCCAAGATGGCGGCAAAATATCGAGGAATCTGAATGTATGCACCGTGATCATCCAAGGATTGCCAACTTTGACAAGCTCACTGCAGGTAGAGGTTATGTATTTATTTATACGTTGTGATTGGTTGTGATGGATATTGTGAGGTTGGCTATCCTTGGATGTTCGTGGTGCATGCATACAGATTGCTCGATATTTTGCCGCCATCTTGGATTTCATTAAACGCATTTTGTGAGTTTATTGTTGCATTTCATTGCTTTCTGATGCCATCATTGGACTTTTCAGGCGATTTTACATTAGATTGCACACTCTATAGCGCTGTAGCAAAAGTTTGCAACAGACCCATTCGATCAATAATCGCTGCTCGATCTCTCGTATCGCACTACGATGCTGCAAAGTCCCATAATGGGTCTGTTGCCTACTTTTGCTACAACAATATAGAACCTTGATTCTTCTGTAAAATTCGGTGAAAATAACGATGCGCACATTAAAAACGTTCAAAATCCACTCATTAACTCAGGAAATCACTTCAATTTCAAACAGCCCGCGCTACACTAGACACTATTTGCACCGGTATACTACTACATAGACGGAACCACCGTGCATAAGTAAACAACATCGTAACTAAAAAATGATGGAATTTCTTTTTAATACGAGGAATATAAGCTGCATTTGTTATCTGGTCTTTTCGGTTTATCAAAGATTACAAAATAATATAAGAAATGTACGCATCTAAACGAAACATTCAAATGTTTGTAAGTTATGCTCATGTTTACATAAACGAGATGGTTCCATCTATGTAGTTATAAGTCGGTGATATAGTGTCTAGTGTAGTGCGGGTTGATTGAAATGGAAGGTTTTTTCTTAGTTAATGAGTGGATTTTGAAAGTTTTTAATATGCACATCGTTATTTTCGTAGAATTTTACGTTAGAAACAATGAGTTATATTGATGTAGCAAAAGTACGCAACAGACCCATTAGGTACGTCCTAATTTTGTGGACTCGAACATAAATTTTCAGATATCTTCGTTAGATCTACCTGCAGGTACCCACGATCCTCGTATAACGAACTATGAGATCTTTTAGTAATTAGTTTTATCTTTTGGTGATTTTTGTTTAATATTTATGGATTGGCCCAGTAATTCCTTTCCTTCGATCCGTTGTGCTCCGCCGCGCTTTGAGACATCACTACTGACCGGTGATGGTGTGTGATGGTGATCAGCTATCCGGGGACATGTGGAATTGACCATAATTGTGAAGTTTGAGCGAGAGTGAGAAGTGAGAACTGAGAGGTGAGTTGTGTTAAATTAATATCACGCATCGTTGCGTGACTCATCATTGATGCTGATGCGTGATATACCGATATGCCGATACGGATATCGCGGGAGCTGATAAGTGATTGTTGATTGTTGAGCGACGCACATGGAGTAAAAAGGTAGGATCGTCAAATTGGCATCGGTGAGCTAAAATCCACCGCAAACAATTGAATTGCCAACGTGACATTTCTAAAATTCAAACATAACCTTGTTGACCAAAACACCTCAAAAACGGGGTTTATTTGTTTTGTTGATAAAGTAGGATTGGTGAACAGATGACACACCATCCATCGTCAAATAATTCTACAGTTTGACGGGCCGTCAAATTACACAATTGTTTGACAACGTTTTAACCAACGGAACATGCAACGGTTGGCTCACCTGCCGTTTTGTGGTAGTTCTCGGCTCATCGATGCCAATTTGACGGTTCTACATTAAGCGAATTTTCGTGACAAATATATCCAACAGAGTTATACAAAATCATTGCCAACCTACGCATGGCAACAGTGGATAACGTGAGACTGGATCGTGTTTTCAGAACTTTTTCGGTGTTTTCAGGCATCGATGGCGACAGTTCGATTTTGAATTCAAGTCCGGAGATGAATTCAAAATCAAATTGATGCCATCGATGCCCCGAAAACACCTAAAAACACAATGGAGTTTCCTCGAATATGTTAGTTAGGTTGGTATTGTTGATTATATTCGATCGCGAAAATTCGCTCATTGAGAGTGTACGAAGGCCTAAAACGAACCATCGCATCGCAAGCGGCTAAAAGTTAGTCAATAAAAATCACTTTTCACCTTAAGTTATTGTTTAAAAGCTTCCCGGACTAATTTTACAAATCCACGTCATGCCAAACAATGATGACAAGATGGGAAATTACATCATTAAAACGTTGAAAACTACCAAATGCATGCATGGAATTGTGCTTTAAAAGATGTCTTTCTCGATGTAAGTCCAACCATGTAGGCATGTGCCCAAGCCTACCCCAAGTCTCAAATTTGGCCCTTCAACAGAAACTAACCAAAAATTGCTTCCTGCGACGCTTCAAATTTCAATTGGTACACCTAAAAGTAAAATCCTTTTAAGAAAAACTTTCTAGATCCACCACTGCCTGATAGAATGATATTTTGTCTCTTGTTCAGTCCAAGGTGTAATTTCGTTTGTGTTAAAGAAACTGCACAGTGAAATATTGACAAAGGGGAAATTCCTTCAACTCAAGGAAAATGTCTTTTGCTACAAGTACTTTTCCTTGTTGTGATAGTGATTCTCCTTTATGCAATCAGAACTTTACTCCGCGCAAGGAAAACTGTCACAAGTAAGCATCTTTCCTTTTTTTAAAGAAGTGATTGCCGCTTACCTGTTGTGGTTGCTTCGTTGTTCGCCGCCGCTTGGCCACCGACTTTCTACCTGTATCCAGCTTACTGAACCATCACTTATCAAGCTCATATCAGCTTACTGAAAAGTCTAAGCTTACTGAAAACAATGCAACGTTTTCACAGAGGAGATATTCATTTGTTTACCTGCATTTCTGTGACTTTTTTTTTTTTTTTTTTGCGTCTATGAAAAGTTCCTTTACCAAGAAAATCAATGTATGAATTCGCTGAATTTTGGCCTCTAAATTGGTCATTTGCACTCACTGTGCCTCGCGTCGGTAGCTGTGACTATAAAGAGTCGATGTCCATCACGCGGCGCGGCGCGGCGGCCGCGCCAGTGCCATATGATCACCGCAACAGATGGGTCGCCAGTTGAGTGAATCTTCGCGCGCCTACAGACCGTTATAGTGTGACACCTCAAACAAAATTGGATCAGAACGAAATTTCAATCTCACTCACCCTCATCCTCCATTTTCCAATCAGAAGTAGGGTCCAGACTTTCAGATGCTAATTTATCCTACTAAACAACTTATTCCCTCGAACAAGCACTTCGATTCTGGTCGCGATATTGCGAATTACTCGTACCGTTAATATACCTTGAAACACACACTATAATTTGAAAATCATGATGTTTTAATTTTACAATCTTCACAGCTGTATACCGATAAAGTGGGACGCTCCTACAGTTGTATACCGATAAAGCGGGACGCTGCTACAGTTCGGCCTGTGCGATGTTCGATGCATCGACGCTTGTTCGATGTTTAAGGGACATCGAATGCGGTTCGATGTCTCATGAGATGCATCGAAACATCGATCCACATCGAAACATCAATCATCCCCCTCGAAACATCGATCCACATCGAAACGCATTGCAACTTCAATGTCGGCACATTGATCCGGACTGCGATTTCTGTTTGGTGGGATACCGAATAAGGTTTCAATTTTCCGACCAAAGGGTCATGTTGGTCACTATTCCGATCGATCTTCAAAATAATAATCAAGAAATACGGCATTAAAAAATCCAATGCTTGACTTTTGTTTTAATCATTTTTTCGACGTCTTGGTATTTTGATGTAAATATATGCTTTTATGCAGATAGATTTTTCGATGTAGATCGATGTTTCGATGTTTCTATGTAAATCAACTATTCAATACCGATCGATGTTGCGATGTTTCCATGTAGACTGATGTTTCGATACATCGCTCCGATATTGTAAATGGAAATTGGGACAACAAGAACAACAAAATCAAATCAAAACAAATGGCAAATGCGAACCAACGAGCGAATCTTTCGGTATGGAAATGAAACGGTTTTTTTTCCCCCTACCCGGGCTATAGACATCGGCGGATCCAGCAATCTGGCAACTGCGCATTCTTCCCATTTGAATGTATGGTAAACAATTGATTCTTGAAGAGGCTATAGCTCCGTGACTAATCGACTAGTCCTCGTGCAATCAAATGGAAGGAATACACTGTTGACAGATTGCTGGATCCGCCAATGGCCATCGATAACCATCATACTTGAAATTTCTTTCGTTCAGCAGCAAAAAGAGGCAGTTAACTCTTTCGCACACGAATTATGAAAAAAGTGTCACTGTTATCTGAAACTTACTGCATTAAATTGACCGAACTTTTCTCTCATGATTTCATGTGCGAGTCAATTTTTTCGAAGTTCCATAAGGCTCCGTGTATAAAAAATGTCGTCCCTAAAATCGGACACTGTGAGCGAAGAAAGGGTTAACAGGTTTGTGGTGAGAATCACGAGCGCACGTAATTCCAATCGAGTCTGTGGTCTGACAAATCGAGCTCGAACTTCGAGCGCTTTTATGACGAGAGCAACACTATATACGTATATCTTTCTTCGTACAGATGATGTGCTGCGTGTTGCGTTGGGTTGTTTTCGAGGAGTAATTACCCAGGCTGTTCCCTTCACTGCTTCCGCACATTTAGGGATGCAGCCGAGGCGCCAGGAGGGAGGAGGGAGCGCTGTAAAGACTCAGTCTGGCGTCAAACTGCAGCGCGGGCGGGGCGCAAAGACTTTCATTCAAATCGGGGAAAAAAGAAGCAAATAGCCGCAACCGCGAACAGCTTCGATGGTATTTGTAATGCTGCAACACCAATTCGAACATCACCGTTCATCTCACCCCCCCCCCCTCCAACTCACGTTTGCCTGCGTCGTTGAATGAAGGCGCTGAACGAGAAAGTCTCTCACAAATGACACCAATTGGGGCACTTGAATGTAAATATGTATCGCAGCAGATCTGAAGCCCCCAGTCTTTGTATTCCAAGAGCTCTAACTTTCTCTTCAAGTAATGCGAAAGTTTCAAAATAGAAGGAAGAAAAGATAAATGAATAGAGAAGAAATAAATAAATAAAAGATGACATAATTTTTCGCGCCGTTTAATGAGAGATGAGAGAGGGGGAAGATGGGTAGAGTGATAAAGGGGGAGAGGGGTCGCACCAGCGAAGACACTTTTTTGAAAAAACTATTCTTACTCTCATAATATTTCTCGACTTAACTTCCTCTCTGTAGGAAAGGTGCTCTTTCTACACTCGATATATCTTGAAAAGTATGAGTTTTCTTTTCTTAAAAAAAAAAAAAAAAAAAAAAAAAAAAAAAAAAAAAAAAAAAGCACACAAAAACACAAAATTGTCTCAGTTAATAGTAACAAAACGTATGGGCGTAGCTAGGAAATTTTTTAGGGGTCCATTAATGGTCACATTCTGAATATAAAAATAGCCTGTAGTGTCCGTCCTCAAAATCATTTGTTTTCCTTGATTTTTCTTTCCCTTTTCTGTCCACTCAGTTTCTCTTCTTTTCCACCACTGACCAACCCCTCTCCCCACCATAACTACGCCCATGACAAAACTGCACATTAACCCCTTATGGCCGACGCCCGAGTATACTCGTGTCAGTCGTGTCTCTCCTCTAGTCTACTTCAAATTGTTTCAGTCTTTGGTCGTGTTGTTTTGTTTGAAAACTTTTAGAAAATAAAATGTTATGTGGCGCCTTCAATTCGTCGTATAGGCAATTCCAACTCCCCCGAGTACGAACAGTTAACTACCTTCCCTACATAAACGGAAGAGTGGTGGCGTTCTTTTGAACTAACCTGGCCCTTGGTGGTAGGCCTGTGCGATGTTCGATTCATCGATCGAAGTTTCGATGTTTCCCTTGTATCGAATGGCTTCGATGCGAATCTTGACGTCAATCGATGCATCGAAACTCGTCATCCATCGATATTTCAACTATAAACAGACCCAAGTGTCATTTTTTCCTTTTACACCATCTCAAAGGCTTAGAAAAGTATCATGATTTTCAGTGGTTTCTCATTTTTATCTCGTTAAAATGCATCGATAAAATGCCGATGTTTTTTGGACGTCGAACTTCGATGCACAAAACTGGACATCGCACAGGCCTACTGCAGTGACGTAGAATCAGTGGCGTCGCGTGCAATTTGGCAACAATGTACTCTATCCATTTAAACTCATGTAAAAGATCGAATTCAGGGGGTTCACAGTGCACAAGGGAAATTCGATATATTTAATGAGTTTAAATGGAGCAGTTGCATTGTTGCCAGATGGCACGCGACGCCACTGCGTAGAATGCACTTTGCCAACGTTACAATTCCTTCATTTCAACCCTTGAAAAAGATCGAACTATTGGGTGTTCGGTGAACACCTTTGCATTCGACCTTTTACATGGGTTTAAATGGATACAATACAACGTTGCCGAACTGCACACTACGCCACTGGCCTACTTGTGGACGGTTAACGGCAGAGGACCATGAAAGTTATTTAAACAGAGATCATACGGCAGAGATATGGCAACACCGAAAGAGTATACTGAAGTCAAGGTTGTCTAAACAAAGTACCTTTGACTGCACGGGAGCCATGAAATTGGTGTCTCAAAGAGTGAGAGGCTGAGGGGCTGAGGGTGATGGTATTCAGAGACGTTACTTGAGTCAAGGGTGTCTCAAGGGAGGCTCATCATCAGTCATTGCGTTGCACGGAAGGAATAATGTGCAGTGAACACTGAGCACGCGGTGAGAAATCGATTTGCAATAACGTTCAGTTGACTTCAAATCGAATACCTCGATGTCTAACGAAAATGCATTTATGTTTGTACGCCTCTCCGATTCATCGGGAAAATCTTTGGAAATCGATGATCACGGATGTATCGAGAGAAAATCTTTGGAAATCAATGAGCACAAAGGTATCGAGAGATGAGTTGCGGCGCGCGGCGCGGCGCAGCATCAAAGTACATCTCGAGTCACAGCATGGCAATCGATTACTATCGTTTTCCTTCCTTTAGATTCCAAGTAAAATTATCGATCAGATAGAGATCCGATTGAACCCCCTGAGAATCGATTCTTTTCAATTGGCTTAAGTGGAGAGGGTTCCACATATCGCAGGCAACTCGCTATCGGCTTGCGATTTGCCGAGATAAGTTGCAAGTCGTTTATTTATGATCAGAAAAAAATCAGATCAATTGCAGTATGTTGACTTACGGAATAATTGTATCAAGATTTACATTAGCAACATCACCTACAAACATTTGAATGTTTTGTTCAGATGCATGTAATTCATGTGTTATTTTGTAATCTTTGATAAGTAAACCAGAAAAGATCAGACAGCCAATGCAGCAAATATTGCATGTATATAGAAGTCCCATCATTTTGTGGGTACGATGTATCTTGTTTACATATACACGGTGGTGGTTCCGTTACTGAGCAAATATTTAGTAACCACCGGTCACTTCTTTCGTGACCAGAGTTTCGAAACCACAGTTACTTACGGCAGCCAATCACAGACTAGACGATTTCGGTATATCTAGGACTAGAGGTATATTGCAGTTATCAGTAATTGTCTTCAATATACCTTTATTAAACACGGTCAGTTTCATTGGAATATTGTTGTTATCATCAATGCCTTCGATAACTTTGAACACAGTCCGTTTCATTGGAATATCGTTGTTATCATTAATGTGTTCGATAACTTTGAACACAGTCCGTTTCATTGGAATATCGTTGATATCATCAATGTCTTCGATAACTTTGAACACAGTCCGTTTCATTGGAATATCGTTGTTATCATCAATGTCTTCAATACCTACAAAACACAGCCACTTTCATTACAATATCGTTGTTATCATTAGTGTCTTCAATACCTACAAAACACAGCCACTTTCAGTACAATATCGTTGTTATCATTAATGACTTCAATACCTATAAACACAGTCAGTTTTATTGCGTTGTATCATCACGCCAATTTTATTCAGTATCCGCACCACACCGGTCACCGGTCACTTCTTCCGTGACCAGAGTTCCAAAACCACGGTTACTTACGGCAGCCAATCACAGACTAGGCGATTTAAAATTCAAATCTTCCCTCCGGTCACCTACTCATCCGGTCACGTTTCACGTAACCCATCTCGGGAGGTAGGTCTCGAAAATCGCAAACCAAGCGGCTCCCGGTCACTATTTGTTATGGTTCCGGTACCGTACATGACCGTCCGTTGCTATGGCTCCGCCCACTTTTAAGTGACCAGAGTAATAACAATTCTGACACCTACCGATTTTCGAAATCTGGTCACGAAAAACGTGACCTGATTACTAAATAAAATTCGCTTTATGTATAGTAATATGCCGGTGCAGATAAATATTGTCTAATCTAGCGCTGGTTGTTTGAAATTGAAGTGATATCCTGAGTTAATGAGTGGTTTTTTAACGTCTTTAAAGTGCGCATCGTTATTTTTGCCGACCTTTACGTAAGAATCATGTATTTACGTATTATTGTTGTAGCAAAAGTACGCAACGGACCCATTCACATTTCGGCAACGCAGCCTGCCCAACTTGATACCACGCGTCAACAACGGTGAGAGAAACTTGGTAATGAGATGCTTTTTCTCTTGTTTTTAATTAGAGTTTCGTACTCTTTTTCCAGGAGGGAAGTTAGAAGAAGAAAAAAAACCGTAAAAACCACTGTGCGTGCATTCACACGTCTACACCGTATAGACGCACATTGATTCTGTAACCCCTCCGCCGTTTTGAGCAGCATAGAGTTTTAAGGACTATGTAGGAGGGTCCCATTAAGTATTTTCGAGTGGATACCAGGATTCGCGCTCCTCCTCCGCTCCTCACAGCACTTGTTATCGCTTCAAGCTAGTTTAGTCTGCCATGTCTAACGCTGCACCCTTAAAATCCCTGATACGACCTTTATTTCTCTAATGAGTGCGTTATGTTTGCGTAACTCGCTGGTTGGAGTTTTCCCAAGCGCCTCTGTATAGTGTACACGCCTCAATTCCTCTTTTTTATCCTTCCGCCAGGATAACCGGGTAGGTGGGAACAAGGGAATATAAGGAAAGGGTGGAGAGTGACTTCAGTGTGAAAGAGAGAGAGAGAGAGAGAGAGAGAGAGAGAGAGAGAGAGAGAGAGAGAGAGAGAGAGAGAGAGAGAGAGAGAGAGAGAGAGAGAGAGAGAGAGAGAGAGAGGGAGAGAGAGAGAGAGAGAGAGAGAGAGGGAGAGAGAGAGAGAGAGAGAGAGAGAGAGAGGGAGAGAGAGAGAGAGAGAGAGGGGGGGGAGAGAGAGGGAGAGCGAGAGAGAGAGAAAGAGAGTTTCACGTTGCGAAGTACAGTGCTGATGGGTGGTGGGTATGTGAGACAAGGCGCGCATTACGGTGGCCGTAAGGACGTGTGCGGTGTAAGTGCGTAAGTGTAAGTAAAGACTTAAGGTGTGTGTATGTGTTTCTCTTATTTCGCGGTCGTTTGAATTCAAGCGTGAAGTTCATCGCAAAGAGCGCTCGGGGGTAAGGCGGATTGGGGGGGGCGGTCGATGTCAAAACGAGTTGATCATGTCTCTGGGCTAAAGAGGCGAATTCTTTGGAATCGGGTGACAAGGAGTTTTTATTGGATTAGATACTATGAAACATGGAGTTTTTGTTTGTTTTTTGTTTGTAAAGGTATATAGTTTTAGAATTCGTCGGATCGGGAAGATGGAACAATTTAGATTATTATAAGAATGAAGGGCAAGTTTTAAAACTAATAATCGATAGATCAACTGTTTCTATAAATTTTTTACCTAAATAATTAATATTAAGTGAAGTACGTGCTTTCTGGGCGAAAATACAACAAAAAAAGACGATGAATCAAAAATTTTCCTAGCCCAGGTGAAAGTGTTCCTTGGAGTTCCAGGAGCAAGGAATCCCATAACATTACATAAAATCCTGTGAACCTTTCATGGAATTCCACGATATTATAGGGACTTTGGCTTAGGTATCTTATGATGAGAAAACCTGGTTTTATACGTTCAAAACAGCCGGACACGTCGTTAAGGCGTAAAACTCGAAAAACAGGACGAAAAGTCTTATAACCGACGAGCCGCCGCGCCACAAGGAAAATCTCCACGAAAGTTCTATAAAGTTTTGGTGATGATCATCACGGAACACTTTTTACCGAGAGGGAGAACTCATGAGCTCTCGCTCTCTAGGAGCATGTTCCTAGAGTCCCTATATATGAAAGAGTCTCGCCATACGAGGTTCCATCTCTGATTGGCTGCTGAATAGTGAAGAAGAAGAAGGGGTCTATGAAGCCTGGAGGCGCGCCTCTTGTTTACATCTTCATGGAACCATCTTCACTGCAGCCCAGCTTTGAGGAAACTTTCGGCATTTTCAGCTTGTACTGATGAAATTTGAATTAGAACTTGATGAAAATGAGTTCAGAACAGAATAAAATTCACGCATTACTTTTAAAACAGGTAGTGAAGCCAGCGGGTATTGGAGGTTAGGTTGACCTAACAAAGATTACTTACACACGAATACATGTATAAGTAATCTTTGGCGGGAAGATCGTTGGATAAAAATGTAAACAAGAGGCGCGCCTCCAAGCTCCTCAGACACCTTCTTCTTCCTCACTTCTGTTCACGTGTCTTGACTCTTTCATATATAGGGACTCTACATGTTCCCTCAGACGCAGACCCAGTGTTGCCAGATCGAGGGTAAAAAGCCGTATCATCCCCATTTAAATCAATGTAAAACTTACGGCTTTTTCATCCCAATATGGCAACGCTGCGCAGACCCCCGCCGACTCAATGATTTTCTGCACCAACTGTGTGATGCCAACGGGTCGTTACTTTATGAATGACCGACGCAGACTTTGAATCGCGTGCCTCGTAAACTTCCCCGCAAAACTTCCTTCGCCGTAATCAAAAGGAGCTAATCAAAAAGGGTGAGCGATTCCTCATCGCCACTTCTGCCCTATAGCGCTGTACTTTGCACATTGCATATATACGCGCTGCATTAGTCCCCCTACTGCAGTCTTCGCCCTTCACTCCTCACCCCCCCTCGTGATTCAACAAACCCCCCCCATCCCCCCACCCACCCACATCACCCTTCTTTTGATCAAACAATTTTATTAATGTCTTGGTGCATTCAATTTCCATGCCTTTTTACAAACACGCTAAACTGAGGAGTGAGGAACGCTAATTTTGTTGTGCGATTTCATTCGTAACGCTACCAGTGGCGTAGCGTGCAATTTGGCAACGTTTCAATTCGTCCATTTAAACCCATGAAAAAGATCAAAGTACTGGGTGTTCGGTGAACACCTTCGCATTCGACCTTTTACGTGTATTTAAATGGACAAAATACAACGTTGCCAAATTGCACGCTACGCCGTGTAAACCCATCCGTGTAACCCCACCGTCCGTGTAAACCCATGAAAAAGGTCGAATGCAAAGGTGTTCTCCGAACACCCAGTAGTTCGATCTTTTTCGTGACTTTCAATGGACGAGCTGCAACGTTGCCAAATTGCATGCTACGCCACTGTTGGAAAGTATAACAAAAGTGAAAATGAAATAGGTTGAGCTTCAAGCGAGAGCGAGAAGAGAGATAGAAAGAGACGGGAAATGGAGGGAAAAGAGAGGTAGAGAGAGAAAGCAAACATACGAGAATCTTATGAAAAGTGACTGAATCGGTGGGGAGGTGGCAGGATGGGGGGATATCTGGCTATATGAAATATAGCTTGGGATAACAAAATTGAAAAACGAAATGGGAGGGAAATAAATGTTGTCATTCTGAGGGCAAGCCACTCTTGTTCTGTCAGTTTTTGGCAAGCGCCCCTACTTTACTTGATGTTGCCAAAGTTGCCAAATACTCGGGATCTCAGGCCGTTTATTTCTCATCTAAAAGTTTAACCCATTGTTGCCCAAGGGTATTTATATGCTTATTAACAAGATATTGGTCAGAGGTAATTCTCGTGCGCCTTCAATTTGTGGTTTATGCAAAAACCATTCCATCGCGTAGAAACAGTTATCTCACAACAACTCCATTTATTTCTGGCACTTTTGGGAGCAGGCGCAATTCGCATGATTAAGGCTATCATTTGCGGTAGGCTACACTACATCGGGCTTTTTGATCGCTATGGGTGATTTAGTCGCAGATTTTTAACGTAAATTGATGCCTATATTGATTTTTTGTGTAAAATTGGGGGTACTTGTAAGTACCGTCGGGCAACTAAGGGTTAAAACATTAGAAGCTTTTACTTTGCTCAATGACAATTTATAACTTACCGATAATTCTAATAATCGTCAAAAGATTACACGCAGTTCAATTCAGGTTATAACTGAAATGCATGAAAAGACTCGCATCTGTAATAGTTTCTCAATCGGTGGAATCACCGTCAAATGATCAAAATATCCGCAATTGTTTTAAAGTCGGTGACGGAAAACTCCATCGGTTGAGAAAGTATTGTAGATCAGTACCTAGTGTAGCAGAGCTGCCGATTTGCGTAGATTTAATGGCATTTTTAAATTCACCGATGATTCCACCGGTTGAGAAAAGATTACATAGTTAAATCAGTGCATGCCTATGTAATGCAAGAAAATACTCTGCTCTGTAATATTTTCTCAATCGGTGAAAACGTCGTTAATTAATTAAAATATCCGCAAGTTTCCAAAGTTATCGACGACTCTACCGGTTGAGAAAATATAAAAGACGCTAGTATGTGCATTACAGTCATACATTGAACTAAACTTTGTAACCCTTTCTCAACCGGTGGAATCTTCGGTGAATTTCAAAATGCCATTAAATCTACGCAAATCGGCAGCTCTGCAGTGTAGTTTCGTGCGTTACAGTCATGCGTTGAACTGAACTGTGTGATCTTTAGGTCAAGCTGTGAAAGGGGCTCTTGCAAGATTTTGCTGCAAGGAAATGAATAGTTCATTCTGATGTAAAAACCAGCGAAAGTCATGAAAATCACTCTGGAAAAGTCTAAAATTCAGTAATACACGCATAAAACCGCCCCTACGGCAAGATCGTAATGGTGCTTCAATGCAGGTATCATGGGAGATTCCTGTCTAATTTGTCACTTTCTCTACGGAAACACAGAGATTTGTCTCAATTTAGATAGGAAT
Organism: Trialeurodes vaporariorum; assembly: GCA_011764245.1. NCBI lineage: Eukaryota > Metazoa > Arthropoda > Insecta > Hemiptera > Aleyrodidae > Trialeurodes > Trialeurodes vaporariorum. Next base: position 13,289,754 of record VMOF01000220.1, read on the forward strand.
CTCCCATGATACCTGCATCGAACCGCCATAATGCCTGATTCTGAGAGTGAATTTTGTGATTTTTCAGTGCGCTCATCGTCATTTTTACAGGTTTTTATGCAAGAATCAACTCTTCAATCCCCTGTAGCAAAAGTTCGCAAGAGTCCCATTGAAATAATGCAATTAAAATTACATAAAGTGGCAGCACAGCATTTCAATCAATGCAATAAAAATACGGATGACGGACTCTAAACCGAAATCTGGCATCGCTGTGTCGCGTAACCGACTGCATGAATGGAACCCCCAGACCGGGAATCGGCATGGCTCGTCAAAAATGTTTGATGTAGATTCCTATGCAGGACCATGACCTATTCAATATTATGTCTGTCCTGTAATTTTGACTTTGGCCCATTTCAGCTGAACTTGTATGTACTATTGGGTAGCTTTCTTCCAGCACAAAAGCAGTATAGTATAGCGCGTCTTAGCGTCTGTATTGTTTCTCGCTTTCTACATTTTAGATCGCGCGCCATCCGTATCTTGTTTGAGGTTTGAGCTGCTTCACGTGTTTGGATCTCCGCCAATCAGTGACTCTGCGCTATAATACATATAATGCAGTCAGTCGTCTTGTCGACGGTACTTGCCGGAAGGGGTTAAATACAGTGGCGTAGCGTGCAATTTGGCAACGTTATATTTTGTGCATTCAAACCCATCTAAAAGGTCGAATGCAAAGGTGTTCACCGAACACCCAGTGCTTCGATCTTTTTCATGCGTTTAAATGGACGAACTGCAACGTTGCCAAATTGCACGCTGCGCCACTGGTTAAATACCATCCGCAGCAGCGCAGCGGCTTGAGGATTCTAATGTATTTAAAAGCCTCGCATCCGCATTTAACCCTTTCAGACCTGGAGTCCATTCCAATGGGCATTTGAATAACATATAGTCTTATGGAAAACAAACAAAAAAAAAATACGATATGCGCATCAATTTAAATGAGGGAACAGCAGCGCCGAGATCAACAATGTTAGTCAAAAATCCGATCCTGGAAAAAAAGATTTTCAGATCTGAAAGGGTTAAAGGGGTATTACACTCTGTTTTTCCATTTTTTTTGTTTTTCACCCAAATTATAGAAGAAACCGTCACAAACAAGACGGTGGTCTTGTTTTTTTCCTAGCTTCACAGTGACTATTTGAATTAATTTTTTTAAACCAGAGGGTCCAATATATTTTTGCTCCCCTGTAAAACTAGTTTTTCGTCAGTTTTTTAAACTTGGGACAAAAATATCTCCGGTTCTATTATATCTGAAGACTTCAGGTTTTTTTTTCAAAGAAGAAATAACATTTTATGTTCTATGTGATTAAAGACGCAAATTTATAGATTAATGGAACAGTGAATTTTCCACAGAAGTTTAAAATCCATGTTGAAAAATTTGATCGTAATAAAATACCTAGAATAAATAGAAATAATTAAATTTTTTTAAAACCCACCTGCCATCACATAGAACACATATTCAGCTTCAATTCTAGCCAGAGAACAAATCAATTGAGCCAGTACAGCTCGTTGAACGCAAGACAGAAAGTCAGTCCCATCGAAAGAAAGCGTTTACAAAACAATATAATTACAACAACAACAAATTATTCGGCGGAATTTCTCGTATTTAAAAACAACAATAAAATGTAGGATTTTCAACGAGAGTTAAATGTAAAAATACCGTAAGTTACAACACACAAGTACCGTTTACTTCACAAGTATGAAAAAATTATTTTGTTACGGATAAATTTTTAATATTTTTTTATGTTTGATTTTTGTTTCAGCCACCATATTTCAATCGGCCCTACCTTGAAATTACATCCAACAAGTTCATATGTTAACTGCAACACCACTTTCATCGAAGCAGCGTCTCGCACCATGGAAATAGCTTATTTCAAAAATAAAAACACGCGAAGTGTGACGTGAAAAATTCTCGTCATCATTAAAGTCGGGAGTGAAGTGAAAGTCTGAAAAAAGTGAAAGTCTGAAAAAAGTGAAAGTCTGAAAAAAGTGAAAGTCTGAAAAAAGTGAAAGTCTAAAAGTCCTGTAGAAAATGTGACGTATAGCGATAGGGCAATAATGACGCATCTTAACCATTCTTGAGATCCGCTTTGCGCTTAAAAATTTTACCAGCGCTCTGAAAATGAAATTAAAAGTGCAAATAATTTCGTAAAATACCACGAGGATATTTTTTTCTTTTTTAGACAGCTTGCTTTAAGGCTGAAAATTCAGGTCCTTCGCCTCGGGCTGCTTCATTAAAGGATTATAGGATTTGCCAGTTAAAGAGGAAATTTGTCCACCATTTGATGAAAGGACCAATGATTTGGGTGGACCAGAAAATTTTTCAAAATGACCTCAAAATTTGACGAACCAGTGGAGATGGAGCTCCTGGAGAAACGGGCTCTTAGTGCTCAAACTAACGGAAATATCGGTGAGTTTTTAATTTTTACAAGATTCGACTTTTATTTTTTGTTTTTGTTTTGTTTTTTTTTTTTTTTTTACTGGAATCGTAACAACTCGGAACTCAATTGTTTTTCTATGAAACCGAAAAAACTCAGAGCTCAAATTTTGTTTGGCAACGACTTTGGTCCTACAATTGTCAACGCGATGATTCGAAACTCCACTGTTAACAGTGGCGTAGCGTGCGATTTGGCAACGTTGCAGTTCGTCCATTTAAACCCATGGAAAAGATCGAAGTGTTGGGTGTTCGGTGAACACCTTCGCACTCGACTTTTTACAAGGGTTTAAATGAACAAAATACCATGCTGCCAAATTGCACGCTACGCCTCTGACTGTTAATCAATCAAAAGTGAGGATTCGCCACTATCCCTCAAACCGGAGGACCGTCTGTGTCAAACAAAATGCGGGTCCTGTCATTTTCGTTCACGCTCCTTTCTACATAGTCACTTGGGTTCGTTTGACGCAGAGAAACATTTCCTGTTGCTGTAGCAAGCATTCTGTTTAATACTTGCCGAAGGATGAGGCGGAGACCCGGGAGGGGCCTCCGAGACGGCAACTTATTAACAGGATATTCGTTAGAGGTAATTCTCGTGCGCCTTCAATTTACGGGTTATGCAAAAACCATTCCATCGTGTAGGAACAGTTATCTCACAAAAACTCCATTTATTTCTGGCACTTTTGGGAGCAGGCGCAATTTGCAAGATTAAGACTATCGTTTGCGGCTAGCTACACTACATGCTGATGCCCGCGTCCGACTGTGCTGTGGCGAGAGCAGAAAAGTTGATTCTCGAAGCTTCGATTAAAAATTACTTGCGTGATTCAATCATTGACCAAGTCTTGCTTTCCTCTCCATAGAAAATTCAAGAGCTCAAAAATTATTATTTCCAAACGTAATCAGCTGATTCACGCATTAATCTACAGTATAATACCTATTAATTAAAACGTGAAATGTGTATTTTCGTAAGCTACAAAACTTCAATGTTCATCGAATAAGTTTACTTTTTTGAATGACGTTTACCTCGTTCTCACGCAATTAACTACAATTTAATTACTGTTCCCGTCAAATCTAAGTGAGAAATGTCTGCCCTCAGTATATTTAAGCTTTAGAAATGCCCAACCGTCATAATATTCGATAAACAACTTTTATAGAATATATATTCCGTTACGTTCGGTCTTAACCAGAAAATAAACCGTTCAATTTGAGATACGATCTTTCCCATTTTTCGACCTGTCCGCGTATTTAGGAATAGAATCCCAAAGGTACCCTTTGAAATCATGGCTCTTTTGGATCATATCTGAATTATGAACTTAAAAATTGTCACTCATGCAGTGTTGCCATTTCTCGGATAGCTATCCTGAACAAAATAACAAATTCTTGAAGGAGGCGATCAAACCCTTCTAGATCAACTTTTTAGACGCGTTTAAATAGTAAAAACAAAATAATTACCGTATTCATTAGCGGATACAGGAATTTTTCTGTCTCTCTCCTCTCATTTGAATACGTGCGTTAGAAAAGGACAAAGAAAGGGGCTAAAGTCTCGTGATGATCCCCTCTCGTATCCTCAGGGAAGTGTCGTGGGGGGGGGGGGTGCGGGTAACCTTGCCCCGGGCGCCACTCTCAGTGGGGGGGGGGGGGCAAAATCAGGGAGTGACAAGCAAAGAAAACTGAAGGTCATCAAATTTACAATTTTGGGTGCGGCAATTCGCGAAAGACGGCAAGATTGCATTCTTGTCCCCCTTCTCTGTGAACCACGGCACGCCCCTGCCCTCAAGGGTTTTCATATCTTTTGAAACTGTGGCCACTTCACTAGCAACTCATGGCTATGCAACATGGGCGAAAAGTTGACTTTGCCAAAACCCAGCTTGTGACCCCTCTATCGATTCAGTTTGGCAAATGGAGTCGATCGCCCTCAAGGGTTTTCATATCTTTTGCATCTGAGGCTCTTTCACTCATGCATGTCAACTCATGATTCTTAAACATAGGCAAAAAGGTGATGTCACCAAAACCCCCCTTGTGACCCCTCTATCGATTCAGCTTGGCGAATGGAGTCAATCGCCCTCAAGGGTTTTCATATCTTTTGCATCTGAGGCTCTTTCACTCATGCATGTCAACTCATGATTCTTAAACATAGGCAAAAAGGTGATGTCACCAAAACCCCCCTTGTGACCCCTCTATCGATTCAGCTTGGCGAATGGAGTCAATCGCCCTCAAGGGTTTTTGTATCTTTTGAAACTGTGGCCGCTTCACTAGCAAATCATGGCAATGAAACATAAGTAAAAAGGTGATATCGCCAAAACCAGCCTGGTACCCCTTTATCCAGGGGCACGACGGGGGGGGGGTCCCCTGCCCCAGGCGACACTTTCCGGGGGTGGCAAAATTAGGGTGAAGAGCCAAAAAAAAAAAGAAGAAAAAAGAAATAAGGTTAGTGAATTTGAAAATGAATTACCGAAAGCGGAAAATCAGTGTGTGACAAGCAAAAAAAGAAAAAGGTCATCTTTATAATTTTAAGGGGCGGCAAGCTTGCATTCTTGCCCCTAGGTTCAGGAAACGACGTTACGGCACGTCCGTGGCTATCCTTTTCCAACACATGGGGTCAAACGGCCTGAGAGAGAAAAAGACAACTTCTTGTATCCGTTAAGACGAGTTTCAATCAAAAGAGAAAATACGGCGCAGAATAGGTATTTTTTTCCTTTTTCTTTAAGTTTTCTCCTTGTTTTATTCTATTATTTTTTTTTTTTTTTTAAAATATATATTTGTCTATTCTTTTCCAGTGTACTATCGGGGACAAAGATATCTGACCGCGGTATGCAATACGCACACTGTATCCTTCAAGTCAACTTTAGTTTCAACACACGTATGAAGTGTGTTGCGTTTTGCATACCCTGACTAGGGTATGCAATACGCAATGCATAGAATATCCTTCAACACACGTATACGGTGTGTTGCGTGTTGCATACTTTGGCCAAATATATTTTTGCCCGCCAGTACGTTTCGGTGGTGCAAGCATTTCTTAAGCCTCTCAGCTCAAACATGGCAATTTCAAAATACTGATATACAAAGTCGAGTTGACTCGACCGTCTACCTTCTTTTCATATCAATACATTAAATACATACTCGCGATACTGTTATTTCGTAGCCTCTCCTGGTTAGTTATGAATACACATTTTGCTAACGGTTGGTAAGCTCGAACCAAACACAAAAGTCATGTGCTATGCTCGTATAACACGCCACTTGTAATCATAGTCCAATGTTGCCGGATTAAGTACACGGATTTTAGATTTGTACCATTTTGGGCAAAGGTATTGGAACAGGTTGTATGCAATATACAACGCACATGATATGTGTGTATTTTGTGCGTTGCATATTTGCATATACCCTGTCCTCGGGGGCGGAAATACTTTGACAAGGTATGAAACACACTACGCGCCAAACGTGTGACTTGTTATCGCATGCATTGTGTATTGCATACACATTCCAAATATTTATGTTTGGGCTTGTACTAAGACTTTAAAAAAAAGTACCCTGGTCAAAATCCTAATTGTTTCTCCGTTATTTTCAATAGAATTCAGAATTTGTCAAGACGAACTCTAAAATCGGCATTCTGTTTAGTTTTTGAACAATTGAAAGTCACAAAATCGCTCAAATCTTACCGATATATTTGAAGGAGTAAAAATTTCTACCAGGGTACTTTCTTTTGAAAGTCATAGTACATACGCAGAACAGAAGTATATGGCAACACTGCCGCAGTCGCAGGTCTGTTTTACGATCACGTGACCCATTGTACTCCTCCTTTTACACCGGAAAAAGTGGAAAAGAGTCATTCTCGAAAGTCGACGGCGTGACTCTTTTTAAACGACCTGATTCGCGAAAGATGAGTGCGCTTTCCTTCCCGTTGAATCTGTTGGGGGAAACTTCGTCGTCGGAAAACTTTTCCTCCCTATCTCCTCGCTCCTGCAGAGTGTTACAGTAAACACCCAACATAATTAGAAGAAACTAGAAAGTGGTCAAAACTGTATAATATCCCTCCCTTCCCCACCCGCAACCTCCACAATATCCCTCAAGGAGTAGAGGGCTGAGGATTCCAAGATGTACCGACGCGAAGTTTACGGAACTCTGAAATTCTCTTAATTGTGGTCGCTTTGGAGCCAGTCTTGTTGCCGTGCTATTTGTTTACCTACAGACATATACCTACGACTATGGCAAATATCCCTAGTAAAAATGTTCCATGACCGCAATTTTACATGGAAATTCAATTTCCATGGAAACCAGTGTATTGTAACTACATCGATTTCCATGGAAAATTGCGTGATTTCCATGGAAATTAGAGCAATTTCCATGGAAATCTATTTCCATATAAAATTGGTCATGGAACATTTTTACCAGGGATTGGTGTCTTTTTTTAATGTTCACACAACGAAATGTATAGTACAAATAATAGAGAGGCTGATACGTGTCATACGTCCTATCCCAAAGTGTGACAGCATAGGCGATCTGATTCTGGTTTCTTTGCCTCATATTTTTTAACCTCAAATCAAAAGTTGTAATTACCTAATACAGAGGAAATGGTTTTAAATTAAAGGATAAGTGGTTAAGAGTGGCTATCTGCATGAAATGTATTTGTCACAATTTTTTTTTTTTTTTTTTTTTTTTTTTTTTTTTAAATGAAAAGGTTGAAAAATATGAGGCAAACAAGCCGAGCCTGAGTGAAAAAGTCCACAAGAGATTGCTATCATGGCTATATACCTTCCCCGTCGTGAAGTTTTATTATCACGCTCCATAAAAATACTCTATCGCTATAAGTATATAGCTCTTTGTTTGTGGTATTCGGCAACCATGTCTCTTTCCATTTGAACCTATCAAAGAATGAGTATCGTTTTCTTAGGGATTCGCAGTGGATCCTCTGAATATCGATTATTTTACATTGGTTTAAACGGATAGAATCCGTTGTTGCCACATTGCACGAGCCATTACTGGGGTTTCAGAGCTGCCGATTTGCGTAGATTTAATGGCATTTTGAAATTCACCGAAGATTCCACCAGTTGAGAAAGGATTACACAGTTTAGTTTAGTGTATGACTGTAATGCACGAAAGTACTAGCGTCTTTCATCTTTTCTCAACCGGAAGAGTTGTCGATAACTTTGAAAACTTGCGGATATTTTAATTAATTAACGGCGTTTCCACCGATTGAGAAAAGATTACATATCAAAGTATTTTCTTGCATTACAGTCATACACTGAATTGATCTATGTAATCTTTTCTGAAACGATGAAATCATCGGTAACGCAAATCGGCAGCTCTGCTGGGGTTATCCCTGCGGCCGCTGAGTTCATAGTATTCAGAGTGAGTTTTGGGGGTGGTTAATGTAGCTGTGATATGAAAAAGGAAAAATCGCAGGAGTTATAAAAAGCGGAAAATATTGCGGCAGAAAGTTGTTTACTCGCTCGAGACTTGACATATTTGAGAGTAACGCAGAACAAATATAAAAACGGATCCGTAGAGGATCGAACGAGTTTAATGAACGCAGTTGCGCATAGCGAAATTCTTTGCGTCTCTCTCCTGTTTCCATGAAAGAGTACGTGTCAGACAAGGTTCGAAACTCATTTTATCCTTTTTTAGTTTATGTATTCACGCAGGGAAAATGAGAGAAATAGAAGATATCTAAGGTGCGTCATTGTGATAAAAATTGTAAGACCTTAGGAGAGCTCTCCAAGCGGTCATAAAAAGAACTAAAAATAGTCCACGAAACTGCGATTTCGCACTAAACGTCAGCCTGGCTCTTTATCACTCCAAAATAGTAATCGACGTCGATAATAACTTATTGGTAGGAAATATTCCCAGTTTCCCCCCCTCCTCTCCTCAATGAAGTATTCCCGTTAAATTAAGTTTAACTGATTTCCTAAACTTACTGGCCCTAAACTTACTGGCTCTCCAAACGTAAAGCTCTGCTGCCTAAGTTTAATTATACTCAGAATAGTCGCTGACATAAAATATGTTTGACGACTCATTGTAGATTTTGGCTTTAGGCATGGGTCACCAGCAGTGATGGGCAAAAATAAATTTTTCGGATAACTATGAATAATTAACTAAAATTATTCGCATTATTCTCATGTCAGTGGCGTAGCGTGCAATTTGGCAATGTTGCAGCTCGTCCATTTAAACCCCTGAAAAAGGTCGAACTATCGGGTGTTCGGTGAACACCTTCGCATTCGACCTTTTACATTGGTTTAATTGGACTTAAAACAATGTTGCCAAATTGCACGCTACGCCACTGTCTCATGTTATTCACCATTAGTAAATCGAAGTTTTAACACTACCACAGCATGTTCATCTGTCATAAGAGGAATGACTGGTAGTGTTAAAACTTTGATTTACTAATGGAAATGACACGAGAATAATGCGAATAATTTAAGTAAATTATTCATGGTTATTCGAAAAATGATGTTTGCCCATCACTGGCCACCAGCAATTTGTTTCAAATCCATTGAAATGAGTTTCGCGGGTAGCCTACCTCTCAACTCTCCAGGAGCCACATTAATTTATATTATTTATCCTCGACTTAATTCAGCGCGTATGGTTGGTCTACTTCTAATTTATTAGCCAGTTTTGTGGACCACTTTTTAAGTAGCCGTATTTCTAAAGTAAGTTTTCACGTTGTTGTAGATCTGTTTTCCCGGATCAAAAGCCTGTAGACATATTTGTTTGTTTAAGTAGACACCCTTTATTATCAGACTTTTTATCTGTGGACCTATAATAAATTATACACCTTTTGCCAGTAGACGTAATTTAGTAGACTTCGCGACTTTAGACCAATTTTTAGTAGACCACAGTGACGGTTCGTGCTACTTGGCAACAATGTCTTCACTTTATTTGAATCTATGTCCAACAATCGATTGCTGGTGAAGCGCTGATTCACTTTCGAATCGATTGTTTTACATGCAATCAAATGGAGTGAAGACATTGTTGCCAAGTAGCACGAGCCGCCACTGGTAGACCAACTGACCTCTAACCATCGCAACTGCATTTATACGTAAAAATTAATGGGGCTCTTGCAAACTTTTTCTATAAGCAAATATAATAGTCCAATCTGATGGAATGACCAGCGGAAATCACAAAAATCACGCTAAGAAAGTCTAAAATTCAGTAATAAACTCACAAAACTGCTATATCGGGAAGATCGCAATGACGCTTCAACGCAGGTATCATGAGAGATCGCTGTCTATTATGTCTCTTTATCTACGGAAACACAGAGATATGTCTCAATTTAGATAGGAATCTCCTATGATACCTGCGTCTCTCCGCCATTAAGCCCGATTCTGAGTGTGAATTTTGTGATTTTTTAGTGTACTCATCGTCATTTTTACTGGTCTTTATGCAAGAATCAACTCTTCAATACCCTATAGCAAAAGTTTGCTAGAACCCTATTCGGATCAGGAGTTGGTTTTGAAAGTTCTGTACCAGCGCGTGGTAATTTTGCGTCATTTTTCGGAGGAGCCTGATCTTCAAGTTACTGCAGAGCAGTGGGGCTCGTGCGATTTGGCAACGATGGATCTCTGCACTTAAACCTATGTTAAATAATCGAAATTTAGGAGGTGCATTGCACCCCCGATAAATCGATACTTTTGCATAGGTTTAAGTGACAAAATACATGGCTGCCAAATTGCACGAGCCGCCACCGCTGAGAGAAAACTCAAAACGGATTTGTTGTTAAGAATCACCCCTGTTGGCTTTTGTTCCGCATTTTTTCCGCCCTTTAATTACTGTTAAGTCAAGGTCATCAATTTTGTGGCGCCGCGCCCCAAACAACAATCGGTCTCAGTATATCCGCATCGCGGGCTTTTCAAACACATCATTCGTATTGGCCCCCATTACTTACCTACTGGGCGCAGAAGAGTAAATACCCTGGAATTAGAAGTTATTTCCTTTCAATGTAATTTAAGAGTTTGCTCACCCACAACGCAATCATAGGGAGCTTCAGCCGAAATAGTGGTGTAACAATAAAATGCCGAACGTCCGTTAGAAGATTTAGCGAGTTCATGTTATACCTCTTTCTCTCCTGTCCAGTTGCAAAGAATTCCATTTAATCTTGTTATTCTTCATTACTTACATCCGTTGAATTGAATGTTCGCCCGGGAGGGAGAGGGATCGCTAATTTTTGGAAAATGAGAAAACCAAAGTGTTCGAGTCCAATTTGACCCGTCAAATTGTGATATGTAGTCCAGAAAAACACCCTCTGGCAGGAAAAAAAGAAAACATGAATATAAAATGAGAATATGAATATGAATCAACACCACGAGTTAATTTATTAGTAAGGCCGAAAATAGTATAAACGCATCCTTCAGGCAATCAGAAACCATCCCTTATTGTTTTCAATTTTCATTGAAAATGCCATTTTTTTCTTTACAATGGGGCTGTTGCACACGTTTGCTATAAGCGATTTAATAGTCGATTCTGGTGTTAAAACCTCCAAAAATATCGATAAAAGCACTAAAAACTTCCGAAATCCACTCCTTTGCTCGATAAACGATTTTATTTCCGCGGGCGTAATGCTGGCTGAGGGTAGTAGGTAACAATGAGAGATTCCCATCTAACAACTTACCGTGACTCCATCATGAAGTGACCAATAAGAGACGACTTTCATTTGACACCGGTGTCACTAGGTGTTGCGGTACCATTCATCGGATGTGGATCATCACTCTGATGACTAATTACTCTGTGAGTCATCCTTGTCAGCATTGAAAGACTGACGAAATTAAGATAGAAATCTTCCACTGTCATTTGTCATTGCCCTCGGCCACCATTACGCCCTCGCGCAATTATAAAAGCGCTTTTATTGAGTTCAAGTGGATTTCGGAAGCTTTTAGTACTACCATTGTCATTTTTCGAGATTTCTACACCAGCATTTTCGAGGACGTAGAATTCATAATCGCATAAAAAGGTCGCATCAATTGTTTGATTCAATACCCTAAATTTCCGTTCAAAAGATCGCTTATGGGGAAATTACACTGAACCAGAGTTTGTTTGGAACCAGAGGCCCTCGAACGGCAATCGATACGATATATCGCTCTACTAAAACAGTCTATTAATTAGTGGTTTCTGAACGTTTCTAATGTGCGCACCGTTATTTTCGCTAAATTTCACGTATATGAATCAAGGCTCTACAATGTTGTAGCAGAAGTACGCAGTAGACCCATTCACCTGAAAATCTCTGAATTATTTCAAAGTAAATAACTAAAACGTTTGACGTCAGGTAAAATTCATGTTTCGATCCAAAGTGCGGCGGGGGAGAAGATCGCGTGTCAAGCACTGTATCGTCTAATCGACGGTCAGACGGATTTTATTCGAATAATAAAGCGAGTGAATAATCTTTTATTCGTATAAAAGCAGCCGTTAAAATTCATGTTATAATGCTTGTCTCTGGAAAGTTGGCCGCCACCCAATTCCCAAACCACACTTCATGTACACCTTCTCATAGTTCGTTCTCTCATTATTCATAAACTTGAACGCGATACGCGATGTATATTCGGATTCGCACTAATGTTTCAAACTCACGCTTCTCACTCACACCCCCTTCAAAATTGAATCCATCTCACTCACACCCCCTTCAAAATTGAATCCATCACCAAAATTCATTCATTGTAACTTTAAATAGTTTAAATGTACTTGTATTTAGACACTCATTTCATAACTTCTAAGATAGACGATGTGTAATTTCCTCGTTTTAATTGCTTCGCTATAGAATCGCGTGTGTATGTATTTAATAAACGCCAAAGTTTCTCTCTAATGGAGAAAGGAAGAACTCCAGCTTTCAAGCTGCACTTTCAATATACATAGTTACGTAGGCATATATGTATCAATGTATCGCCTATACCACATTTAAGCTTTTATGATTTCAATTAGGTTATTCACGAAAGGATTGATGTGAGTCATCGAATAAGAATGGCGTTAAACATTTGTTGGCTGTATTTTGGCGCCAAAATAATAAACATATGCGGAGTTATAAGAGTGAGAGTGGGCGGGCTTATGTTTGCCACCACGGCTAGAACCGAGTTTGAGCTGCTCGAGCTTTGTTGATGATGGTGGAACTTATCAAATAATAAAGAACTGAAAATACGAGAAAACGCTCTCGCCCCCCCCCCTCTCTCTATCATTTTTTAAATTGAATCGAGCTTTGTTGATTCCTTAGAACGCATAATCAAGGTCCATTAATAACAGGCCAAACCGGTAGCGCTGTAATCTCTGAGCTTCGTTCCGCAAGTGCAATGTAAAACCGGCACATCATTTCCCGATTTGGTTCTACTTTCTCTCCCCCCCTCCACTCTTCTCTCCCATATTTCGTTATGGTGCCTGTGCATATGACACAAAGAGTCAACAAGAGTCGCAATTGAATGGAACGCCTGCGTGGTCAACGTAGATAAGGGATCGGAACGCGGGCTGGCCTCTGATTGGCTGCAACGCGTGGAGCAAAAATGTCTTAGGGTATAAGGAAATTAACACGGGGTTTTCGTTGCGGGACGTTTATCTCGAAACCTGTGCAAAATCGTCTCCAAACAATTTATGCGAGTCGATTCAGCAGAATTTTCCCAACAAATTGATAGGTCATATGAGTGCCACTTTATTGCAAATTCGAAAAGACTGTTTCAGTTAAAAAGTACGCACAGTAGTGTGTTTACATGCTTGGCGTATGTTCGAGCACGAGCAGTGTTTGAGTAACTCACTCACTATTGTGCGTACTTTTCAACTGAAACAGTCTTTTCGAATTTGCAATAAAGTGGCACTTATGACCTATCAATTTGTTGGGAAAATTCTGCTGAATCGACTCGCATAAATTGTTTGGAGACGATTTTGCACAGGTTTCAAGATAAACGTCCCGGAACGAAAACCCCCTGTTAATTTCCCTGTACCCTAAGACATTTTTGCTCCACGCGTTGCAGCCAATCAGAGGCCAGCCCGCGTTCCGATCCCTTATCCACGTTGACCACGCAGGCCTTCCATTCAATTGTGACTCGAGTTTACTCTTTGCATAGGATTTAGTCTTACTTGAGGCAGGAAAACACTCAAGACAACCGTGTCAACTCCGCTCAGCGTATGGAATCGACAAAGATTGACAGGTGGAGTGGGCAAAAGTCGACAGTCGAAGTTCGCATTTTTGACGTTTATATTGGACTAGACTTATTTTCTTAGTGGTGCAAACCAGAGATAATGTAATATAGATAAATATCTTATAATAATATCTATAATAATTATGATATACATGCGTCTGATTCTGGTGCAAATAAAGAATCTAAGACCTCTTGATTTAAGACACAACTCTGTGACGCAAAGACATTCAAGGTTCGTTTTGTTATGCTGAATTAATTGTTATAAAAAGTAGAAAACCTGGTCGCATGAGATGAAAGAGCATGAGAAAATAAATTATTTATGTCGGTAAGTTCAGTATTTTCTATGCAACGCATCGTTTCTGAAATAAACGCATGTTACTTACCTATTTTATTTTAGGTAACAAAGCTAGCTTGTGAGCGGCACGGGTTCGATGAGTAATTAAAGAATTATTTGAGCTGCATAAGGTTATACATTTGTAGTACATACTGATACTGTCCGCATACTTATAATTTCAATTTAAGCTTTGATTAGTGAAGGCAAAAATTGTGAAAAACAGCATTTATTCGTTAACTCCTAAGCCCTTGTACTTGTTTTTGCCTACATCAGCAATTCAAGGCGCTGATAACACGAAGAAAGGCAGAGCGAATTGGCGCTTTCAGCTCATTCTTGTGGCTGTTTGAATAACTAAAACAACGTGATAGTTACAATTTTTGCCCCATAGAGTGCGGCACTTGCCCCCACTCGCGATGCGGCGAAAAGCCACCCTTCTGTAAAATGAAAAGATGCTGCCGAGTTGAGTGAGGGTTGGTTGCTGTGCATCTGCAACGTGATTGGTTGCTCGTGTGAACTAAATGTCAATATTAGGTGCTTTTTCAACAATGTCATTTAAACTTGGTTGAATTTGTTAATTTTATTCCTTTTTTTACTTATCCGCAGTGCACATTCAACCCCTTATCACAACACCGAATCATTATATCGTAACGGGAATCAAATATCCAACCCCTGTTGTCCTTGAGCCATGCTTATCAGTAATTTCGGTGTACAGCCTAGACAGTGTTAATGGAGGGTTAAAAGTTGTCGTGCTTTTGTTCACTCATTTTTCCCCTCCTGTCTCGATTTCTCACAGACTTCTTTAGCACCGCTGCTGTCAATCTTTACTTACTGTGATTCATTTTCCTCGCTTTTCACCCTCCCTGCTTCTTCTTTTAAATCTTCGGACCAACTTTATGCTACGAACTTTCTTATCATCGCTGTTTCACAAACTTGACCCGAGGAACTTTAGCGGCACTGTCGGGTTCGCCGGAGTTACATTTCATTTGTTCTGGGTTCAAAAATCTCTGTCTAACAGCTAATTAAGCCATTCAAATCCATGATCTCATCTGGAGTTTACTCAAGTGTTCCTCTATAATAGCTTGTTTGAATGAGATTAGAGCAATTTGATGTTCTGAAAGTTTGATACACATCCATTGTGCAAACAATATCGGAGTCAACACTTGTGTTTTTCAGTTCTTTCCAACTTCTCTATTTACGCCTTATTTTTCCTGTCAGTTGTTCAAATAATCAGAGACTGTGGCGTTTGAGCAACGAGAACCTTTAATCAAAGTTTCCATCGTGTCGAGTGCCAAGGACTCAGAGGCTGCTTGGCGGCGGCCTCCGAACGGTCTCAACCATACAATGAGTGATCATGAGGTTGATGATGTAGCATTTCTTACAGAAACTCGCTACTACAGTAAGTGTTATTACTCTGCGCAACATTTCGTCTGTAGAGGAGCCTCATTTGTACGCTACTTCAACCATTACTTATTTTATGCTGAACCACCTTAGTTTCTATAGTGATCTTAAAATAAGCGGCATCGATGAACTTAGTCTGAGTAAAAGTACTGTGTCAATCAAAAGGTTCATTGTGGAGATCCTTAAAGAATTGTAATTCTTACGATCGGTGAGAGATAATAGGGTTTGATCAGTTAAATATGAGAAGGAAGAGGGTGACTAAGTCATGTAACGAACAGATTTTATGTACTTGAGGTTGAATGTCAGTAATGCTGACCAAGCAGCACTTATAGATAGGTAATTCTTTGTAGTACCAACTTAAGAACAGTTACATGGAATAATACCTATGACTTTGGGTATTAACTATTTCTTTTTCCTTAATATACACAGAGCGTGTAGAAAAATGAAGTAGGTACCTCTTGCCATTATTTCAAGAACAGCTTTGAATTTAGAGAAACACTGAAAAATATATTCCATTATTTTGAGGCAGATATCTTTCTAGAGGGTACTTATTTGAATTCAAGCGGTTCAAGCCAATGAAAAGTTTTTCTCTAAATATTGGACTGTACGTTTCAGCGTTTTTCAATATTCGAAACCGGTCACTAAATTTTCATGGGAGCTCCTCTTTTTAATGGGTAGGTACTGCACTTTAGGAATCCCCTAAAATTCCAAACTTTGGAACAGTGTTCAACTGTCAGTAAGTACCGACAGAGTTCAAAAGAGCGCGCACGAAACCAACTGAAGGTACGTTTATCGATTCGAACTACTCCAATTGTCAGTCCAAGAATATCTACCTAGTTATCATGCAAACGCATAGCTGGATGGAATCACCATATCTTGATTTTTTAAGCTTGACTTTTTCTCCTGAATTGTGCGCAGACTTTAAACTCGGTATCCATAATCTACACTACGACCTGACTTCGAGATGATTACTGAATCTGAAATTTTATGTTTGTATCATCAAGGAAGTCGCTTTATCACCCCTTTTTTGAATTACAGTCTCTATACTTAGGTATGTACTTGATTTTAAATGTTTCTGTTTTTTCATCTGCAGGAGAGAATAGACATGGAATGCACAAGAGGGAGATGTATGGAGAGGATCGCCTGGCCGTCTGCTCTCAACAGAGAGCGCTTATCATCACATCATGCACGCTTATCATGTTATTTGTGGTTGCATTGGTAATAGCATACGCAGGACCGCAAAATGGTAATTATATATTTATTTCACCATCAAATATAAGAATATAGTTTATAATACTCAAAGGAACTTTTATTCATTTCACAGAAAAGCAAACTGATGTCCGTTTTTCATTCTTCAGTTCTCCGAATAGCCATGTGAAATGAACTTTCAATCACAAAAAGTCAGATGCATTTGGAAACAACCTCTGCCCTACTGATTGTTTCTCTAGACTGAAGAGATCACAGGCAGATTATTGTTATAAGAAGGGTTCTGGTAACAGTTTTTCGAGAGAAAGATTATGACCGAGATTCACTAGGGCAACCAGGATCTCTTCCATCTCTCTCATTTCCCATTTGAATGTATACATAGGAAAAGGACAGAAGGAGGGGGTTTTATCCCCTTGTCCATCCTTGTCTAACATACGTTTTTTAATGGAGGAAAGAGAGAGATGAAGAAACTCTCGGTGTGCTACTGCTGAGATTCAATCCTGGCCTGGGATTTCCTGAGAGTGAATTTTTCCTCTAGAATCCCCCTAAGGTTCTTGTTTGAGAAGCTCCGCCTATTTGCGGTTGTTCACAAAGTAAAAAAAATGGTGCCTGAGGACCGCAGCAGTCTTGAAAACACATGGAACAATACAGTAAACCATAAAAAAGACGGCTTTGTAGGAGGGTCCCAATCCCAATCCAACTTAACCCCAATGTATACATTCAAGTAGAGAAGTCTTGCATAAATATAGTTGTACTCTAAATGCAGGGTTGCCTTGGTTTCTAATCCTTCAAATTTTTTTCCCCCACAGATTGCCCATGTGTCGGTCAGAGGCCACTATTCCTTGATGATGATAACGGTTTTAACACTACAAGATCTGTGATTCCAATAGCGACGACCGGTGAAATATTTCCTTGGAATAATCTTCGCCTTCCAACTTTTGCTCGCCCACAAAGATACCACATAAATATTCATCCAAATTTAACAACTCTCGATGTCAAAGGTATGAATCATCCTCAATCAATATTTATCAGGTTTTTTTTTTCAAACGGTATGCTGTGAAAAGGCTGTATATGTGTCTCAACCACAAGAATAACATAATGCCAGAGACCCGTGGAAAGTGGTTTTTCTGGGGGGGGGGGGGGATGGTTTTTTTTTTTAAATAAACTTAATAATAGGATTCACATTTTCTTTGAGATTATTAAATTCCTTGCAATCTGATTTTTGTCAATAATTCCTATGAAAGATCACCAATTGTCCGCCTCTGTTTTAAATGAAATTCGTAGGAAAATTCAGCGTAGATCACTGAAAGTGAAAATACAGAAAAAGCTTTTTTGTGAGAAGGCAGTCATTTTTTCCAAAAGTTTGGACTGGAGATGCAATTACACTCCCAAGGTATTGATACTTTTGCATAGTTTCAAATGGCAACCAAGCATGGTTGCCAAATTACAAGAGCTGCCACTGCCTATGTGTAATTCCTAAACTTTAATTACGTTCATTTTAATTTTTTTCAGGCCAAGTATCAATAGATTTCCAGGTAGAAAGAGATACCAATTTTATTGTCTTCCATAGTAAAAATTTAACAATATCTGAAAAAGTAAGTACCCCTACGTAATTTTTCAACTTTTTCAACTTCCCCCCCCCCTTATTTTTATAATTTGTGCTCCTCAATTTTAACACTGGATTTGTCATAAATTTTGACCTTGCTGGTAACTAACCTTTTTAGCACAATTCCTAATTAGATACCAGTCTTTAATAGTAAAACACTAGCTGTTCATTCCAGGCTTGTTTGGAAATCAAGGGGAAAAATAACTTTCTTTTGATAAGACATTCATACCATTGTGCACAGATAGTGCTTCTGAACCTCTTAAAAGGTAATGTTGTCTTACCGACCTGCATTGAATTATAATAAGAATTTACTTCAGTAATTATAAAAAGAAGTTGAGAAAAAATAATAATAATAAAAAAAAAAAAAAAAAGTCAGGCATGTAAGCCCATCACCGCGCTAGAAAGAGTTAAGGTACAAAAAAAAACTTCCATTTTTATTTCTTGCTATTTTAAAATTTTGCAATTTTATATGGCCGCATCATAATCAAACTGTTCTTTTCTCTGTTTCTGTCAGTTTGTCATGGACAAAAAAAATCATCATTATAGAATTCCCATCCTTAGATTCTTGGAATACACCTCAGGTCAACAAATTTACATGGAATTTAAGGAGAAATTACGGAGACGCACTAATTATACAATAATGATAAGGTACACAACAAGATTGAGCAGAGAATTGGATGGATTTTATCTGAGTAGCTACAACACAAGCAGTGGTGAAAAAAGGTTTGTATCTCTCCCGTTTTTTTGTGTTATTAAACGTTGGTCAAACTCTTTGAAATCTGATCCCAGATATGCTGAATGAGGGGTTTAAGATCTGGCTCATCCTGTTGGATAGGTAGAAGCCAGTGGCGGCTCGTGCAATATGGCAACACTGTTATGCCTCCATTTGATTGTATGTAAAACAATCGATTCAAAAGTGAAGCAGCGCTTCACCAGCAATCAATTGTTAAACATAGATTCAAATGGAGCGAAGACATTGTTGCCAGATGGCACGAGCCGCCACTGGTAGAAGCCCCTTCACTGTATAAACTTGCGTTCGTGCTCATAAAGCAAGAGTATTACAATTTTCTCTATGATATTGAGTACAGTAATTTTTTTTGGCGTGGATTGTACATTGGTACATAATTTATGAACAGGATTTACTGGTCCGAGGAAATTTGAAAGATTCTTCATTATTGGGTTAATATCCTTTGTAAGTGATAAGAATTGTCTTCTTAATTTTCAGGTACCTAGCAACCACTCACTTTGAGCCAACCTATGCTCGATCAGCATTTCCTTGCTTTGATGAGCCACAGTTCAAAGCCAGGTTTAAGATGTCAATATTCCGAGATCGTTTTCATATTTCTTTGTTCAACATGCCAATTGTCAATACGGAAGATGCTGGATTCTACATGGGGACAGGACTGGTACGATTGGCTTTCTTGAAAAGTTCTTTGCTTGCTTCTTACTGAATATTTGATACTCTGATAATTTTCTGCCAGTAGGTTTATCACAACGGAACATTTTTTTATGCAGTTTTGCCAAAGTTGGTGGATAGCTAATATAAGGCTGTGAATACATATCATGGGAAATACCTAAGTAATTCCGAATTCATTTTTGACTTTTTCACTGAATCCAATATGTCAGATAATTTGGAGCAAAACTTTGAAAAACTTTTGTGTTGAAATTTTTTTTTACCAGGCTTGTTTTATGAGTTTACCTCCCTTCCTCAGCAAAATTTGACTCTGAATGGACGCCAACCGAACTTTGCGAAGGGAGGGAGGTAATCACTTGAAACGCATGTAATGAGAAATCGGTTTTTATGCTAGTGAGTTTTTTGAGATTTTGGCTTTTTACAATTTCATTCTAAAAATTAACAATGAATGGAATGGGCTCAACTTGCTTATAATGGATTTACTGAGAAATTGGCTCCGAGAATTGTTGTTAGATTGTTGAGAAAAATTCTCACATTAGCCTAGTTTATGCGAGAGATCTCAACCCGGGTTCAGCCAAACCCAGGATGAGATTCTTGCATAGACACTTTGGGTTTCGCTGAACTCCGGTTTGACTTGACCCCGATTGAACTCGTGGATGAACTCGGGTTGAGATTTTGCTCTGAAACACCTCGGAGTCCTGAACCCGGGTTCACGCCGCATCGATGTCACCAAAACGAGCGAGGTTAAACACGTGCTTTATGCGGCCGCACCAGGCATCGCCGCCGTTTTCATTAAAAATGTAAGAATGTAAGAAGAAGAAGAAAGAAATCCTTCGAACTCGAGTTCAAATTTACGGGTGTTTATGCGCTGACCCGAGTTGGACCCCGGTTGAAACTCAACTCGAGTTGGCCCAACCCAGGTTGAGATCTCTCGTATTGACTAGGCTATTGCTTATTTTAATCGTTGTTAGATTTAAAGATTTGTTTGTGCTGTCTGACAAATGTTCGGATGAAATTCCTTTCCCTGAACTGCATCGAAATTGCGACAGTGTATTTTACTAACTTTTTTTATTTTAATACTGGCCTGGAATTCACTTAAATTCCCCCTCATTGCTGAACATACTATTAATATCACTGTAACAACTATTGTACTATTGTTACTACTAGAGCAGGACCATTTTGAGTATCGGGCTCTGACAAGTAGCGGTGCCGCAGCATCGGTGAGTGGTTGATTAGAAACAAGTTGAAACTCTGTACTAACCAACCGCTCACCGGTGCGTTTTGATGCTGTTCGTCAGAACCGGATACTCAAAATGGTCCTGCTCTATTACTACTACTATTATTGTAATTTATTTTTAGTGATAGTTTTATTATTCCTTTTCAGCTTAGAGATGATTTTCAAGAGTCTGTAGAGATGAGCACTTATTTGGTAGCATTCGTTGTTTGTGATTACGACCACATCACTGAACGAACGAAGAAAAATGTCTCCGTTTCGGTGTACGCTCCTCCAGATTTGATACCACAGGCTAAATTTGCTCTGGATATTGCAAAATCGATGATGGATCATTATGAAGAATTCTTCGGCTTTGATTACCCGCTCCCGAAACAGGGTGAGCGAATTGTGAATATTTCAGGCAATATTTTTACGTTTAGTCATAGTAGGCATTGCGACTGTAAGTCTGTCAATACATTTATTCATTTTAAAGAAGGTACGTTTGTGCAAAAGGCTAAAAAGATCAAAAGCAGAGATGCTGCGGGAAAAAAATTTTCACATTTTATTGAAAAGGGTCATAAAATCAGTTTGTTTTTCGTTTGTTTAAATTGATCTTATACAGTAACTTTGTCCTGCCCAGAAGGATTTTATTTTCAAAAAAAATATTTTAAAAAGTTATGGGCAGTTCTCTTGCTTAGCAAATCCTTGACTGTTCGGAAGAGGGATTGAAATGCTTTAATTTTTAGAAAAATGGATTTACGATAAGAAAATTTGAAACGCAAGATAGGCAAGATAAAATCATAACCGTCAAAGTGAAAAGATAAAAAAAAATGGAAAGTGAAGAATAGGAGGTCAGCACCATCTAGCGAAAAAGTAGATATTGGCATTTGAACAATGGCTGCGCAAGCTTGAGATATTTCAGCTTTGGAAAAGGAAAAACTAAAACTAAGTGAGTGGTGTTAACAAAGTCAGCAATGCTCTCATAAGATGTCCAAAACTCTCTTTTAAGACAGAGATTGCGAGACAATCGAGATGATTTTTTTAGAAATACTTGAATGGGAGTTATTTCATTCTTTTTCAGATTTGATTGCCATTCCTGATTTTGGAGTGGGTGCGATGGAAAATTGGGGATTGATAACTTCGAGAACTACTTCGATTCTGTATGATCCGCAAGAGACCTCCGCTGCTGCTCAACAATACGTTGCGGTCGTAATTGCTCATGAAATCGCTCACCAGGTAACAAACTCCAAACTTTTATTATGACAATATTCGAGTTTTCCTTACCAAGTCATTCCTCCATTGCGGTAATGAACGTAAAATTACTTTTTGGAAAGTTATTTCAGTTCATCCAAGATTATTATTTTACGAGTTGATATTCGCGTCGTTACTGTCATTTTCAAATTCGTTTTGCAGCGAGCCTCAACTAATTGTTACTTTTTCTCTTTTGCAGAGGAAATTTTTTGAGTTCGTTTTATTTCTATCGGTTTTTTTGCAACATTTTACTTCAGAATCAGATACTTCTGGCTGTATAGTAAAAGTGCGCAACAGACCCATTTTGCGTCTAGTTTCGATTCCAACCCATCTCTACCCATCTCTCTGTAAACATTTTCAGGACCATTTCACTATTTTGTGAAAAATGGCCTTTGCAATCCTATCTTTAAGTATATAATTTAAATGGACAAAACGATAAAACTTTAAGACGTCTGGGGAAAACTAAAAACTGAACTTAGAACATTCAAACTTCACTGCTTTTCGAATACAACCAACAGGAATTGGAGAAAGCCTTGGGAGCAAGAGTTTTCAAATTTTTAAATTTTCCTAGACACCCTTGTGGGAAGTCATGGACTTTCAGGATATTTTGTTGAAGAAGAAAGAAAATTTTCTCAAAGAAATTTTTTATTGAAGAAAATTATCTCCGTTGTCTCTGAAATTTCTGTGTTAGAAACTCTGTATTGATGATGATTTGTATTATTTCAGTGGTTTGGAAATCTGGTTACCATGCGATGGTGGAACGATCTTTGGTTAAACGAAGGTTTTGCCAGCTACCTTGAGTATTCCGGAGTGGATCATGTCATGCCTGAGTGGAGTATGATGGATCAACTGATCTTGGATAAAACGCAGCAAGGCCTTTATCTGGACGCTTTATCAACATCACATCCGATATCAGTCTCTGTTTATGATCCTGTCGAAATTGAAGCCATTTTCGACTCAATTTCTTACAGCAAGGTATTTTCCTCCTTTTGCATTACTTTTCATCTGATGACGATCCTTTGAGCTTTAAGTTTTCCAGATGGCAAACATCAGGGAATATTTTGTCTCATCTATCCAAACAACCTAACAGAAAAGGTGTCAAACTAATTCAGGAACAACAGAAAAATAAACTTAAGTCAGATTCGTATAAGGCAATATGTAAAACTAAAATTTTTGCAGTCAATAGGATCAAAATATTTGTGTAGCACTGGTGTTTTGGTTTATGATGTACGGTTGGTTTTGTTGAATTGGGTTTTGGAATTCAGATTTGAATCTATTTTCGCGCAAGGACTAAGGCTTGCAGAAGGAAGTCCCGTATCTCTGCAAAAGGGGAAATTTGTTTGCCTTCACTCTACTACACTGACATAGAATGAGATTGTCCTGTTGACGAATAATTAGACAGAGGCGTCAGGTTGTTGTGAGCTTACGCACTAGTCGTTATCTTGACACGAACGACGAGCTAGACGTTTCGAATATTGTTAAAATGGAACCTTTGTCTTGCTTTTAACTGCTGAAGCATTCTGTACTATTTTGCACCTAACTTTGCTTATGAAACCAGATATGGGAATGATTATTGGCTCCGAGTGGTTACTTTTTCTTTGAGAGGTATCAATGTCGAGTTTTAGTATGAGTTGCAGTAAACTCAACTCATGAATGAGACATCGTATCTGATTATGAATTGATACTGGAAAAACAGACACTCAGAATTGTCAGCAGTCGGGTTTTAGGTGAAACACCCAAACTGCAGAGGATGGGCAATCACTGACTCGTTGCGCAAACATCACCATGTACGGTCGTTTGAACAGTGGAGAGGATAAAAATATTTTCCCACTTGCCACGACAAGAAACTTTCTTCTGCATGCCTTAGTACCATCGCAAAATTATTAATTTTTCTCGCGCAAAGCACTGAAATAAACTTCGAATCCATCTTTTCTAAACAAGTGAGAAACTGTTTCTAATTTTAAATTTAAAAGATTAGTCATTTAACTATCTTAGATTTTGAAACTACATCTTAATTTGTTCTAATTTTTGTTTGGTTTTTTGTCATCTGAGTTACTCTAAAACATTTGAATCTCAACTAGAAGTCATACCTTCTCACTTTCCTTTGGCGGATCCAGGAATCTATCCTTCTCTTTCTCCTCTCATTAGAACGAGTACGATAGAAAAGGACAGATTATGAGCAGTCACATGATTTTCGCTCCCCTCTTCTATCCTTTGCTAACACATGCATTCGAATGGGAGAAGAGAGAGAAGGACAATAACTTGGATCCGCTAGTGTTACTTTCAAGTCGTATTCATGTCTGAACCATACTATTCAGGCAATTTCATGTCACATCAACCATCTTGCCTGCTTGAATTTCAGTAAGATTTTTTCTTTGACGCCTCACTCCTGAAGTGAAAAGCATCCACAGCTTTAAAATTGAAATTTCCGTAATGTATTTGTCACTACAAGTATTATCTTATTTTCAGGGTGCTGCTGTGTTGTATATGCTTGAGAAATTTTTGACTCTGGACGTCCTCAGAAGTGGCTTAAATGATTATCTCAACATACACAAGTATGGAAATGCCGATACCAAAGACTTTTGGAGTGTGTTGAGTAAACATGCTAATGAATCTATACAAGTCAAGGTCAGTTGGATTCAGTCTTTAGTCTTTTTCGACTTTTGATTAATTTTTTTATGTTGTTGAATCAAGCAAAAGTTTGTTTTATCTGTGACTAAAAGCCACAAATCATAAAATCATCCTTCAAAAAATTACTATCATTCAGATAATTGTGAATTTTCTGTAAAAATATTTTACAGTGGTCCTTGTTTTATTAGAATACATGATGTAGTTGGCCGTATGTACTACTTAATTGACATGTATAATAAACTCTCAGCTTCAATGTATGATATAATTAAATGTTCTTTATCCTACACCTTCCAGTCTTGATTAGACTAGGCACAATATTCAGGAGTGCACAAAAATGAAGAAAGGGTTGAAAGCTCCTTTTATTTATTTTATTTTTATGTATATAAATTGAAAAAGTGAAAACCTTTAAAAAAAATTAATGATGGACAATATTTTAAAATCGTAAATAAAAATGTAAATAAATTTTACCAAACCTAAACTGTTCGCCTGAAAGGCATCAGCTCCATGAATTGCAGATTTTGCCGCATCTAAATGCATGTAAAATGGTGGGACTCTAATATGTAGTTGCATCCAAGCTGGTAAAATTGATTTGAAGAAGCATGCGTCCACTTGCATTACAGCGCAAAATGCCTATCCGTTCATTTGCAGGCACTCGGATGTCAAAGACACAGAGTGAGACACATGGAGCGCTTGTTGCATAACTGTATATTTTAAGGAGATTTTTGCACGCATGCAGGCGGAGACCATCCAGTCGGGGCCACCCATGGTGCCATTCAGTGCCTAAACATTAGAAATAACAGCCTCTTAAACTAAAAATCTCCTTAAAGTATTCAATTATGCAACAAGTGCTTCATGTGTCTCATTCTGCGTCTTTGAAATTGAAACGCCTGCAGATGTTTGGATGTTTTTAGTCTTGGACATTTTTTCCACAAACCTTTACTCCAATTTTTCATTAATTATTGTAGATACTTATGGACTCATGGACAAGACAAATGGGATTCCCTGTTGTGAAAATCTACAGAGAAAATGCTACTGGAGAGGGAGCGGGAATATACACAGCATCGCAAAGCAGATTTCTCTTAACTGCATGGCTTCATGGTGAAAATAGCACTATTCGTCTTGAACCGAGATCACCCTACAACTATAAATGGTACATTCCCTTAAACTACTACACGGACCACACAAGTTACGTTCAAACTGAAACTGTTTGGATGAATATGACGGATGGTAAGTTTGACTCACGTAATTTCACATTTCTCTGGCATTACATTCTTGGTCTTCTGAAAGAAAAAGCAAAATATTGATCAAAATTAAAGAGTAAACAAATTAAGGTGGATCCTCAGCGTTTAGTTCCATATTCTGCCACCACAAGAAGATATGTTCTTTAAATGGGAAAAAATCATGGTAAACGCAAATAAATGGAAAACAGGGCTTCTATGGAGCCTCAGAAGCTATCTAAGGAACATTTTATTACCAACAGTATGCTAAAATGTTACGAAATAAGCGTGAAACTATTGAATTTTGTAAACCTCCCTATATCGGCCACTGGCGTCATGGCGTCTTCTGGGGGTTTCTAAAATTCAATAGTTTCACGCTTATTTCATAACATTTTAGCGTACTGTTGGTAATAAAATGTTCCTTAGATTGCTTCTGAGGCTCCATTGAAGCTATTTTTTCCATTTATTTGCTTATACCATGATTTTTTTCCATTTAAAGAATGTATCTTCTGTGGCAGAATATGGATCTAAACGCTGAGGACCCACCTTAAAGTCGACAGAAAAACCATGCTTAGGGCTGAATTTTAATAAGTTCCTCAAAACATCCTGAAAACCTCCTTGACTCAAAAAATTCTTGGAGGAAAATAGACAATTAATTTCATTTCACCCAGTTTTTTTAGGAAAACTAAAGAAAAAAGGGATTTTCTATTTTTTTTGATAAGTTGGCCATTTCACGCACCCAATTGTATCAATGGTGATATTCTACCGGAAGATAAAGCGATTGCTAATTTTTACTATGAGAGGTTGATTAGATAATTCTTGTGTAAAATCCAGCAAAAATTACGATAAAAAATTACGAAATTAACTTAAAAACTCAAAAAATTACTTTAACCTTTTCACTCTTACGGGCGATTATGTACGCCCGCTACCAGGCGTCTCTCTAGAATCACAGGCGTATATACGCTTTGTGACGTCACTCTGGGTTTTGCCTTCCGTCGCTTGCGCAGCAGCACCCTGCATAGTGAACTATATATTCTATCTATCGGTGAGAATGAGGACTGCTAATTCTTGTAATTGCCAATATTTGTGGGTTTTTATATGGCAGTGCAAAAAAAAATGAAAAGAGGAGTTTTTGGTCACATGTTCTTCTTTTCTTAGGAGTGAAAAGGTTAAAGTTTAAGGCGTTAAGATGGAGCTGCGCAAGTACTATGAGAGATTCCTATCTAATTTGAGGCTTTTCTCTTTGTGTAGAGAGAGTGACAAATTAGATAGGAATTCCCCATGATCCATGAAACCTGCGTAGCTCTGCTATTTAAGAGCAGTCCATTAATTATTGTTTAGATCTCGTTTGTGAAAAATAATTCATTCTTTGTGTATTAATTGTATTGCTATTTTCGCTTTCAGTGAAGTTCGAAGTGGATCCCAGCGTTCAGTGGGTAAAAGTGAACGTCAATCAATCCTGTTTCTACCGTGTTAATTATGAAGATGAACTCTGGCATGCGATCATCAAACAGTTGAAGCAAAATCATGCAATTTTCACTCCAGCTGACAGAGCAAGTCTGATTGATGATATTTTTACCCTTAGCAGGTAAATACTGCTTTTATTTTTGTTTTTGTCACCATCATTTTGTCTATTGTATCAATTTTTGATATAAAACTGAAGCAATTGTAACAACAAATCTGTAAATTTATTCAAGTTTTCTATTGTTTGCACTCTTTGGAAACATGTTCCGAGCTCAATATTGAACCCCGAGTTACAGCCTTGCCGGTCGGTTTCATTCAACCAATTCTGTTCCAAGGGGAAAATTCTCTACTTGAAAAATTATTTGACTTCAAGAAATTGGTCTAAATTGCAACTTTGGTCACATTAATTGAATCTATCTATTCAGTGGCGTCGCGTGCCTTCTAGCAACAATGTGCCTCCTTCATTTAAAAGCATTCAATTATATCGAATTTACCGTGTGCACTGTGCACCCCTGAATTCGATCTTTTACACGAGTTTAAATGGGTAGAATACAGTGTTGCCAAACTGCACGCGACGCCACTGTATCTATTTTAATTTTCTGTTTTCATATTCCTACTCCTTCGCTCTGATGAAAGACAGAATTTTGGTTCTTCAATTTTTCTGCACACTTTTTTTTTTTTTTTTTTTTTTTTTGGCCAAATGTTCTGTTTGAGTCTAAATAAATCTGAAACCGTCTATTTTATTTCAGAGGTGGGATGGTAGATGCAACTTTGCCGCTAGAGTTGAGTCTTTATCTGATTAAAGAACGTGACTATGTACCATGGGCAACTGCACTTGAGCATTTACAAACTTGGAGCAAAGTGCTCGCAGAAGCGACTCCTTACAGATCATTCCTTGATTTAATGAAGAAATTATTATCACCTGCGGCAGTAGCTGTTGGTTGGAATGATAATGGAAGTCATCTGAGAAAGTAAGTATGATCCCGTGAGACCTGAAAATCTCGCGTTTTCAATTTTTCATTATCAAAAGCAGGGACTCGGAGCCACGGTAAGAATCAAATTTTGCATCTCTCGCAGTAGGAAACCACTATAAATGCTGTAAGATCAGTAATTTTATCAGTCCCAATTAGATTTCATTGATTACAGTTTGAATTATTGCAATCAGAGTTCTAAGCTGGATCAACACCTAAAATGACCCTTTTAAAAAGCTTCTATCGCAATAATTTTCAAACTGCAATCATTGAAACCAATATTTGTTTGAGTGAAAACTCTTGGATTCAGTTTTTGAATGATCCATAACAGGCATCAAAGTTATTTTTTTCATCAGAGAGATCCAAGAATAGATTTTAACCAACAAGGTATAGTAATAGAGAAGCTGATACATGTTCCAAGTCCTATCTCAAAGTGTGACAGCATAGGCGATCTGATTCTGGTTTGTTTGCCTCTTATCTTTTAACCTCAAATCAAAAACTCTAATTAATCCAGTGGAAATTGGTTTTAAACGAAAGTGTAAGTGTTTTAGAGAGGCTATTTCAGAGACAAATAGAGACCCAGCACACCGTGTGCTTCCCGTGTTAGAAAAGTGAAGCAAGTTTAGCGGTCATTGTTTTGGTCGAAAGTCACCGGCTGCAACGATAAACATTGCCTAATGTTGAATGGTGAAGCTCAACAAAAGGCTGTGATTGGTTTGCCGTACCAGAAACGGAAACAGGTTTTGCTTTTCGAATGCAAAACACACGCTCATCAGTCAACAGTAGGCAATAGTTGGCTATTGTTCCGATGAGTTCCGACCAAAATTGAGCCAGAAAAGTGGACACCTGTCGCAAGCTTTGTGCTGGGTCTCTATTTGTCTCTTGGCTGTTTGGACACAGAATTTTAAAACAAGCATCAAGGTGAGAAAATTTAGCTTGTTTCTGCCATGTGTCAGTTTATTCATCCTGCAAATCTGTGCAACGTGAATAGTTGTATGTATCAATGGGGCTATTGCACACTTTTGCTTTAAGCGATTTAATAGTCGATTATGGCGTAAAAACCTCACAAAATAATTATGGAGGCACTAAAAACTTCCAAAAGCCACTCCTAAACTCAATAAACGCAGTTATCAGCGCGAGCGTAATGGTGGCCGAAGGCACTAACAATGGGAGATTCCCATCTAACAATTCTGAAACTCCATCAAGAAGTGACCAATAAGAGACTACTTTCATTTGACACCGATGTCACTAGGTGTTGCGGCACCATTCATCGGATGTGGATCATCACTCTGATTACTAATTACTCTGTGAATCATCATCCTTGTCAACATAGAAAGAGTGACGAAATTAAGGTAGGAATCTCCCATTGTTAGTGCCTTCAGCCACCATTACACTCGCTCAAATAACTGCATTTATTGAGTTAAGGAGTGGATTTTGGAAGTTTTTAGTGCCGCCATCGTTATTTCTTGAGGTTTTTACGCCACAATCGACTATTAAATCGCTTATAGCAAAAGTGTGCAATAGCCCCATTTCTGTGTCCAGATGGTCACTCTCAAACACTTGCTATTTTGTTTGAAACCAATTTCCAGTGAATTTGTCACAACTTCCTTTTTAAGGTTAAAAAATATGAGGCAAACAAAACGAGCCTGTGTAAAATGTTGATACGAGTTTTCCATCATGGCTGCCTCCTTGAAGTTCCAACAGAAAATGCCTTCATTTCTTGAGGTATGCAATTTCGTCGTACGGATGGGTTGCTGACTGCATACACTAAAAATTGAAGGCGTCTGTGCTAAATGAGAGCTGCACAGAAATAAGAATGTTGTATAGGAAAATGCAATATATATTATGCCTCTCATGACCAGATCTTTTGTAGTGTTATGTTTTGTAAAGCCATATTTATCTAGCTGTCATTTGAAGGTTTGAAATAGTGCCTAAAACTTCATCCAGAACTTAGAACTTTTAATTTTGACTTTTAGATTGATGCGATCCGACATTCTTGCATCTGCTGTGCTTGTTGGAGTCGAGGATGTGGTGAAAACGGCTCAACAAATGTTCAATAATTGGATGAACAATGGCGAAAAAATTCCACCAAATCTAAGAGAAGTTGTTTATCTTGCTGGTAAGTATTTTTCTTAATTTCAGCCCCACCTTTTCTTTTTTAACTTCCCTAATTTTACACTAGCTAGGTTTACGGAGACGTTTTCAATCCAGATTGAATGTGTATTGGAGGACTGAACTTTAATTGAAAAGGTGTGTTCAAATAACATCGATTCAACTTGATCCCTGAAGAGATCAAAATCCGAGTTGAATTCCGTGCACAAATGCTGAAACCAGGTTAGAAATGGAACAGACAGCCGTCGGTCGCGTTCCTTCCCCCCTTTTCTTGAGGGCTGGAGCCGCTAATGTTCCAGGTTCATGGGAAAAGTTTGCAATAACCTCGATTTTAATGACTTATTCATAACTTGAAGTTACGAAAGTCTGCAAAAAAATGTTTCTAGGCACTCTATTAATGAAACGTTATTTTCAGGTATCAAGTACGGAGGAGTCAAAGAATGGAAATTCTGTTGGGATAGGTATAATGGAACTCGTATCGTGAGCGAAAAGAAACTGCTCCTTAAAGTCCTTGGAGCAGCTTCAGATTCATGGCTTCTGCAAAGGTAAGCAACGAACTGCACTACCCTGCTTTAATTTTCCATCATTTTGTCTGTCTGTTTTACTTACCTATTGTTTCTTTTCTCATGTCTGTCTTTTGCTTAGTCAGCCTTGTAGTCTTTTAGATTCTTGTAACCAGCTGTAATCCTTTCAGCGCCAAATTATGAAAAAATACTTTCACAAATCTTTGATTTTTACTCGTGAATCGAATTACTTTTTCTCATGAAAGGACGTGGCAGAGTCCTTATGGAAAATTGCTTACGATTTAATTTAATAGATTTGGCATCATTTTGTGTTTTTTGTTGTCCTGATTAAAAGTTCTCAGGGGCCCCAAAAATTTTTATCGGCAGTTTTTGAGATAATCGGGCTCAAAGTTTGCGCAAATCTCGGTATTTACAACGAATTCGGTCGGCAATGAAGTGTAGCATTCCTCCCTATTTAGTGGCTCATAGCAAACTGGCGATGGTTGCCGCTCCTTTTGCTCAAAAAATCCATACAAAAATTACGTAGGTGCTGACTTTCCTAGATTTCGCGTTTTTTCTTGGTTTTCAATTTAAAATGCCCAAAACACGACATTTCCCCAAAGTGATCAGAGGCGATATCCATCGGATTGAAATCTGGAAAAGTTTCGCTTGGAATCACCTTAAATCAATTTTCAAAGTTTTGACGCAAGCTAGTTCATGATGTAACATTCCTTGGTACTCACTGTCTTCTATTCATTCAATTTTCATTCAATATTTTCTTCTTACAAATCTTTCTTTTCTTCTTTCCATAATACTAGGAAACTTAGCCACACAAAGTAATTTTCTCTGAAGCAAAGCAAAGAATAATATTGCTGCATGTTTTCCTTGTCATCAGGTATCTTCTAGCCACCCTCAGTCGTGACATGATCAAACCGCAAGACATCAAGCTTGTTGTCGGTGTTGTTGCAAGCAATCCGGAAGGGAGGTTTTTGGCTTGGCGTCATTTAAAGTCGCATTGGCTCGGTTTGCAAACTCTTTTGGGTAATGCGACCATTTCAATGGGTAGTTTCATCGCATCGGTCACATCACATTTTGCAACCTCCTTCGATTATGATGAGGTAAGTTATCTTTATCTTGTACTTTGTATCCAAAATTAGTAATTACCCTCATAAATTCTTCTAGTCCAGTCAATATTTTATGAATTTGAAGCTCTAATTCTTTGTTAATATCAAAAGCTTTGTCCATTGCTTTGGAGTGACACATTTTGCATGGAAAGAGGATTTAAAGATCCAGTAATTGGAATTGCAGACAGGAAGCAAGTCAACCGTAAATCTCACCCAAAGTTGCTTTCATAATTCAAATCAAATATACATAATCTTAAAAATGCTGAAAATACCTTTTTATGTTCACTCTAAACTTTGAATTTTTCCTCTCAAAATCATCCAAGTGACAGGGTTTTTTGTTTGAACGCAATTTATCTTTCTCATTCATGTTTCGGGAGAGGAAAAGTTTTGAAAGTTACTGTTAGATTCATCCAGACTTGACTACTCATAATGAAATTATCAAGTACATATGGTAAAATTAATTCATGCTTTCTGTTTAGGTTTACCGGTTTTTCAAAAATGTTGATGTCGGATCAGGAGCTCGTGATCTCGATCAAAGTTTGGAAACCATTCGACTCAACACATTTTGGGTTAAACACAATGAAGATACAATCAACAAATGGTTAAATAACTACCTGTCCAAGAATTGAGTTTTGCACTAGTGAAGACTTGTGATCTGCTGGATTCTCTAAAACAAGAGATTTATCTCAATGTTTTTTAATCATCTTAATTACCGGTCGGCTAATTTATTTTATATTATGATAAGTGATCGACAGTCTGAATTATCGTTAGTCGTTGATTGTAAATTTTCAGGTTGTAATTTTTTTATTTTACTTAGTTTCCAATGGGCCGATGATTAAGGTGTAAATTTTAAAATAGTCTAATTAATTAAAAAATTGAATTTTTCTTTTTTTCTTGAGACTTGAGTGTAAATTTATGATAAACTGTTGCAATTGTCTCACTGTGGCCAGTCTGTGCTTTTTGCAGCATCGTTTGGCATGCATTTTAGATGTGAAAGTTGAACAGGCCTTTTTTCACCACTGCACAATATGCCCCTGCCGATCCATAACTAACAAGCAGACTGGTTGTTTATCAAAATAAGATTTGTGCTTATCAACTTTGCTTTAGTAAGGACTTCTTGGACGTACTATGTCTTAACCCTTTCCTCTCTAATGTCTAATATATTCGATAAAAATCAGCACAAGAAAAAAGAGAGAAAAAAAGAAGAAAAAAATCTATAAAATCAGAAAGAAAAATTGAACAAATTTTAAAGAAAAAGTCTCGAGAGTGGATAGGGTTAAACTCAGAGACTCTACAACACCATGACTATAAAAACACAAAATTACTTTGGAAGTTGCTCAACTGATGATTTAGTGAATTCACTGACCCTTTGGCAATTTGTAAAGCTTTTGACTGTCGGAAAAATGTATTGAACTTATAGAAACAAATTGAGCTTCTTAAAAATGGAATAGGTTATGTATTTACAATTTTTATGTGAATTTCCTTACTACTTTAATTTTAGCAAATTTTCAGAATTTCTCTTTCCCGTTAATCCAATGGACTTGATTTCCTCTGGTGCTTTGTCAAAACTTTACCATGACCCTGTATTCTGCATTTGATGCAAGTATATTTATAATACTTGAGACAGTCATGTTCTGGTGTCTGTCACCAATCTAAATAATTATTAATGCCACATTTATTTGAGTTGTGTTTGTATCATTTTTATTTAAAACCAATTTTTTTTTGTTCTTTTTGGTGAATTCTTTTTTTTTGTCACCAATGGTTTTTCTAGTCTATTTTGGTATATTTAAACTTACCAGTGATTTCAGTCCTTTTTAATACGAATAATCGTTACTCCCTCCCCTCCCCTCCCATAAGCCAATTCAAAACCTTCGTACCTATTTCTTTTTATTGAAAAAGGCCAAATCTTTCATCATTATGTAATACTCTATTGATAGGTAGGTATGTTTGACAATTGAATTTTGAGCAGTCCCGTAGAAAAGTGGTTCAATTCCGAAATTTTGTCCGTGAAGATTATATTTTAAGGTATGTACGTACTCACGTCACTATAGACCCAAGTTTTCGCTACTGTAATTGCTGTCATGTGCGCGAAAATGGTACCTTCCGCTCAATTTTGCGGGAAACGGACTTGCATCACTCAGGAACAAAACAATTCTCATGAAGCAACTCACAAATTGTGTATAATTTTAAGGACTTTAGTTTCTCTCTTTTCAAGTTTTGCTCTCTCTATTGTTTTCAAAGTTGAAAACCGGGTACTGTCTCTTTTGTAGTAAATAAGGATAACATCAGAAAAAGGAATAAAATTAACTTTTCAATTTTAATCTATCGAATAATTAAATAATTAAATAATTTTACTCATCATTTTGTTAAATTAAATCATTTCTGTTTAAAAAATTAGGGTCTGCGCTTTTAACTCCCCCCTATGTTTATTTTTCTGATGCAAAACCGTTTTTTTGGGTTTTTACTTGTGTCAGATAAAAACTTGACTTTATCTGATGTGCTGAACTGCAGATACAAAGTCACCCGTATTTATTCCTTCATTTTCTTTTTTTTTACACATCTATTCTTTCCTTTAAACACAAAATGGACGTAATTAAATCCTTGATTATCTAGCTGTGCATAAGCGGCCAAAGTAGAGGCGCAGAGTGGCTCAAGGTAAGGAGTGATTGTCATTTTGCCAGCTATGGTCTTGAGTGCTGTTTGGGAAACCTATGTTCAAGCTAAAGATCTATGAAGTTTTACGGTCGTTTCGACATAATGGATTGTGAGAACCAATCATTGAATGTCTCATTTACTGTCTCTCTGAGCCTTCGCTTTGACTTTATACACAGGATTTTTAAAAGACTTATAAAGATTTTCTTGCCAACTTTAAAAAAGTGCTTATCCCAGCAGCTAGAGCGGTAGACCTTCTATCTATCTATCTAGCTATCTATCTAACTTTAAAAAAGTGCTAGGAAAGAAGAAAAATCCATAAAAATTGGCCACCGGGATAACTTGCCCACAGGTCATTTTCTCGCAGAGTAGATGGTATTTTTCCGTTCGCTCTTATCCCTCGAGGATCAGCAAAGGTGCCAGTTGGCAGAACCAAAAAATACTGTGTACTGTGTTAAAAAAAGACCAATGGCCAAGTTACTGCAGTGGCCAAATTACCCCAGGTGACCTTAATCTTTTTATCATTCATTTTTTTTATTTATTTATGTATTTATTTTTTTTCCAGATTTTAATGAAATATGAATATTTAGTTTGACTTATATTCTTTTTAATCATTGTATTTTTGTTTGATTGTGTCGACCAAGTTGTCTATGTCGTGTGTTGTTATTTAGCTCAGTTTTTTTTTTAATCTAGTCTTTTCAACTTCAGTTTCAATGGGACTCAAGTCCTCGTATCAAGTGTTTTCAATCTAATTTTTTTTCTTACAGTGAAGCGCTGCTTCACCAGCAATCGAGTACAGTCGGGGACAAAAAAATGTCAGACGACTCCTTGAAGTAGGCCACCTTTAATGCTTCAATTCATTGAGATAAGTACTGCGGGCGGCCTACTTCAAGGGGACGTCTGACACTCTTTTTGTCCCCGACTGTACATAGATTCAAATGGTGGGCAAACATTGTTGCCAAATTGCTCGAGTGCCCACTGTTGTGGATTTTGGAACTCCATGAACACTCTATTCTATACTAGTTCAAGAAGTTGCGATGTTACTCTTTAAGCTCTGATCATATGATTGATTAGTGTCAGAAATAGTGCTCAGTTGAGTTTTTCGATTCTCATTTGATTAGTGTCGGAAATAGTGCTCGGTTGAGTCATTTATTTTTCGATTCTTTGAACGACTTATTTTCTGGTGCTGTCGCGTAGCAAAGCACCTTATGCTATCGTCGCTGTCCATATGTATGTCTGTGATGTTCGTTGCTCTCATTTTAAGCAGTCGAAAAGTGGTAG
This sequence comes from Trialeurodes vaporariorum, assembly GCA_011764245.1. Taxonomy (NCBI): domain Eukaryota; kingdom Metazoa; phylum Arthropoda; class Insecta; order Hemiptera; family Aleyrodidae; genus Trialeurodes; species Trialeurodes vaporariorum. The sequence goes on from VMOF01000220.1 coordinate 13,325,697, forward strand.
TAAATATCAATTGATTTTCACGAAATTTTGCAGAAACGTTCAGCACTACGTCAGAATGAACTGCCGAAAATATGAAAAGATTTGGTCCAGAAATTTTAAAGTTATCGAGGTTTTAGTTTTTATGTTTCTTTTGGTCTATTGTTTTAAAATAATATCAATTCATAGGATCTTGATTCTGATCGATTGAGTCGTTCCATCAAACGAGTTTTAGCTGATAAAATGAATTGAATGAACTATTCATCTTGATGGGAAGCCCCGAGAGTCAAAAATAATATGAATCGATTCTTTTCAATGAATGACTCAACCGAGCTCTAGTCAGTAAATATTTTGGTAGAGAAACAGAGATCACGGAGTATTATGTCTTTTTATTTTTATGTATTCTTTCTGTATTGTGTGAACTCAATTTGATGCGAGGAATCAAGTCTCATTGAAAATGAGACTGAACCAGAAGATGATGCTATTTTATGTTATTGTTATTTCTTTTTGTTTATTGGTTCATTTTTGCTGCAATGGTATTACCATGTTCTGTTTTAATTTTTATTTATTTAACTCTGTCGTAAATATTTTAATTTGAATTGATCAGTGAAACTTTTCGGAACGAATCCCTTGTTTGTATGATTTGATTTTAAGATTAAAATTATCCCTAGGTAACCTTCGAAAATTGTGAAAAAGTATTTTTTTATAAACAAGAATATTTTTAACAAATTTATATATTTGTACTTTACAAATGTTATCCTAGTCTTAGCCGCCATTCTCATTTTACCATTACAATATTTATTTGACAAGTTTACTTTTCGAAAACCCGCAGGGCACCCAGAGAAATTTTTGGGGCCCAGAGCGAGAAGTGAGTTTCCAAGCCCCCTTGGACCCTATCTTAAAGGATTGCATCCTTAGTTTCGGGCCACTGAAGTCAAAGGCTGGTAATAAACTGAATCTGTTGCACTTTCCTCTCCTCTACGGTGCCCTGGGAACCTATTTCTATTTTTTGTTCTTCTCATCAATCTAACTTATTTAACTGTAAAAAATTCTTAGGAAAATTCTATTGTAATTATAATTTTAGGTAATTCTTTTTACTCAGTTTTTTTACGCCGCCATATCATTTGTCGTATTTAATGTATACTCATTTCATCATCGTAACGTAAATTTCTTGAGATATTTTATTTTCTATTCTTATATTTATTTACTTACCTTTTTTGTATTTAATGTAAACTTTTTTCCTTTTTTTCGTTTTTATTTATTTCAATAAAGTTTTAATAACAATCATATTTGTTCCCATTTTTTGAATTCACCTTTTGTGAGCATTGTTATGTATAGAGTCATTAGAAGTAGACATGTAGAGAGTGTAGCCATGGCTAATCATTGAGTTTTCTGATCGGTTGTTGATTTTAGGTTTTCCTTTTTATAGAGGCAAAGACTTCGAAGGCTGAACAAGGAGAGGCGATAGGCCATGAGGGGAAAGAGAATTAGAGGAACTCTGGGCTCAGGCTGTAATGCCAGTAAAGCAGCTAGTCAGCCCACAAATTTTAACCTTCAAATCCTGTTAGACGGTTGCCTCTTCTCTCTCAAGAAGCGAGATAGCTGTACTCCTTGTACTGTGCTTTTGAACGGACTCTAGTTTTGCACAGTTGGCAAATCGAATAATTTAAGCCGGTGTCTTAGATCTTGGCTCAGGTTTAGGCTACCTGCAATACCTTAGTACATTGTGATTAGCATTGCAGGTAGCCTACCTCCTACCTGTACCAAAGTCGAAGGAGTTGACTGACATTGTGTTTCCAAGTCATGTCATCTCGACGATAAAGAATAAATATGACAGTTGATTGCAAACCACTGCCAAATATTCAGCAGTTTGTTGATTGCAAAGGGTATATACAGGGGGGGGGATTGGCAGATCTAGATCTCGCGAAGGGGGGGGGAGCTTGGAATTTTGCCCCCCTCCTCTCCTTGGTGACCCTCCCTTTCCTTTTTTCTCTCTTTCCCTCTTCCTTCCCCCTCTTTTCCCCCTTTTTTGGCTGAAAGGGGGGCTAATGGCCCCTAGCTCCTCTTTCCTGTATCTGCCAATGGGGTGGCAAGGAGGGGCGCTTGCCTCCCCTTAGTCCCTGATAAACACCAAAGTAAGAGAAAAAGGCGGTAAACGGGGATTATGAACGATTGTATTGTAATGCCATTGAGTCGATGATCAAGTACGTTTTATTCTTATGGGCGGTATGTCATTCCCCTCCATTTCTACGGAAATTCACTGAACTCCTGAGCTATCAGCAAATTTCCACGGGTATGGAAGGGTTCTATCGGGTTCATATCGTTCTTGGTGGAGGACGCCATGAGCAAAAGGGATAACCTACATAATATTGACCAGTGTACCTACCTGTAATTCATGAACCCTTTTCATACCAGATATTGATCTATATCTTTGATTTGGGGGGGGGAGTTCCAAGGAAAAGTCTGTCAAGAAATGACCAAGATTCTTTTACTTATTTCCTTCCACCTTAAAGGCTTTGAGGAAACACCTGTGATTCTAATGACTCTAACCCATTGTTTGGGCTATTTTCAGCCAAACGACTGTGGCTCTATTCTCCAACACAAAATAATGTGTGAAAAATTGATAAGAGTTTCTTTTGAGATCAAACTATCAACGACTGTAAAAACCGCCTGGTAAGCCGGGACCACAATCTGTTTGCAAGTTTCCATTTTTAAATCTAATCAATGCACTTGAGCTAAAGATAAGATAAGATATAAGTAGTAATTCTTCAATAAGGAAAATATTTCAATTATTTGTTGATTATGTAATTATAATTGATTACTGCTCTAGGGATATTTTTATCACTCCTTATCTTCTATTTTTGATTCGTAACTTATTTTAAGACTCATTGTCAGATGGCGGCAAGAGCGCACATTTAAAATTGGCTCCAAAACCAGAGCGAAACTGCGCATGCGCCGCGCTTGTGCTGCAGCTGGAAATTGCAAGGTCCTTTGTAAAAGGCAGTAAAAGGTCCCTGGAGAAGTCCCTCTATGGACCTTAGTCCTCTGTCTGTAAACATGTCAATCCAAATAGCGCTGTAGTCGTTCTGACCAAAGTGGGAAATTTATTAGAGTTTCGTTAGAGGGGGGGGGGGGCATGACAGGATAAAAATGCTCGTTTATTACTCATGAAATCGACGTAAATTACGACTTACGCTCTGCTGGTGGATTGGGGGGGGGAAGGGGTGGGGGCTCGACAGCCCCCACCCACGTTCAAGCCTTTAGAAAAAAATTCAACACAGCCACCTGATACCTATATTCTATGAATTGGTCATAAAGTTGCCGTTGCGTGGAATCGATCTGATTCCATGTATCATATTTCATAAATTGCATTGATAAGATAATGAGGCTTGAAAATTTCTGAAAATATGGCGCTGAATGGTAATGCGGGTTGCATAGTCGTGATCTACCTCGCACTGCAGCAGCACAGGTGTTGAAGCACCTCTCTTGAACCTGAGAAGTCGGTGATTCGTGATAACGGCCGAACATGTTTATTTACATTTTCCATCGTAACCATTTGAGCTCCATTTGAGTTGCTGTGTCATGTTATCGGACGTCGCGTTGCGCTCAATCATTATAATTCGTTTCACCTTAAAACTGGTTATATCATCGTTCTAAACAATCTTGAATCATCGCCTTTATCAGCAGTTCCTTTTCATCTTTCGGCTCCCCGTGTAAAATTCAGTCAGTGGCTCGCTGTTATTACTGCGATCGAACGGCTTCACCTTAACCTCACTTTTTCGTGTGTACCGGTGATTGTGCAATTACTGTGAATTTTTCTCTCACTTATATTTGTTTAGTTTCGTTATTTTGTTCGCGAGCTGTGGTCTCAACAACGCTTCGTTTGAAAACTTTCTGTTTCCTTCTGTTTTGTGTCTCTGGATGAGAAAGTGTGCTTTGCAAATTAAAGTTTAGTGTCATTAGGTATCAAGGTGTCTGGCAGTGTTAGTGATATTTTTGGATAATTTCTCCTCGACCCTCGTCACATTTTATTGCCCCTGGTGAGTCTTCCTTTAATTTTCTTCCCATCACCTAGAGTCTGCAACTTATCTCGGTCAAATTATCAGTATTGCAGTTGCACCTGATTGCTCCTTGCAGGATGATGAAATAGCAATTTTGAATCACTAATTAATTGAGGCATCCAAGCCAAATCTGCCTCATGACATCATCTCTGCTCTTGATTACTGATTCAAATTATTACTGATTACTGCAGAAGCCAAACAATTCTATCAGTTATTTTTAATTTCTTCTACATCTCCAAGGAATTAGTTGAGGTCTCTTATTTTGATACTGTTTGTCACCTTACCTTTACAGCTCAGTGACTCTTACACGCATCTTCTGCAAACCACTTATCAACTTTTGAACCCCCTAAAGTTCTCAAATTCTGAATTCATTTTATTCTTGAAAAGGCCTTGGTCCAAGTTTGCAAACTGTATGGAAAGTAAAGGTTGTCAATGAAAACGGGTAATTGAGTAAGACTGCAGAAAGCTCCGATTACTTCGATGTTGTTGTCTTAATTTTCTCATCGCCTTATCTCTAATCATTTTTATTTTTTAATTCGGAGTAACATGCAACCAGTATTACCATGTGTATTGAAAAAAGTCAGGTAGTTTATCTTGAACACAGCAAATGGGCTGCGTTTAACAACTGCATCACCCCCCCTAGTTTCTGAGTTTGATTTACTGGCTTCCTTGCCCTGCTGTGTCAACCTCTAAATTAATGGTAATGGTTCCTTAGGTTAATGGTAATGGATCATGATGTCTGATGGCATCGTAGAGCATTGCAATTTTCTTGGCATTATATGTAGGAATCAACCATATGTTATAAGTCAAATCTGTTGGTAGAGCAGAAGCATTTTGAGTATCGGGTTCTGACTAGTAGCGGTGCCTGCTTCTGAATTGCATCCAAAGGCATTGAGCCGTTGTTCAGGGCAAAGTTTTAATGCGTTGCTATTTAACCGCTCACCGATGGGCTTTGATGCAACTCGGGAAGCAGGCACCACTACTTATCAGAAGTGGATACTCAAAATGCTTCTTCTCTAGTGCAACTGGTCCATAACCATCTGTCCAGTGAGTGCCGATTGGCTGTTGCTTTTAAGCTTTCATTTCTAGGCTAATAGAGGAGGTGGAGACATTGTAGACTCAACTATAGAGCTGGGAAAGAAAAGAATGGACAAATGTCAAAGTCTGGTGAGCTCAACAGTCATCAATCATTATATTGAAATGCAGGAAAGGTGTTGAGTGATGATGATTCGGAACTCATCAGTATTTGACATTTGTCTATTCTTTTCTTTCCCCAGCTCTAGAAAGTAACGTGGTTGAGAAGAGGTTCAGGAGAATCACGAGAATGGTCTAACAATCCAACCTCTGGCACATTGAGTGATGAATCAGCCATACCGCTGCTGTTGAACTTATCCCTTGATTCTGTTCCTGAATCCTACTTTTCACCTCTTTTTGACTTTACCTGAAGCAAGATGGCTCTAATCAGTATTATTCTTCCCTCAAAAACTACAAGCGTTTCTAGTCTCCCTTGTGGCTCATCCGTTCTGATGAAAAGAATAACTCTTTGTCAGGAGCTAGAACCTCTGGCTTCTTGCATGCAGTTTAGAGAGGTTAACTTTTCTAACGTCAGGATTTATTCTGATTTCTTGGGGAGCAGTCTTCATGGTTCAAAGACCTAGATTTTTTTAAATCGGTTTCCGTGTCAGGTTTTCACCGTACCGTTTGTTTGTAGGAGGGAGGTTGAAGAAAAGCCTTCATTCTTGTATCAATGGGGTTTGAGGAGAGGACTCTTTGTTTACCATCATCGACCTCCTCGGTCAACTCAATCAGGTTCTTTTAGCCTTTGTGACCGGGAGTGGTGTCACTTTCAGTACTAACTTGTCCCACCACCCTCGGTGTTTTATGATCATAACAATTTGAGGTCATTGAATGAGTTTGTAGCCGATTTTTTCACGCGCTGTAAAATTAATTCAGCTTCGTAAAGAAAAAGAAAAATTGACGAATCAAAATGAAAGAAAAAAATTGCTCTTTGCTCTAACTCTCCCTCTTTTGCAGCTCTTTGTTTTTTGTCCAAGGCGCCGGACCGCTGGTACCTCATTTACTTTCATTAATGTTAAAAATTACCAGGGAAAATTGGAATTTCTTTTAAAAGTGTTTGTACGGTGCTCTAATGGATATCCTAGATAACCTCTTTATCCCAGAAGTCAACATTTATTAAAAGAAAAAAAGACCTATACTACTCTGAACCAGGGCTTTAGACCCTGGACCGGTCCGAACCCCTTTTTTTGTTCCGAACCCGGATCGGGACGGAATATTTTTTCTCTTCTGGACCCGGACTGAAAATTTCTTCTGTTTGCGGACTCGGACCCCTCAAGCGAATTCATTCAGAACCCATTGGAACCGGTTCTTAATGGGTCCAGTGTGCCGTTAAAAAAATAATAAGAAAAAAGAAGGAAAGAAAGAAAAGAAAAAAGAGGAAAATTCAGGGGGGAAAAATTGGTTGCCATCCATTATATCATTACATTAGTTCTATCCAGTAGCGCAATGAGAGTTTCTTCATCTCTCTCCTTTCTCCATTAAGAAACGTACATGTTAGACAAGGATGGACAAGGGGATAAAACCCCCTCTTGGCCCTCTTTCTGTCCTTTTCCTACTTATACATTCAAATGGGAAATGAGAGATATAGGGCCAGTGGTTCTATCCCTTTCTATTTGTTAGATCCTTATTTGGATGGCAGAAGGTAACCAATTTTTTTGAGTATCCTGTCCTGATATTTCACTTTTTCACGGACAGAAAAATTGATCTCCCTCTGAACCTCTGCACGAAACATCTCTCCTATGATGCACAAACTGTGACTGTTTACTTGGACCCTTCAAGAATCGGGTCCAAAGCATTTTGGTAGACCCGGACCCTGAAGATTCACTTTCTTTTGGACCGGACCGGAATCCTGAGGACTCAATTTCTCTTGGACTCAGACCCGTTGATCAAATGCTCAGGTCCGAAGCCCTGCTTCAACTCAATCTTGAGTTAACCCTTTCATGCACGCATTTTGGGATTTGAGCTTTTTTGAGATTTATTTAGACCGTTTGAAAGAGGACACTTTTTTTAAGAACTTTGATGGGTGACACAACTTTTTGATAAAATTCCACTTAAATTCCATTGAATCACATGTTACATAAAATGGTACACATATGTACCACTATCCAAGAAAGGGTTAAATAATGAATACCTTTAGAGTTGGTCAGACTCTAAAGTTTGGAGGTACAAAAAAGCCAGAAAATAAAATAAAAAAACCTTAAAAAATAATGTAAAGATGTATTAATGTAGTTAAATTAGCCTCCCCCCCCCCCCCCCCGAGGTTTTATACTCAACTCCAATTAATTTGAGAGCTCTAAAATATTGTATTTTACCGCCTCTTAAACTTCATTTCAATTATCTCTTTTAGCTCAAAGCCATCAAGGTCGTTATACCTGTCATTCTTGTTGTCGGTTGTGTTTTCCGAAGAGAAGATAAAATTTCAACTGCTGTTTTCGAATTTTTCTCATTAATTATTCTGTATTTATATATTAACTGTTTTTGTCTTTCATATTTATGGAATCACACGTGCTTGAAGGTTCAGCTTCCTCAAGGGGAAAGTTCATTGTGAGCGATTCGTGAATTTAATTGACTACAACTGTTGGTCCTCGAGTGTTCGAAACTCCCATTAGAACGAAAGGAAACGAAACGCTGGACCCTTGAGAAAACCTCCATTTTGCGAAGAAAATAATTGTATTTGTTGGTGCCCCCCCCCCCCCCCGGCGATTCAAATTTATTGGTGGACTGGCGCCTGGCGCCTCAGATTACCTTCATAATTTGAAGTTTCATGACTGAACGATTTATTGGTCGGTATTTACTATTTACTCATGCAAAAGTGTTGAAAGGAAGGGGGCTGGATGAATTTCCACCCTATCTACTATCTTGCGCTTATAAAGTTGGTAAAATTTGATGACAATTTTAGAGTTGTGGGAATGCATGGAAGCTTGAAGTGATTTGTTGAAATGTTAGCTTTTCTTCTTCAAAAAACTGGTCTGGGGTAAAAATTTACACCCCCCCCCCAACCCCTCCCGTTGGCTCACCTGGGTTAGATAAGTTCCTTCGCTCAGAGCTCACTCAGAGAAGTTTCCGCACTTCTCCAGCACAAGGAAACTGCAAAATAAAAATCAGTCACGAAGTATGTACAGTTTGAAATTAGGTAAATATCGTGTAAAACTAGGGTCTTAATTATGCCGAGTAAATTGAGAATAGAGAAGGAGGGGGGGGGCACCAATAATTGACCAAAGTGTGTAAATTACTGCCCATTCCCTGTCAAGTTAATACACTTTTCAATGCCGTTTTTTCAGAAGCGCGTCTTGGGTCTGTGCCTAAATTCTTGATTCGTCGGTTTTCGCTTTATGGATCCCCATTTATTAAATTTTGTTCTTATTATATGTTTGATGAAGAGGAATAAGAATAAGAATTGAAAAAAAAAAAATGAAATATTTGGACCAAGTCCAATGCTTTTTTTCTCTCCTTACTTTCTTATTATTTGAGTTATCATTTACTTTTCGTGTAGTTTTTTCCTCTTTTCTTTTTTATTTCGCACTTATTCAAGTCTGCTTTCAATGGAAATGTCAGCTGAAAGAAAATAGATGGGGTTGTGATGTCTGGAACCTAAATAATAATCAACCGAGTCGATGAGATAAACGGGAATAAATAGAGGTTGGGGAAATGGTTTCGACCGGTTGATGTCATTGCGTGTTTTTGAGTGTGCGTTCCAGAAGTGGATTTTTCGATGAGGTGGCGTCTAGGTAAGCGTTAACGCTAGTGGGCAGGCTGGGGAACATCTCCCCTCAGTTGACGAGGGGTCTGGTCTCCCCAAGACAGTTTTAACAACTTCAGCTTCTCTGGAGGTGATTTTCTTGTCTGAATTTTTCGAACCTCTCAGATTCCCTGTTTCCTGGTGCATGCATTTGCTCCTAGAAAATAATAACCAATAATTTTAATAATTTATCACTAAAATATTGAATAATGAGTTATTTGATTTTTCTAATGAACAAAGTTTGATCAATGTATGTAACTAGAGCTCCTAAATCCCACACAAGTACACATATATTTTAACACACACACACAAACAACAACAACAACACTTTTTCCTGTGTTTCAATACATTGTTTGTTTGTTACCTTTGCAATGCGGAAATATTGCATTTAGTCTATTCGAACCCTTGTAAAATATCGATTCGAGGGAGTGCACTGTGTACCCCCATTATTACAACCTTTTTCATGACTTTAAATGGACTAAATACAGCGTTGCCAGATTGCACGTGACGCCACTGGGAGGAGTGAGCTGTCATTTTGTGAATGTTCGATGGCAGTTATCAGTTCACCGATGATTTCACCCGCGTTTGACACAAAATATGACTAATAATAAGTTCAGTTCATTGTATGACTGTAATGCACGAAGAGTCTTGAGTGCGGGTTTTTTAACGTTTTTAATTTGCGCATCGTTATTTTTGCCGAATTTCACGTAAGAATGATTACATGGGCGCCCGCAGCGGGGGGCAAGAGTGGGCACTTGCCTCCCCCTAAAATTAAAAAAAGTCAAAATTTCACGGTAAAAAATGAAAGGAAAAAAGTAAATGCAATGTTAATCAAAGGAGTAATAATAGTTTTAACAAACTTCAGTATTTGTTTATTTTGTAATTTTAACCCATTGTTTGGAAGGAATAGTGCAATTAAACTTTTTCCTTACTGTCATTTCCGTCTGTTGTCACTTTATCCATTATATCAAACACGTCAAAATTATTACTACATATTATTTGATATACCTAGCTACCATGGCTTAATAATTGGACACCATTTGAATGAAAAAAAAAAAAAAAAAAAAAAAAAAAAAAAAAATCCCCTTTTCCACCGGGGGGGGGGGGGGGTTGTCTACTAGACCTTCCATTGATGGGGTTCAACAATTTTGCCCCCCCCTCCTCCCTTGGAAATTTTTCTGCGGGCGCCCTTTGAATGATATAAGGTTCTATATTGTTGTAGCGAAAGTACACTGAGAGAAATCACTTCTTTAAAATCAAGGAAACACGTTTACTTGTGACAGTTTTCCTTGCTCGAAGGAAAGCTCTGTTGCACGATGAAGAAGAGTCACTGTCGCAACAAGGAATCTTTTACTTGTAGCAGTAGAAATTTTCCTTGGGTTAAAGGAATTTCCTCAGTGTCAATATCTTACTATGCAGTTTCTTTAACACAAACGAAGTACACCTTGAATTAAAAAAATAATTCTCTCTCTATGAATGCACACAAAACGGCAGCTCTGGCCGAGAGGATACCAGTGGCAGCTCGTGCGATTTGGCAACAGTGTTTTTATCCCATTTAAATACATGGAAAACAATCGATTCAAGCGGAGGCTGCCAGCCTCCGCTTGAATCGATTTTTTACCTAAGTTTAAGTGGGAAAAATGCATGGTTGCCAAATCTCACGGGCCGCTACTGGAGGATACACGTATCACTCGTAATTTTCGAGCCATCGCTAATCTCCGAAGAAAACCGGCAACTCTGGAATCAGCCGAATAAACTTGTTAGCTCATAATCAGCATTATAGAAATTGCCGGCCGAACCAGAACGGGCTCGTCTTCGTGTTATGGCATTGCTCGTTCGCTCTACCTTGAGACAGGATGTTAAAGAGGGGAAAAAGTAATGGTAATAAAGACCATAATAAAATCGTCCAATCCTTGCTCGAACCACATTTTTAATCGCAAACTATGTAGGAGCTCGTCAGCTCGTCGTTTCGAGAAGACTCAAGCAGAAGCGCAAGTATGTCCCTTCCCCTGCGACCAGAATTGGTATAATTCCCTTTTTGCCACCCATTGATGCCTACTTTATGGATTTATGGGATCAGTGGCATAGCTAGTAGTACTCGGAAAAAAAGGATTGGTAGAATTTACCATCTGTCCATCTGCACAGCTGATTTTGGCGTCTGGCGTCTGCTACTTGATAGCAAGTATGGTAAAATTCACCATAATGTGGTAAATGCAACGTCCCTTGTGGTATTAAGGTAACATCAAGATTCAAGGGTACATTTTACCATAATCTGTTTCTCTACTTGATCTAGCAGACTCCAAAATCAGCTATGCAGATGGTAAATTCTATCAGTCTTTTTTTACCGTGTAACTGCCAGTGGCGAAGCGTGACATTCGGCAACAATGTATTTTCTCCATTTAAATTCACCAAAAAAGTCGAATGCTTCAGTCTTCGGCGATGACCAGGCATTTCGACCTTTCTAATGTGTTTAAATGGGGAAAAATAAACGTTGCCAAATCTCACGCCTCGCCACTGGTAATTGCGCCCGCCGCAACTGTAATACTTGCTAGGGTCCTGCACGATCAACGATTGATTCTTGTAAAAAAAAAATACTTGGTTATTGGTTAGTGCCATTTAATGAGAGCGGAGTTTAGAATATCCTGCTTTATGTGTTTGTCGCGAGTCAAAATAAATACAGCCAAAAGCCTGTGAATCAAAATCAAAGAATAAAAAATTATTCCATCGAGGAAATGGGGCTCTTGCAAACTTTTGCAGTAATTAGGGGATTAACGAGTTGATTCTCTCAGTCGATGAGTACACAAGAAAATCACGAAATTCACTTTTACAATCAGGCTTAATGGCGGAGAGACGCAGGTATCGTGGGAGATTCCCATCTAAATTGAGACAAATCCGTAGAGAAAGTGACAAATTGGACAGGAATCTTCCATGATACCTACCTGCGTTGAACCGCAGTTACGAACTTGCCGTTAAAGCAGTTAGGTGAGTTTATTACTGAATTTTAGTCTTTCTTAGTGTGATTTTCGTTGGGTTTTACATCAGATTGGACTATTCATTTGCTCACAGCAAAAGTTTGCAAGAGCCCCGTTGTCATGTAAACTAAACTGACGCACTCGTCGGACAGAATTCTCAATTCTTTTTCGAACAGTTTTAATCTTCCAGGAGGCCCGGTCTAAAAATACATATGAGTGAAGGCGCGAGAAGAGTTGAAGGAAAATGTCGAAATTTAGTCATTTTCTTCCGCCTCCTGATTAACAAAACGAGTTATATTGGACCACTAATTTATTGTAAGCGGTGAATGTATCAATGCTATGTGCTCGGTGAATCGGTGAATGATCGTGTCGCTGGTACATGTATTATAGACTCCTCAGTCCTCACTCTCTGTGTTTTTGGACTTGGCTTAGTATGGCTAAATTATGGCTACTGTCACTTATGATCCGAATTAATTATCTCAATCATAATTATAAATAATTTCCCACCATTCGAAAGATTTATCGGAAGGGGGGGGGGATTGAAGACAAAAATAATGTTAAATTAGGTTTTTGAGGAATCTTGAAGGTAACTCAAGGGTAACCTTGAAAATATGACAATGTATGGTCAAAGTTACTTTTTTCCTCAACCCATCTAAGTATTGCGATCGTTACGATTTTCTAGTGTCTACGAGTGACACTGTTGGTCGAAAATTGTGAAACTTTGCTGTTGCTAAGGAAATCATCGTTAAAGTGACCGTTTTTAAAGTCATCCATAAATAGCCTTTATATATCAGACACTTCAACGATGGTTCCCATTCCCATGGCAACATCTATAAGTTTTACAATGGGGAACCGCACACTTTTGCTCTAAGCGATTTAACAGTCGATTCTGGTGTAAAATAACCTCGAAAATAACTATGGCAGCACTAAAAACTTCCGAAAACCACTCTTAAACTCAATAAACGCTTTTATTTACTAGGGCGTAATGGTGGCCGAGGGCAGTAACAATGGGAGATTCCTATCTTAATTTAGTCATTCTTTCTATGCTGATGAGGATGATTCACGGATTAATTAGTCATCAGAGTGATGATCCACATCCGATGAATGGTACCGCAACACCTAGTGACACCATTGTCAAATGAAAATCGTCTCTTATTGGTCACTTCCTGATGAAGTTACAGTATTGTTAGATGGGAATCTCCCATTGTTACTACCCTCAGCCACCATTACGCCCGCGCAATTAAAGGCGTTTATCGAGTTTAGGAGTAGATTTCGGAAGTTTTTAGTGGTGCCATCGTTATGTTTGGAGGTTTTTACAGCAGAATCGACTATTAAGTAGCTTATAGCAAAAGTGTGCAACAGCCCCATTTTCGACCAATAGCGTCACTCGTAGAGACCATCATATCGATCGTTTCAACGATAAAGCAAATGCTCCACCCGCAGATATTATGGAGCAGATATACCTATAGGGTCAATCCATCTCGCATTATTATGCTTGATACCAATTGTGTTTGTTTGTTTTTTTGTTTTGTTACCCCAGTGCATGACATCACACAAAATGTTACAAAGAGGTCACTAATAAATTGTATCTTGGTGTATAGCAGCTAGCCGCTTACTGTAATTTTTCTCAAGATGTTTTCGCTGTATCCTCATAGAACATACATATACAGTATGTGTACGGAGTACGCAAGGAAATCCACTATTTCTAACTGCGAATTCACATCCTATTCGACTCAGCCCCATCCAGGCAATCAGCATATTATTCGACTAATCATAGTAATAATCATAAGTTATGTAATGATGACGGTGACGCTACGCGCAGTGTACGGCAAGAGCTTGGCAGAGTTGCCATTTTTTCGGATGTTTATCCGATTTTATCCCCTTTCGAAAATATAAAATTTGGTAATTTATCGGAAAATCTGACAACACTGTGGCGTGCGATGATGTTGCGGCAGCGGTGTGGTTTTGATAGCTTGCAGATTGTTTGCTTTGATGCGTGTGTCCACCACTCACCAAAGTCACCACTGCCAGAATGACCCGGAATCAACCTAAAGACAGGGTGTTGAAAAACTGTTCCCGAATATTTCAGGGGCGGATTCTACAGGTCAAAGTAATACTTTTTTCCTCTGTAAACATGTGTCCGAAAATGCCCCGCTTTGGAGCTACAGCCCCCCAAAATTTAAAAAAACAGCGACCACTATTATGAACCAAACGTCCTAAAAATTGGTGTCCCCTGATACTTTTACGTGCAAAATCCATCAATGACCTCGAGAAATTCAGAAATTGAGTCTGACTGTATACTTTTTACGCAATCTTGTACCTTTAACGGCACGAATTTTATGTTACGGATTAAAAATTTGAAGAATAATTATGAAATCAGATGCGAAAAACCCTTAGAAAGATTTTTGGCCATCCTCATTTCTTACGATACGACGCGATACGACGCTGCACAGTGTGGAAATGTCAGCGCTTTTACCTTGAAAAGCGGCAAGCGATTATCTCGCTTAAAACGCGTCGTATTGAAGGAAACAAAGAGGACCAAAAATCTTTCTGAGGGTTTTTCGCATCTGATTTCGGTAATTATTCTTCAAATTTTTGTAACATAAAATTCGTGCCTTTAAAGGTACAAGATTGCGTGAAAAGTACAGTCAGATTCAATTTCTGAATTTCTCGAGGTCATTAATGGATTCTACACGTAGAAGTACCCGGGGACACCAATTTTTAGGACGTTTGGTTCATAATAGTGGTCGCTATTCCAAGAAAACCGTTCATTTTTTAAAACTTTGTGGGACTGTATATAGCTCCAAAGCGGGGCATTTTCGGACACATGTTCATAGGTAAAAAAAGTCTTAACTTTAATCTGTAGAATCCGCCCCTGAAATATTCGGGAATAGTTTTTCAACACCCTGTATACTATGAGAGTTGCCGCAAGACTCTCAAAATGAAGAAAAAGACGCGGATCTATGGAGCCCGCAAGAGGCAAATTGCAAATGGCGGATGGTCTCTTGACTCTGCGCTGTTGCCACTATTTTGCTATCTCTCCACTATTTCGCCAGGTTAGGTTTAGATTCTCGACAAGAACGGTCGTTATTGAAAGAGATAATGTTCTCCATAATAACATTCAAGAAGAGGAAAAATTCACAAAAGTTACCGCGGTCACTGTTACTTCAAACGTGTAATGAAAGCGAGTTCGCGAAAAGTAAACAAACCCTCCGCCATTTGCATTTGCCTCTTGGAGCTTTCTTGACAGCCTAAATCTGAGAGCCAATCAGAAATGGATTCAGCAATGTCGCTACTCTCTTACAATTAGTGTATAGGGACTCTAAATCAACCGTACTCTATGCGGCAAGCTTCAGAGTCTGATTCGATTCCACGACCAAAACTCAGGTGAGATTTCTGTGCATCAAAACTCAGGTGAGATTTCTGTGCATCAAAAATCTGTGACAGGTTTTTGTCACAGTTCGATACCCCTCAGTCGCTCGCTCCACTTTAAACGTGGCTTTGTCGATAGCACCGCGCAGTGGTGAAGCGTCCACTTTGGCAACGATGCATTTTGTTCTTTCAAAACCACATGAAAGGTCGATCTCACATTTTTATGGTATTTTTGAAAGAATTAAAATTGCAAGTTGACAATGGTGGGTAGGAAACGGAAAAGTGGTTGGTAGAATTTTTATCGTCTTTAACTTTGTAAACACGACACACGGAGAGCGTTACCTCTTCGTTTGTCTGCATGTCCTTCATGGTTTGAAAGTTTTGGCGACAGATGACAATTTCGTAACTTTCTGTCATGTATTGTCTTATGCCCGATTCGTGTGACATTTTAACACATTTTTAAGAAATGTCTTGTCGATTTGATTGTTTGAACGAATCTTCCCATGCATAACATCTCGTATTATACGATGTATGAGGGCAGGGAGGTGGACTCATTTGAATCGCCTAGGCCCCTGCAATAATCGATACTTTAACGTTGGTTACAATAGAAAAATATCTATGTATAATACTATTATTTTCCTTCTAGAGTGGTTAAATGGCTGCAACGTTACAATTTATAAACCCGTGCGAAAGGTCTTACTCCGAAAATCGTCGGTGCTCATGCACTCATTAGTTCGATCCACTATCGCAACAAGTGTTTCTTCATCTCTCTCTTTTCTCCATTAAGAAACGTATGTTAGACAAGGATGGACAAGGGGATAAAATCCCCCTCTTTCTGTCCTTTTCCTACTTATACATTCAAATGGGAAATGAGAGAGATGGAAGAGATCCTGGTTGCGTCGGTGGTTCGATCTTTTTCGTGCGTTTAAATAGACGAAATGAAAGGTTGCGTACTCCGCGCCGCTGCTGCGTGCTGTGAGCACCAAGAAAAAATTCGTATAGTAAATTTATTGCGCGGTGCGATCATTGTTGTGGAGCCTCGTTGTTCGAGGTAAAAATTGATCGGCGTTGTTTGATTATCTCTAGTCATATCTCTCGCGTCTATTGTTTTAAGACGCAATTTTAAAACCATTGCTCTTTATGATTTGGCTATCCATATAGTATTACCGTAGATAATGTAGATGCTAGATGGTTTTAGGGATGATGTTACACAATGAATAGACCTGTTTACTGTTTAGTGATGACGTCACGATCAAAATTGGATCCTAACAAATGCTCTATCTCACTCACTCTTGTGGATTTTCCCATGAGAAAGCAGATACAAATTTTCGGATGCAAATTCATGTTACTTAACAGCCAGTTTTCTGAAATTTGTCATGTAGGTAGGCCTTTACCCGTACCATGCGTGACACCCGCCATGGCCGAAGCGCTGACTTTCCCAACTTCAACGTCAATTATCTCACTTAAAACGCGTCGGACTGAAAAAATGAAAGTGATTGAAAATCTTTATTAGGGGGTTTTCAATCTAACATCCTTTCATAAAATTTTTAAAATTCTCAAGGACAGCTTGAAATAAATTTTTGCCATTACATGCTCACAGTGTCAGAAAAGTAGACTTGGACTTATCCCTTGATTATTTTGTGAGTTTTAATGAATTTTACACCCAAAAATATGTCTTGTAAAAAATTTTAATGAAATTTTATTGATAAATTTAGCCACAGATGAAAAAAAACAATTTTTTTTTCCAAACTTTGAAAAATCGTAGCTCCGCAGGGAAGCATTTTAAGGC
Organism: Trialeurodes vaporariorum; assembly: GCA_011764245.1. Classification (NCBI taxonomy): domain Eukaryota; kingdom Metazoa; phylum Arthropoda; class Insecta; order Hemiptera; family Aleyrodidae; genus Trialeurodes; species Trialeurodes vaporariorum. The sequence goes on from VMOF01000220.1 coordinate 13,342,683, forward strand.
CCACGTTTATGGAAAAAATAGTCTTATTATGAATTGAATAATCGGCTCTAGAAGTTTCCGACGTTAAACCTGAAACACCCTGTATAAATACGCTTAAAAACCGTCCATCAGCCATCGATAAATGCAACCCCGCCGTTGGCGGCTCGCGCAATTTTGCAACCATGTTTTTTTCCGTTTGAACCTATGCAAAAGTATCGATTTCTCAGGGATTCAATTTCCTGAAGATCGACCCTTTACGTTGATATAGATGGAGAGAATACATTGTTGCCACCACTGGCACCCGTGGACCTAGCTCAGATTGTGGTCTTCGTTTGTATCTGATTTAAATTTACGAATTACAACGTTGTCAAATCGCATGTTGCGGTTGATAATATTACTTATGCCATTGCTATTTACGAAGCCTTAAAACACTCACATTTTCCCGCGCCTCATTGTTGTTTGTTGTTTGTTTTTTTCATTTCAAGTTTTCTCAGACACTGAACAGTCAAAAACTGTTGCAAAACACTCGTCAGACCCATCATAATGGCTCCATACATGCGTTGCCAACTCTCATTGAAAACATAAATCGGCAGATTTACATTAAATGAAATGGTGAGATGGAGGATTTCACACTAAGAAATGATAACGCTGATTTCCATTGTTCTCTTTTAGCGAGCGAATTCTTGGGGTTTATCTCGCGTATGGTTTTGAAATTGACTCATTATGTCGAATTCGAGGAAAACTATTATACGTACGCGGTGATTGCTTTCTGCGGTGGATCTTCTCGCTATATAACTCTTGCCAGTGGCGGCTCATGTAGTTTGGCAACAATGTTTTACCTCCATTTGATTGTATGTAAAACAATCGATTCGATTGTGAAGCGCCGCTTCACCAACAATCGATTGTTGAGCAAAGATTCTAATGGAGGGCAAACATTGTTGAAAAATTGCACGAGCCGCCACTGACTCTTGCGTGCGCAACACGTCACTGATCTTACAATCAGTATAATCAGTATGCTCGCCAGTGGCGTCGCGTGCAATTCGGCAACAATGTATTCTATCCATTTAAACTCATGTAAAATATCGAATTCAGGGGGTTCACAGTGCACAAGGAAAATTCGATATATTTAATGAGTTTAAATGGAGCAGTTGCATTGTTGCCAGATGGCAGGCGACGTCACTGATGCTCGCGATCAATATATTACTGAGCAGTCTCAGCTTAGAAATAGAGTTGATCGCTCTGTTTTACTTATTCATTAATTTATTTTTTAAGTAAATTAATAAAAAAAGAAATACCTTCAAGCCGAATTAATCCAAACTCTGCTTCGTAATAGCTCTTTCAATTTTCGTGGTGATGGAAATCATAAAAATATCCGTTTGTTAGCTCTCTAATCTTCATTTTACGAAAGCTGAAAATGGCTGAAATTGAGGAAAAATTAAGTTGCCGGGACTCAGCTGCAAAAGATATGAAAACCCTTGAGAGCGATCGAATCCATTTGCCAAGCTGGACCGTTAGAGAGGTCACAAGCTGGGTTTTGGCGACATCACCTTTTTGCCCATGTTGCAATGTTGCATAGCCGTGAGTTGCCAGTGAAGTGGCCCCAGTTGCAACAGATATGAAAACCCTTGAGAGCGATCGACTCCATTTGCCAAGCTGGACCGATAGAGGGGTCACAAGCTGGGTTTCGGCGACATCACCTTTTTGTCCATGTTGCAATGTTGCATAGCCGTGAGTTGCCAGTGAAGCGGCCCCAGTTGCAACAGATATGAAAACCCTTGAGAGCGACGATCGAATCCATTTGCCAAGCTGGACCGTTAGAGAGGTCACAAGCTGGGTTTTGGCGACATCACCTTTTTGCCCATGTTGCAATGTTGCATAGCCGTGAGTTGCCAGTGAAGTGGCCCCAGTTGCAACAGATATGAAAACCCTTGAGAGCGATCGACTCCATTTGCCAAGCTGGACCGATAGAGGGGTCACAAGCTGGGTTTCGGCGACATCACCTTTTTGTCCATGTTGCAATGTTGCATAGCCGTGAGTTGCCAGTGAAGCGGCCCCAGTTGCAACAGATATGAAAACCCCTGAGAGCGATCGACTCAATTTGCCAATCTAAATCGATAGAGGGGTCACAAGCTGGGTTTTGGCGACATCACCTTTTTGCCCATGTTGCAAAGCCATGAGTTGCCAGTGAAGTGACCCCAGTAGTCCAGGCATGTATCGATCTAAATTTCTTCGATCAATCAAGCCCGCCTTGGATTTACCACAGTGGCGTCGCGTGCAATTTTGCAACAATGTTTTCCATCCATTTAAACCCATGTAAAATATCGAATTCAGGGGGTGCACAGTCCACAAGGAAAATTCGATATATTTAATGAGTTTAAATGGAGCAGTTGCATTGTTGCCAGATGGCACGCGGCGCCACTGATTTACCATAAACCATTGGTACGTTGGTATATCGACTAATCGTGATCGTTGCGAATGAAGCCTGAGTGATAACTTATTATCAACTACACACACGGAAAAAATGACTGGTAGAACTTACCATCTGCATAACCGATTTAGGCGTCTGCTAGCAAGTATGGTAAATTTGAAACTTTCACCATAGTATGGTAAATGTAGCGTAGCGTACACTGAGATAAAGCACTTCTTTAAAAACAAGGAAACACACGGAAAAAAAGAGTATGTAGATAAACGACATACGGTATGTATTTCGGCTGGTATGTATTCCAATACTATGGAGTATGTCATTCATTCACATGATCATGTAAATTAAATATATAAGTTATGTAAATAAAATACATACTGTACGTGGAATTTTGGTATGTCGTTCACTCACATCTCGTATGTCATTCATTCACATCCGTATGTACTTATTTCACATATCGTATGGATTTCGTCGACATACAGTATGTAGAATTACTGCATGGTGTGATTCAGTTAGTTTCAAAATGGCGACGCGTCGGTTGTTCGGTTGTTAAGTGCTCCACATTTTAGCTTATATTTAATGAAATTTCGCTCAGAAAAAAGTTCTATCGATTTAAATACCATGTGGGAATATCGCTTCATCAAGTTCCATCACCCACTGGTGTAGTGTTGTTGTGATTTCAAGAGAGGTTAGAAATTCAGATCTTCGACAAGTGCAGTAAGAGCTCGGTCACTTCCCGCGTAAACTGATGCCTATCAATGAGCTACTTTAATTGAATTTCGTGCACATATTTTGATCAGTGCTTTTCAAAAGGTTTGTGTAATAGTGGTTAGTGATTTGTGATTACTTTGCTCCAGATATTACTCGGATAAGCATCGTGACCGGTTCCCTTGTGTGCTTGCTTCCCTTGTGTGTGCTTGCTTCCCTTGTGTGCTTGTGTCCTTGTTCCATGCAATGGCGCCTTTCATAACTTCATACTCATGAATAAGTTTGGAGTAGTTTCCTTAAATCAAATTTTATGTGAAATCTATCTTGCCTCAAGTAACACCTATACGAATCAAATACTTAAAATTGTCTAGGTTTCCTTTAATTTTCTTTACTCGATTGTTCCAAATTGTGACCCAGTGCTTTAAATGTTTTCGTCAGCAGTTGTGTGAAATCAATGTGCCTGCATTGATTGGATTTATGGTGAGTCTGTCATTCAACTTATAATTGCATAGCTCTTTCATTTCTTTAGATGTCTTTCTCATTCATTGCTCATACTTCCTCATATTTCATCGGATACTTACTTAACCTCAAAAACCTATCCTTGCTTTCGAGTTCCAACCTGTCATTTGATATTCTACATACCGTGCGTCGATGTTCTACATACCCTATGTCAATCTTCTTTATACCTTATGTCGATATTCTACATACCGTGCGTCGATATTCTACATACCGTATGTCGATATTCTACATACCGTATGTCGATACTCTACATACCGTATGTAGCTATTCTATATACCGTATGTCAATATTCTACATACTTTTTATGATATTGGGTGTACTAAAATTCTATATACTGGTATGAGTTTGAACCACATACTCCCCCAGCATCTGCTGGAAACGACATACAGTATGTGGTTCGAACTCATATTTTATGTCGTTCATCGACATACCTTTTTCTCCGTGCACGTTTATTTACTTGTGACAGTTTTCCTTGCGCGGAGCAAAGTTCTATTGCATAAAGTTCTTAAGGAAAATCTCTGTCTCAACAAGGAATCTTTTACTTGTAGCAGGAGACATTTTCCTTGGGTTAAAGGAATTTCCCCTTATTGTGAGTCAATATTCCACCGTGCAGTTTCTTTAACACAAACAAAATACACCTTGAATTTAAAAATGAATTCTCTCAGGGTACATTGTGGTAAATTAAGGTAACTTGCTGGTACATTTTAATCTGGTGAAAGTTACCATACTTGATGGCAGACTCCTAAATCAGCTATGCAGATGGTAAGTTCTATCAGTATTTTTTTTCCGTGCAGACTGTTCGAGTGTTCGATGATTGGCTAAACCAAAGTGACGAGTAAGTCAAGTTGGACTGGGTGTTCACAATTAATTTACCAGTCCGTATATATCTCGTCTTGCTTCTCCACACCAAAGCGTCTCGATTCAAATCGGGGAAAAACTCAGCTCCGGAATCGGCAGACCTGTTTGGTGTTTGTCGGCTGTGCTAAATGCCCCCTCCCCGCTTGTCCTCTCCCCGGTCCCACCACTCTCCAACCACCGCTGGCGCTGCGCCGCGCGGTGTTTTCGCTCTGCTTTTAGGGGTGACTGACTCAGGTGTGCGAACGACGCGCGTCGCGCTGCTCACGTGACCTTGCCACTCGCGATCGCGGTCTCCCGTGCCGTGATTCACTCGACCGCGGGCGGCGTCTCACAGTTGGTCTAAAACAGTGGCGTAGCGTGCAATTTGGCAACAAGAAATTCTGTCCATTTAAACCCATAAGAAAGATCGAAATATTGGGTGTTCAGTGAACACCTTCGCATTCGACCTTTTACATGGGTTTAAATAGAGTCCCTATATATGAAAGAGTCTCGCCATACGAGGTTCCATCTCTGATTGGCTGCTGATAAGTGAAGAAGAAGAAGGGGTCTATGAAGCCTGGAGGCGCGCCTCTTGTTTACATCTTCATGGAACCATCTTCACTGCTGCCCTGCTTTGAGGAAACTTTCGGCATTTTTAGCTTGTACTAATGAAATTTGTATTAGAAATTGATGAAAATGTGTTCAGAACAGAATAAAATTCACTCATTACTTTTAAAACAGGTAGTGAAGCCAACGGGTATTGGAGGTTAGGTTGACCTAACAAAGATTACTTACACACGAATACATGTAAAAGTAATCTTTGGCGGGAAGATCGTTGGATAAAAATGTAAACAAGAGGCGCGCCTCCAGGCTCCTTAGACACCTTCTTCTTCTTCACTTCTGTTCACGTGTCTTGACTCTTTCATATATAGGGACTCTAGGTTTAAATGGACAAAATACCACGTTGCCAAATTGCACGCTACGCCACTGGTCTAAAAGTGGAAAATTCTGATCATCGCTTTAATTTTGGGACGCCATTTTGCCACACTGCCTGCCTTTGAGTAACTGGGGGATAGGGATACCTTCCGATGATGAAGGTTTGCAATAAAAACGAGCTTTATACTAATTTTAAAATGTCCAAGGGTTATCTTAGACCCAGTGGCGAAGCGTAGAATCTGGCAACATTGCATTTGACTCATTAAAACCCACGGAAAATATCGAACCATCCACGACTCGGCGATTGGTCATCGAATTCGACCTTTCCTTCGGGTTCAAAGGGACAATATGCCACGCCGCTAGATTGCACGCTTCACCATTTCTCAGACTCAAAGCTCTATTGCCTCAAGTTGTTAGTGTTTTATTTTGTTCGTGAAGAAAATTCTCGCGAATTTCACCAAAGATTTCAAGTTTACACGGCCTCCTTATTTTAGGCAGTAGCTGAAAAAAGGGCCTATGAAGCATGCGATACTTGAATTTATCAGTGGCGAAGCGTCTATTCTGGCAACGTTGCAATCTGCTCACTAAACTCTAGGCAGTGAAAATATTGAGCTATCTAGGAATCGGCGATGACCATCGAATTCAACCTTTTTCGTGGGTTCAAATGGACAAAATGCCACATTGCCAGAGAATACGCTTCGCTCCCGGAATTTGTCTTTCTCTCTTTCCGGCCCTTTGAACACATGTGTTAAAAGTTAGAACGCATGAGGCGATAGCATCATGTGACTTTAGCCCTTATCTTCGTCCTTTTCTAACGCGCACGTATTCAAATGGGAGGAGAGAGACAAACCAATTCCTGTGTCCACCCATGCACGAGAAGTGCTCTTTCGCTGTTTGCATTTTGCCTCTTGGGGCTTCCGTGAGAGCCCAAATCTGGGGAGCCAATCAGAATTGGATACCGACATGGCACAACTCTCATAGTATATACGTAGGGACTTTACGAGAGGCTATCAACACAATGCTCACCAGCGGCGTAGCGTGCAATTTGGCAACGTTGTATTGTGTCCATTGAAACCTTTAGAAAAAGTCGAATGCAAATGTGTTCACCAAACACCTAACAGCTCGATCTTTTTTATGGGTTTAAATGGACGAACCGCAACTTTGCAAAATACCACGCTTCACCTCTGATGCTGACACGTCTCTAACTTCTGAGCCCAAAAATGAAAATGGGGCTCTTGCAAACTTTTGTTATAGCGATTGAAGAGTTGATTCTCGCATAAAAACCTGTAAAAATTACGATGCGTACATTAAAAAATCATAAAATTCACTCTCAGAATCGGGCTTAAATAATCAGTGGCGGCTCGTGAAATTTGGCAACCGTGTCCTCCTCCTATTTAACCAATGTAAAACAATCGATTCTCCCGGAGGCTGCCAGCCTCCGCAAGAATCGATTATTTTACCTACGTTTAAATGGAAAACTTGCATGGTTGCCAAATATCACGAGCCGCCACAGGGCTTAATGGCAGAGAGACGCAGGTATCATGGGAGATTCCTATCTAAATTGAGACATAGATATCTCTGTGTTCCCGTAAAGAAAGTGACATACTAGACAGGAATCTCCCATGATACCTGCGTCGAACCGCCATTACCATATTGCTGTCATAGTAGTTATGTGAGTTTATTACTGAATTTTAGACTTTCTTAGTGTGATTTTCGTGATTTTTGCTGGTCTTTTCTTAAGATTGGACTATTTATTTGCTTACAGCAAAAGTTTGCCAGAGCCCCATTTTTGGTATCCCGCGGAAGCAGCGTCTGAATCCAGTGTGCGCGGCCACGCTCTCTACCGGAATCACCTTCAACTCCTCCCGCCTCCCGCCTCCGCGTCATCACGCATCATCGGTAAGCAATGAGCGGGGGCACCTTGATCTTGAAGATGAGCCCAGTTTTTCATCTGTTTTTCTCGTTGATATGTCTCATTTAATTGTTAGTTTCTTTACCTCCTCGACTGCTTTTCTTCTGACGTGATCTGTACCAAAACGTCGCATTGCGTTGCTACGCGACGGACGTCTGATGTGAGGCTTTTCCTTTTTCCTTGGCTCCGGGATTTGAACCTGAGCCTCGCAATTACCGCTTTTAACGATGGCGCAGCGGCTGCTGCTGGGATCACCGACTCACCGGGGTGGGCGACCGGTCAGTCAGCAACCGATCTGAAAATAAGACCGAGAAAATGTTGCTCTCGACTGCGCAATCGACGGTTTTATACTGCGGCGTTTACAGAAGTCAAAATACACTCTCATTGGTTGCAATTTCAGCTGTGCTTCAATCAACCAATGATCCAACGAACTTTTTCACCGGATGGCATGGCGTCATCCGTGAATTCATCTGTGGACGATTTTAGTACGAAGTCAACGGTCCTCTAAAATGCACTCATCAGTCGGAATCAGTGGCGTCGCGTGCAATTTGGCAACACTGCATTCTACCCATTTAAACTCATGTGAAAGGTCGAATTCAGGGGGTGCACAGTGCACAAGGAAAATTCGATATATTTAAGGATTTTAAATGGAGGAGTCGCATTGTTGCCAGGGTTTCCAGTCAGTAGGTCTACAGTAATATGGACTACGGACAAAATGTCTACTTTTTTTGGTCTACTGACATAATGTCTACGGAAGTGTGTCTACAAAAAAAAAATGTCTACTTCGAAAAATGACCACATTCCAAAAACGTCTACATATTTAATGTTCACAAAATAAATGTCCCCAGTATATTATTTCCTTTTTTAAAATATGTCCACTTTTTTTTTTACAAAATCGTCTACAAGGCAACAATGTCTACAATTTTGTAATATAAATAGACACGTGGAAAAGAAATCAGCACGCTGGTTATAAGAAAGTAATAAATATTTGATCATCGATAGTTTGAATGATAATTATTTTCACGGTTGTCATAGTTTCTATGCGTGCGACGAAGTTTCCAGACTATATAAATCAGTTATTTAAACTTTTTGTCGCACTTTTGTAATATTTCTCATCGAATTATTTATTTTTTGATTCAGCCTTCTTCCTTACGACAAAATTGTCTCTTTTCAATTTAAATACTGAGTGAATCAATTGTTGGTTTTAATTTCGCGAATTCAACATTAAATTAATCAGATTTCTGTGACGCTGTCTTCAAAATTTGTAATTCAACATTACAAAGATCTATGAATGAGGGGAGTAAACTAACTTACAATTAGATTATATTTTCTAATTCTGTTATAAAATTGTAGACATTGTTGTCAAGTGGACTCTTTTGTAAAAAAAGTGGACATTTTCTGAAAAGAAGCATTAATATACTGGGGACGTTTATTTTGTGGACATAAACTATGTAGACGTTTTAAGAATATGGTCATTTTCCAAAGTAGACTTTATTTTTGTAGACATACTTCCGTAGACATTTTGTCAGTAGACCAAAAAAAGTAGACATTTTGTCCGTAGTCCATATTACTGTAGACCTACTGACCTGAAACCGTTGCCAGATGGCACGCGACGCCACTGGTCGGAATCAGCTGTGAAAAAAATAACTCGCGTTACGTTAACATTCGAAACTACCCCTCTGACTGTCTTCTGACCCTCATGCAAATAGTTATATTTTTTTAGGGTCGAAATTCGTTCACGGGTCTTATTTTCCGACTTTTTACCATCGAAATTGTATTATAAAATCAGTCGAGAAGTTCAATGGGGCTCTTGCGAAATTTTGCTAGAAGCAAATGAAAAGTGAAACCTGATGTTAAAACCAGCAAAAATCACGAAAATCACACTTAAAAAGTCTAAAAATTCTGTGACGAACTCAAGAAACAGTTGCAACGACAAGCTCGTAATGGCGGAGCTAAGCAGGTATCATGGAAGATTCCTGTCTAATTTTTCACTTTCTCTGCGGAAATACTGAGATCTGTCTCAAATTAGATAGCCGCTTCAGTTTATTGTTGATCGTAAAAGAGATTCCAATTCGTTAATATTTGCAACAAATTTGTAGTGGAGCGCCTTCAATTTATGGTATAGGCAAAACAAACTCCGCCAAGTAGGAATAGTTAACTACCCTCCCAAATTAAGAAAGAGCGTGCGCGAGCGAGCATACATAATTGGACACACTTATAGACTGTTTTAGTTGAGCGATTGCACGTATCGATTGCCGTTCTAGGGCCTCTGGTTCCAAAAAGCAACTCTGGTTCAATATATTTCCCTCATAAGCGAACTTTTGAACGAAAATTTAAATCAACCAGTTAATACAAACTTTGCAAAAATTGCGATTATGCGTGCTACGTCCTCGAAAATGCTCAATTATGGCTGGTTTCCTTGGCTAAAACTGCCAAAATCCATAAAATAATACTGATTAAACATTGAATTTTTAGTTTAGAATCGTTCTAAATCCCGCCAATTCCACAACAGCAACAATAACATTCGGGTGTTTTCAACCTGCAAATGCATCGTTTAATCTGTAATTTCTTGATGATTGCGGCAGTTTTAGTCGTGAAACCAGGTGTAAATAAGCATTTCCGAGGACGTAGCATTCCTAATCGCGAAAGGTCGCAAGAACTGTTTGAGTTAATAGCCTAAATTCTGTTCAAAAGTTCGCTTTTGAGGAAAATACATTGAATCAAAGTTTGTTTGGAACCAGAGGCCCTCGAACGGCAATCGATACGATACATTGCTCTACTAAAACAGTCTTATTGTCCCGACTGGCCCACTCCTTAAAGCCAGCTTGGCAACGTTCGAAGATGTTGAGCTCTTTTTTTTAACATGGTCCCCGTCGGTCGGACAGCGGGAGAGAGGAGGGGTCTTTAAATCGGGGAAGAGAGAAATCCTTGACTAGGTCAGTGCCGCAGTCGTATTTCGCGTGGTCCGCTCCGCATTGGCTCGCATAGTCATATTTATTGCAATCCTTGGCTGGCGGATCCATCTCGACGCTCCATCTCTGTATCTCTGTCCTCTGCTCTCTGCCTCTGCTTAAAACCACACTTCCATGTCGCCCCGACTGCTTCTATTTCCTCGCGATAGATCGAGCTGACATGAGAGTTCGGTCTCCCCACCCCTTCCCCTCCACATACCCCCTCCCTCCTCCTTTTTTTTCTATCACCCGCCTCATTTCATATTGTATTTAATTCGCGGCGAATTTAAAATTAGAAGTCTCAAAATAATTATGCGTGTATTATGTTACGATTGAGCTGCGCATTGGCGCACAGTAGAGCGAGTCAGTTGGAGGGGTTGGACATGAAATATATAGATATGACTAAAAAATGAAAATTTGAATGTTTTTACCCTCGAAAAACAAACCGCAAGGGGTGATGTTTGTAGGAAATTTTACGTTAAACTCAATGGAACTATTTTCAAACTTCTACGTTGCGTACACTGATTGTGAGATAATTCTTTTTTTAATTCAAGGTGTGTTTCTTTTGTGCTAAAGAAATTTCTCAGTTAAATATTGACTAACAATAAGAAAAATCCCTTTATCCCAAGGAAAAAGTCTGCTGCTGCAAGTAAAAGATTCCTTGTTGTGATTCCTTGACAGTGATTCTCCTTCAATACAATCATAACTTTACTTCGCACAAGGAAAACTGTCATAAGTAAACGTGTTTCCTTGCTTTTAAAGAAGTGATTTCTCTTAGTGTATTAACAAACGTATACGTAATTTAAAGTTGCGACGCTATGTCCCAATGGCGGCGCGTGCAATCTGGTAACAACGTCTTCTCTCCATTTAAACCTATGTAAAACAATCGATCTTCAGGAGGTGCAATTGCACCCCCAAGATATCGATACTTTTGCACAGGATTAAATGGAAAATTTGCATGGTTGCCAAATTGCACGAGCCGCTACTGCTATGTCCGATTGTCCGGTCTCTCCAATTGACTCGCTCCACTGTGGGGCGGGCAACAACTGCGAGTGTGTGGCGCGGTGTGCAGCGTGTTGCCTACGCGGGATCGGCACGGCGCGAAGCTCTCCGTGTGATCTCACGCGACTCGCGACGAAATGCGCGGACGGTCGACAACGAGATTTTTTTTTTGTTCACTTTCGATTTCCGCTCGAATCGAGCGGCTTCCCTCGCGCTCGCAATCGCGCCCGCTCGCTCGAGCTTCTCATAATCAGTTGTTGTTCGCCCGACTGTGTCTCCATCTCCTCGCTCGCCGGATCGTCCGATAGTTTTGTCTCTCTATCGCGCGATATCCCATACAAACTCGGCTCGTTCGACCGAAAGTATTCACATATACCCGCAGCTCGCATTCTTGCCGCACCCGCCGCATCTCTCCGGCGCGACCCGGCTTCTCTGCGTCTCTCACACGTCGATCGCTCTCGGGTCTTCCTGAATCCGACACCCCCCCCCCCCCTCCCTACCACACTCTTTCGTGTCTTCCTCCCGCCGAGGAAGTTTCGTCAATCATCTCCAGCTTGTTCCAGTTATAATTTCTGCCCCCCATCTCCCCCCCTCACCGCTCCCTTCCGAATTTTTGTCACTCAGTAGTTCTTGATCCCCCTCCCCCCTCCCTTGCGTCTACCGTTGGATCCTATGTAGTTCTGTCGCGAGCCACGGTCTTGGTGTTTTAAGAGTAGGTATTGTTTTTTTACTCTCTATAAACTATCTCTCCTGTTCTGTTTACTAACAAAGCTAATTTTCCTGCTGCAGGCTGATTATAAACAGTTGTATCCATGGGCGCCCGCAGAAAAATTTCCAAGGGGGGCAAATTTGTTTAACCCCAATGGAAGGTCTAGGGGATCCTCTTCCCCCCCCCCCCCCCCGGAAAAAGGGAAAGCTTTTTTCTATCCAAATAGTGTACAATTATTAATCCATTGTAGGTGTATCAAATAATAATAATAATTTTGATTTGTTTGATGTAATGGATAAAGGGACAACATATGATAACGATCATAAGAAAAATGTATAATTTTACTATTCTTTGCAAAAAATGTGTTAAAGCCACAAAATAAACTATTAATGAAGTTTGTCAACTATTACTCCTTAGATTAACATTTCATTTTCTTTTTTCCTTTCATTTTTTATCGTGAAATGTTGACTTTTGAATTCCAGAGGGGGGGGAGTGCCCCCTCTTGCCCCCCGCTCCGGGCGCCCATGGTCGTATCGTATACGGAAAAAAAAGACTGGTAAAATCTACCATGTTGGAGTCAGTTATCAAGTAGATGGTAAATGCAACGTACATTATGGGAAATGAAGTTAGTTTGTTGGTACATTTTACCATCATTTAGTAAAATTTACCATACTTGATAGCTGAATCCAAAATCAGCTACGCAGATGGTGAATTCTACCAGTTTTTTCCCCGTATATTGCTATCGAGTTGATGATCGAGTACGTGTTATCTTATGGGTGGTGCCATTCTGATAGAATCCCTCCTATCTCTGCGGAAATTCGCCGATAACTCCTGAGCTAATGAAGAATTTCCGCAGAGATGGGAGGGTTTCTATCGGAATGAAACCAATCGAAATGGCACCACCCATAAGATAACATGTATTCGACCATCGACTCGATAGCATTACGATATGATTGATCATAATCAGCCTGCAGCTTGGACTGGGACCTAATACCTAATAATGCTGCGTTCTCACCACAGTCCCTTTCGTGGATGCACTGAAGAAACAGAAAATAATTCTTTTGTAACGCTGATAAAATCTTTGTTAACAAAATGACCCAACAAAAGACATAAATTGAGTCAACTAAATCTTTGGTTCACCCAGCAAAATCTCTTCATCACGGAAAAAAAAACTACGCGGTGAAAATAACCATACGGATATCTGATTTTGGCACCTGCTAGATGTTATGGTAATGTTAACCAGAAGTATACTATGTTTTGACTAAGTACTAGGTGATGTTACCTGATTGCATGTCGAATCTACTCAAAGTATCGGTAAATGTACCATACTTCTGGTCAAGTTTACCATAACATCTAGCAGGTGCCAAAATCAGGTATCCGTATGGTTATTTTCACTAATCTTTTTTTCCGTGATAGTTGGCGCACTACAAAACCTTTGGTTAGTTCTTCTGAAGTATTTTTCTGGATAATTTTTCTACCGAAGGTTTTGTCAGCGCCACCAAACAGTTCTCTCCTGTTTTTTCCTGTGTGATTGGTGAGCATTTATGGTCATTCAAAACCCCTCGTAAGTACGTCTTTTGGGGACCGTCAAGCCTTAGCATTATTAAATTTGGCACCTGAGCATTAAAAAATGTTCGGAATGGACGGTCCCAGATGCAGATTATTGGTGAACACTCACTGCCGTTTAAAACCCTGCGTAAATACTCACCATCTAACGTATTTAGGGAACCATCCGTTCCGAACATTTGTTGGGCCTCGGCCATCCAGGTGTATGTAATCTTTTGATCAACCGTGGATCAACCGGTGGAGTCGTCGTGCTGACTTTAGAAAAAAAAAAAAAAACAAAAACAAAAAAACTTGCGGTTATTTTTACAAGTTAACGGTGGTTCCGTAGATTGAGAAAATATTACAGTGAGTATTTTCGAGCATTACAAATCATGTAAGTACTCGACAAGCTTAAGTGTTTAATCTTTCGGTTAACCAGTGGAATAATTCGGAATGGGTCTGTTGCGTATACTTTTGCCACAGCAATGTTACACATCCGTTCTAACGCAGAATTCAGCAAAAATTTTCCTTTTATACGCAACGATGCGCACATTTAAAACTTTCAAAATCCACTCATTAACTCAGTAAATCACCATTCCAAACAACCCTAGACACTATTATCATCGGTATACAAAATACAACTACATAGACGGAACCATTACGTTTATGGAAACATCAACAGAACTTACGAGCATTTGCTTGTTTCATTTTTATAGATGCACCCATTTCTTGTATTATTTTGTAATCTTTGATAAGCCAGAAAAGACCCGACAGCAAAGGAAGCCAATATTTCATGTATTTCGAAGGAAATTCCATCTTTTTTTAGTTGAGATTTCGTTTACATATACACGGTGGTTCCGTCTATGTAGTACTCTGTCCGAGCAAATTATTGTCTAGTGTAGGGCGGGCTGTTTGAAATTGAAGTGTTTTTCTTCAGTTAACGAGTGGTTTTTGAACGTGTTTAACGTGCGCATCGTTATTTTTACCGAATTTTATGCGCAAGAATCAAGGCGCCATTTTGATGTATCAAAAGTACGCAATAGACCCATCGTAAAATACCGTTGAACACACCCAAAACCGCAGTGAACCTCTAGTGAAGAGCATACACTTAATACTTTGAAAGCACTTTTTGAATGAATAAAGCAGTTACAGGGCTCTGAAATGTTGTGTTTTTTGTAAAGAAAATGAAAGTAGTAAATGAGCTAAGAACAAAGATGCATTCGGTTTCTAATTAAGTCCCATTGTCCCGGAGATGAGATTTTGGCCCAAAATACATTATTTTAAATGGGAATTTCCATTGGTTTCGTTGAGGCCTTCAATTGAAGATGTAGGCAAAAACATGTACCGTGGAGTAGGATTATTTATCTCAGCTCGGCCAATAGGAATGAGAGCGTGGGCGTGGTAAGGTTAGGTTAGGTGAATGGGGCAGTTGCAAGGTTCTGAAATGCTGTGATTTTTATAAAGAAAATTAAAGTACTTGATGAGCTGAGAACAAAGATGCATTTGGTTTCTAATTAAGTCCCATTGTTCCGGAGATGAGATTTTGGCCCCAAATACATTGTTTTAAATGGGAATTCCGCGTATTGACGTCTTTTCGCACACGAATTTTCACAACTTTACACGAGTGTATCTCCAAAACCGGGACACTGAAGAAAAACCAAAGGCACCATTGTTCTCAGCTCAACAAGTACTATAATTTTCCTTATAAAAAAAACATAACATTTCAGACCCTTTGCAACTACCTTATTCATTCGATATCTTCACAACCTGTCCTGATTTCAAAGAAAGAAATTCTGAAAGATTGTGAAAGAAATCAAAATTGCGACAATGTGCGTTTAGTTTCTCTTTTTTATTCTCTAGAAAGTAAACAAAAACCTCACTTATCACGTCGGTAAATCTTTGCCGGGCAGAATTCGCACTCGCGAGTTCTGCGAATGAATTTTGGTCAAGGTCTTTTATTAACCGCCGTCGCGTCGTGGAGTGGAAGTGGCAAAAAAAAAAATCGATTCCGATTCCGACTCCCTCGAACCTCGAGCAGCGATGCCCATCTGCTCTCTCTTCAAAGCCAGCTCTTCAATCTTGTGCTAAAAGATTCCTCTGCAAACGCAGGATCCATCGGTTTTTTTTTGAAATTTCTTTTTCTTCACACAGAAAAAACGGAAAAAACTCTTTGGTAGCGGTGACAAAACCTGTGGTAGAAAAATGACCCAGCAAAATACTTTAGTTGGACCAACCAAATTTTTTATTCACCCAGCAAAATCTCTTTAGTCAAGCGTAAAGAACCTTTGGTTGGCTCAACTAAAGTCTTTTGCGGGGTCATTTTTCAACCAAAGGTTTTGTCAGCGCTACCAAAGTGTTTTTTTTTCTGTTTTTTCTGTGCATATCGTCTGAAACATGGGTGCTCTTCCATTAAAATTTCAATAAGGGGGAGGGAGGGCACCAATGGGGCTGTTGTACACTTTTGCTATTAGCGATTTAATAGTTTAATAATAATACACTGAGGAAAAAGTGGCTGTTATAACTGGAAGAAAAAAATGATAGCTGTTCCCCCCCCCCCCCCCTTATTTCATCATATCATAAGATCTATCGTTGCAATAGTTAAGACGCATGAATTGACACGAATTCCTATCGTCTCTATGGGAAATAAAGTGCGGGAATATATCATCAGAACAATCACTGAAACAATCGGAATTTTTTTTTAGCGTAATGACATTGAAATCTCTTTAATCAGCTTCAAAAAGTACATTGTGTAAAAACAATCAAATTTTGAGTTCCACACGTTCTTGACGTATAATATTTCATGTAGAAAAACATTTGTGTTCTGTGCAAGTTTACACTGAAAAAAAAAAAAACAAACAAAAAACTATAGTCATAATAGGGCTCCTGCAAACTTTTGCTGTAAGGAAATGAATAGCTCAATCAGATGTAAAAACCAGCGGAAGTCACGAAAATCACAATAAAAAAGTCTAAAAATCAGTTTTGAACTCACAAAACTGCTCTAATGGCAAGATCGTAATGGCGCTTCAACGCAGGTAGCATGGGAGATTCCTATCTATTATGTCACTTTCGGAAACACAGAGATACGTCTCAATTTAGATAGGAATCTACCATGATACCTGCGCGTCGAACCGCCACGAAGTCCGATTCTAAGAGTGAATTTCGTGATTTTTCAGTGTACTCATCGTCATTTTTATCGGTTTTTATGCAAGAATCAACACTGCAATCCCCTGTAGCAAAAGTTTGCAAGAGCCCCGCACCAGATTCTAGTTATGTTACCATAGAAGCAAAATGATATGTGAACGACAGAAGGTCTAGTACTTTGACCATGAATTTTTCAGTATACACATCATCGTCATTGCACTACTCTTTCTGTACATATAGGTGCACATACTGCAATGCTGCTGGTAATATATGTTTTCAGTGTATAAATGTATTGCACTTACGGTCATTGGTCATCGATACTATGGATGTAATACATGAGAACTTCTTGTGATTAGCCATGTGCGGTTAAAGTGTCCGCGTAACCCAAATCATGTATAATCCGTTCTATTGGATTCCGAAGCTCCAATTTAAAGCTGTCGCTTCGCGCGACGCGACAGTCGCGAATTCATCACAGGATTCCCCCGCGATGAAACGTGTAGTCTCTTTCTAACTCATCAACTCATCCCCTGCTGTTCCGCAAGCAGTGAATTCAATTAGCTTTGATCAAAGCTACTTTTACAATCTGATGCGCCTCGTATATTTCATTCCCTCGAACCCACCTTCTCTTCGTTTGGCGCCCAATCTTACCGTCAGAAATAAGAATACTGACTGTTTTAGTACCTAAAATGATACACCCAAAAAAAAAAAAAAAAAAAAAAAAAAAAAAAAAAAAGATTACCTACCAGAAGTATGATATTATCTGAACCTATGTAAGGGATAGAGTACAATGGAGCTCTTGCAAACTTTTGCTATAAGCAAATAAATAGTACAATCTGATGTAAAGACCAGCTGAAATCACGAAAATCAAACTAAGAAAGTCAAAAATTTAGTAATAAACTCACATAACTGCAATAACGGCAAGATCGTAATGACGCTTCAACGCAGGATCATGGGAAATTCCTGTCTATTATGTCACTTCCTCGACGGAAACACAGAGCTATGTCTCAATAATTTAGATAGGAATCTCCCATGATACCTGCGTCTCTCCGCCATTAAGTCCGATTCTGAGAGTGATTTTCGAGATTTTTTAGTGTGCTCATCGTCATTTTTACAGGTTTTTATGCAAGAATCAACACTTCAATCCTCTATAGCAAAAGTTTGCAAGAGCCCCATTACCAGAATTTTAGTGTTTATACCAGTTCTGGAAATTTGTTAGGAAATTCTAGTTCTGTGACCATATTCTGGCATTAACACCACACTGAGAGAATTATTTTTTTAATCCAAGGTGTATTTCGTTCGTGTGAAAGAAACTGCACAGTGAAATATTTACTGAGGGAGAATTTCTTTACCCCAAGGAAAATATCTGCTGCTACAAAGAAAAGATTCCTTGTTGTGACAGTGATTCTCCTTCGCATGCAATCAGGACTTTACTTCGCGCAAGGAAAACTGTCACAAGTAAACGTGTTTTCTTGTTTTTAAAGAAGTGATTTCTCTCACAACAGAATTTTTTGGTCAAAGTACTAGACTTTCTGTTGTTCACGTATCGTTGTGCCTCTGATGGTAATATATGACTAGAATCTGGTTTTATGACTATCGCTTTTTTTCCAGTGTAAAATTATGGATCTATCGATTGGCGTCAGACGGTAGCGCACCGAGAGTTTCTTCATCTCTCTCTTTTCTCCATTAAAAAACGTATGTTAGACAAGTATGGACAAAGGGATAAAACACCCTCTTTCTATCCTTTTCCTACTTATACATTCAAATGGGAAATGAGAGAGATGGAATGAGATGCTGGTTGCGCCAGTGGCGTCAGAGAACCTCTAGCTCTAAACAATTAACAAACTCAGGTTCGGTGCAATTTTCCCGTAAACTTATATATTTGAACTGACTTTTCAGCCATCAAACAACAAAACTCATGCGACCTTTTTGCGATTTTGAACTCCTTACGCGGCGTCCTTTACAGTGCCAAGCGATTCTCTTGACTTAAACAGCCGAAATTGGCAATTATACAGTTTTCACGATACATTCGTAGTGTATTTTTGCCCAAATGTTATTGTTGTTGTAAAATTCGCGGCATTTAGGTTGATTCTAACGTATGTCCAATCGATGTATAAGAAAATCTATGAACCATCTATGTATAATTATTGATTCCAGTAGTTTTTGCTGTGGAAGCTGTGGAAGATCCATAGCTATGAAATCTTTTTGAAACCGAAAGCCAAAAAATCGCGCTAATCCTATCATTGTATGATGCATCATTAATTTCACGCACCGTGGGCAGATATTACCTACTTGGTGGCCAAAACTCTGCCAGTTAAAATGATCTATTATCGTTGTTACAATCATTGCAGGACTTATTTCTTACATTTGTAAGAACTTTTTCAGCTGAGCAAAACTTTAGCGAAGGTAGCTGAAGAGCATTGAATTTTAACTGAAAAAGCTTGTGAACGATGATTTGATGTAATTTCAACTAGTTATTTTTTATTTTGCCGTAAAATGTGGTTGTCAGGGCACTGTGCGACGTGGCGTTGCGTCGCGTCGCGTCGGTGGGAACGCAGAATCAAGTTATCTCATGTCATAGTATGAGGAGCCGCATGTGATTGCATTAAGCATATAACATGGCTATGGCATCGCCCGCAAATCGCATACTAATCGGATGATTCCCAATTTAGCAGCGGAATATCTCTACTGATGCCACCAATGCAGAAACTCTATTCCAGCGTTGCCTGATTGGAAGATGACACCTTTTTTTTTAACATCCAGACTTTTCAAGTTCAGGTCCTGAAAGTATTTTGATTTTTACTGTTTTTGGAAATTTTGAGGTCGCAAAATACCCCCAAAGCAAATTTTGTTTGATTCTTCTATCTTTTTCAGTCCGAGATTAACCATAGCGGGTACGTTAAGCGAAAAACCCCTTTTAACGTAAAACGAGGAGCTCTTAACCCAGAGTCTGGGTGTGGGTGTACTAAAAAATTGCTAAAATATGTTGATGGTACGGTTGCTTTAAAAAGGTGTTCATTTTTAATTTTATCTCCCGTTGGAGGACTCGACCTGAAGGATTTTGATTTTTGAGTATCCGTAGTTATATCTTCGTCCATGTATCGGGTTCTGAAAAGTAGCGATGCCCAAAATACCCAAAATGCATCGGTGAGCAGTTGGTTTGCAACTAGCTCCATATC
Organism: Trialeurodes vaporariorum; assembly: GCA_011764245.1. NCBI lineage: Eukaryota > Metazoa > Arthropoda > Insecta > Hemiptera > Aleyrodidae > Trialeurodes > Trialeurodes vaporariorum. The sequence continues at coordinate 13,362,520 of VMOF01000220.1, forward strand.
TTTGCTAAACCAACCGCTTATCAGTGCGTTTTGATGCATTTTTGGTAGCTTAACAATACTTGTCAGGACCTGATACTCCAAATGTATCTGTTCTTGCAAAATTAACTGTAAAACGAATCATCCGATGGTTTTATAACAAGTATCTTACCTTCAATTCCATGTTTTCTTTTTCTTCTTCTTTATAATCAAAGCCTAGAAAAGAAGATAAAAAAAGAAAGCCTTCCTTCCCAAAAAAAAAAACAAGCAAAATGAATTAAAGTTTATGCGATTGTCCGCGGTTGTTAAAAATTTTCAGAAAAGGCCCGTGGCAGGTAAAAAGTTAAGAGCCACTTTCCGTACAGAACAATAATTCTCATTCATTCTGTCCTGAAGCGAAAAATTTCCTGCCAAAAATCTGATTTTTTTCTCCCATGCAAAGTAGCACATCATATCCTACATCATAAATGGGCTTCACATCCAAAGTTCAGACTGCCTTTGAAAAATTTTTACCGGTTGGTTACACCTGACGCCATGAACACTGTACACAGTCTTTGATTTTTTTATTTATTTTTTTCAATTTGTAATTTTTTGGCTCATAGCTAAACAGAAGCATTAGTGTAGCTTAGCGAGCTTACAGCTCTGCAATTAACAGTGTTGCCAAGTGGCTAGAGAAATCTGCTTTTATTTTTGACACGGAGCTTTTCTTTTCTTGAGATGGCGCAACGTTGCAATCTATCTGCGGCCTTGTCTAATGTCCACTGCGTCCAGTGTCTACTTTTCTGTAGATCACGTCACAACGTCACGTCGACGTGTGAGTACGAGTGAATGAATGTGCTCCATACTCCAGCAGCGCAATGGCTCTATGGCTAACTGTAACTATTTATGAGCAAAAAAGTAGGTACTGGTGAATGGTGAGTTCGGTCGCTCACTCGGTAGTTTGGTCGATGAGCGCACAGTGACAATAATTCTTACAATCGTCGAATGCTCAAGTGTCGAAACTACATTTTCGGTAACTTTTAGTTAGTACGGTGGTGCATATGTTTCTAACAACAAGCTACAGCTATAGAGCGGATTTATGGGACGTAATCAAGGTTATAGATTAAAGAGGTACGCTCATCTGACTTCGCGCCTCAAAGTCAGTAGCGCGAAGTTCAAAATCCAGATCCAAGATGGCCGACAAAAGCAGAAAACATTGTATACTCTTTCCAGAAAACATTGGGCTCCCTCTCCAGAAAAGCAGAAAATAGCCGGATGTTTTCTGGAAAGAGTATACAATGTTTTCTGCTTTTGTCGGCCATCTTGGATCTGGATTTTGAACTTCGCGCTACTGACTTTGAGGCGCGAAGTCAGATGAGCATACCTCTTTAATTTATAACCTTGGGACCTAATATAGACGGTTTTAGTGCGAGGTCAACGGTTAGCCCAACAACCACAACAATGCACTCATCGGTTGCAATCGCTTGTGATAAAACTCGCGCAGCGTTCCAAACTATCTCACTCACTCTTTCGTGACCCCCATGTATATTGTATATCCATCTCTTTCTTGTTTCGAAATTCGTACACAGGGCCTTGTTTTACGACGTATTATTCAAAATAGCATTTAAATGCCTCGAGGAAATCATTTCAGCCAAAAAAAATTCACAAAAGATGTCTCCATTTACGATTTTTCAAATTAGAGTGAGATGGCAGTAGATGGAGATTACGTGAGAGCGAGAGAGACAGTTTGTCTTTGTTTGGAACGCCCATCACCGGATGCCGCCATTACTAAAACCTTCTATTGAAACTTTGAGGAGGAAGCTATAATGGAAATATTTTACTGTCATCTTACATGCACGGGCTCGAATTTGTCTCATATTTTTCAACATTAAATAGAAAGTTGTGACGAATTTACTGGAAATTGGTTTTAAACGACAGTGCAAGCGTTTATGAGAGGAGTGGCTATTCGCGGACACAGAAATTGTTATAACTTTTTATTTCTGAAGGATTAGCGCACGCTAATTTTCGTATCGAAGTTGGCCTTCATAACCCCAAATCTAAGGAGTCTAAACTTTGATGATCCGAGGTTTGGTGATAGGTGGGGTCAAATATTCGCAAATGAACGGGCATTTGACTTCAAAACTTTCAAAATGTTGTGTATCTTGACGGGAAATGAGTCCGTTCAATGATTACGATGATGATCCCCGACACCACGTCACGTGACTGTCAAAGATTACATTTCCACCAAACTATACATTTGATGGTGGGTGATGCGCATCAATCACCAGACGCTCAACGCTTACTTGGAAGCTACTTTGAGAATAGAAGCGAATTTTAGCGATCGAATATCATTCACCGTCGTATGATATTCGATGGATTTGCATTTTATTTTGATGTTATTCGATTGTTTCGTTGGTCTCACCGGAGACCGTTGAATTCCAACAATTGGAAATTTCGAATTCACCTCCGGAGGTAGATCCGATTTTCGAATTGTTGCAACCGTTGTCAGAAATCTCATCTTCTATCCTTTTTGACTCCTTTCGCCACGATAATTTCGGAAATGACGAACTTTTCGAATAAAGTTTATTGAACAAACCATGCGTAGAAGTCATTTTCCTGTGAGACAAACATAATTTTAGCTTCGAAAACGCTAGTTTTTTTTTGGTTAAAAATGGCCATGTCATCCAGAGCTGATTTAGAGGTTATGTTATTGAATATTATTATCGCAGTTTTCATTTTCACGAGAATATCATTCAGAAGTTCATTCTCGACTCTCATTGGCTAGCTTTTTCACCGATCAGCAGCATCAGTTAGCAATCATCAATTCTTGAAGTGAATGATATTCGATCGCTAAAATTTGCTTTTTGCCTTCGTACACGCTCAAAGTAGGATCGTCAAATTGGCATCGGTGAGCCGGAATCCACCACAAATCGACAGGTGAGCCAACCGTTGCATGTTTGGTAGATGTTCCGTTCGTCAAAAAACTGTGCAATTTGACGGCCCCGTCAAACTGCAGAGTTCTTTGACGATGAATGGTGTGTTATTTTAAAAGGAATTTCTTTTTACCCCAATTTCTTAATACGTTCCGTAATTTCAATCAGAAATTTTTCTCCGTGAGCTTTTTGCCGGTGAATGGTTTGCACCAATCTTAGATTCTTCCACTTTAAGCTTCAAATTTGACCGTCTGTCGAGGGATTTACATCCAGTCTCCGACTTGGCGCGCAGAGCAATCCACCATGTGTCACGTGACGCCTGCCTGGTCGGAAAATAAATCTCAAATCTCAAGTCTGGCTAAAGTTTCGCTTTCTATTCGATTCGCTAACCGTGAATGGACGGCGCATGCGCAGGGGTTTAGCAGCTGGCGCTTGACTTTGCCATTATTCAAGCGCGGATTCGCTTCCTTAATTGGAAACCCGCGGCCGCGTGGACGCCGCGCGTTGCGTTGCGTCGCGTCATGTCACCTGCACTCGGGCGCGGCGCGTCGCGTCCTAACCTCCTGGAGTCTTGAGTCACCATTCATCGGCGAGTCAACAGACTCTGATGCCAGTCTGGAGACTTGCCTGCCTTCTCTCTCCTTCTCCTTCTCCCTTCTCCCTTCTCCACCGACCATCAGTCATCGCACCTTTTGGTCAACAGATTTTATTCGCTCCTCGGTTGGCATTGCCAATTACATGCATGACCCGTCTCTACTCCCTATAACGGTCTGTTGTCTCCTCCAGCTTCTCCGCTTGGATATCGTCCGATTGTGTTCACTTTTTTTTTTTTTTTTTTTTGTCTCTCTCATCATCGGTGGAGCTTGAGATACAGGGTGTTTCAAAACCTTTGCGCCCGACTTTAGACCCCAAAAAACGTATGGGACGTATGACCGTTTATACAGCTTCTGTTGCGCCTGAGATACAGGGTGTTTCAAAACTCATGCGCCCATCTTTAGACCCCAAAAAACGTATGGGATAGACAAAGAGCTGTCGTTTAGTGTATTTATTGGATTTTTAAAATTCACCAATGACTACATTCGTTGGCCTAAAGATTACACAGTTCAGCTCAAATTATGATCGTAATGCACGAAAATACTTGCATCTGTAATATTATCCCGTTACGTTCTTTTTCTCCTCGACTGTAAAAAAGCCAACGAGATGACCAACGACTATGGGTATATAGGGGCGCGGCCGACGCACAGTGGAGCGAGTCAATGGGAGAGTCCGGACATGGTGTGGCGACTTTAAATGCGTATAATCTTTGTTAATACACAATTTAGAAGTGTACAAAGGGTTTCATTGGATTTATTATGAAAATTCCCACAGTAATCACCCCATATAGTTTAATTTTTGACTGTTAAAACATTCAAATTTTCATTTTTAGTAATACATTCCTCGTCCGACCTCTCACATCACTGGCGCAACCAGGATCTCTTCCATCTCTCTCTTTTCCCATTTGAATGTTTACTTAGGAAAAGGACAGAAATAGGGGGTTTTATCTCCTTGTCCATCCTTGTCTAACATATGTTTCTTAATGGAGAAAAGAGAGAGATGAAGAAACTCTCGTTACTCTACTGCCTCACATTGAATCACTTCACTGTGCGACGAGACGCCAGTTTATAAGTCCTATCCTAAAAAAAAGACAGCAAGGACAGTTTTGACTGCCTCTTATGTTTTGGCCTTAAATTTATAAAAATGCAATTAATTCAGTGGAAGCTGGCTTTAAACGAAAGTGCAAGTGTTTTAGAATGGATGCACAGATTTTTAATAAAACCATCCAGGTGAGAGGATTTTGTTTGTTTCTATGACATAAGTCAGTACCTTTATCGTATGTATAAGATAAAAGCACCAGTTACAGACACCCAAAATTTCTAAATTCTTTTGCTACAAATGCACAATTTTTCGGACTTAGAAGTTATATTGAAATGCTTTTAACATCGAATTAGCAGAACTTGAAAGTAATTTTAAGTCCTAACTAACTGTCTTTTTTCAGATCAGGGCATCAGCCTTTTTGGGGTGTCTGTTTCTGGTACCGTTCTTAGGGGGTGTCCGTAACTTCTGCTTTCACCTTAATCCTTTGCCAAAGAAACAATTGTATCGATGTATGTCTCAAAATAGCCGCTCTAAAACACTTTCACTTTCGCCTTCATTTTCAAATATCAATTTCAAATGAATCCGTCCCAAATTTAGATTTATGGTTAAAAAATAAGAGGCGATCAAACCGAGTCCGTGGAAAATTCCTATTTAATCGGGCGGCTCGTGCAATCTGGCAACTGTGCTCTTTTGCCGTTTAAATCTATGCAAAAAGATCGATACAAGGTGAGGCACGACGCCTCACCAAATAATCGATTATTTTGCATAGTTTTAAATTGAGAGAATCCGTTGTTGCCAAATCGCACGAGCCGCCACTGAAAGATTTCCGTCATGGCTGTCTCCGTGTTGTCTTTAAAATTACGTCCTATAGAAAACTCCTCTATTACAGGAATAGAGGAATATACTGGATCAATACTGGAATTAGAATGGAAAGCTCGGTTCATTTTGAAGCAAGCATTATTTTCTAATCCGTCATCTTGAGAAGAGCAAAACAATTTTCATGCAAAGCAATGCGAAAGAAAGAGACAGAGATTTGTCCGCCATCTTGAAAAGTCACAGAAGTAGACATCAAAAAATATTTCCATTGGCTCTTATAGGAGCTTCTCTATACTGATTGTTTCATCCTGTGCCTCTATATGGTTATAGCTCGTTAACAAAAGCCTAGTCGCAATTATTTGATGTCTTTCAATTTAAAAATGTTTTCAAACGTGTGAACTGAATTTTGCTTCCTTTTTTTTTGTTTGCTTTCAGCTCCTGTGAAATAACGATGGGACTCACCGCTGGCAATTATCCTCACCGCATCTCCCGGACTCGATAATGGAACTGTAAACGACCACACGACTTATTTCCAACTTCCAGCAATGATGATTTTTCGGTGATAGAAGTGCGGTTCCATACTTCCCCCCCCCCCCCCCCCCCTTGTTTGTTTTCCATTCGCTCTCGGTTTTTCAATATTTTTTCTTATCGCTCTCATCAGTTTTGATAAAGCAAAAGTTATCGTTTTAATTTCTGTAGAGGATAACTTTTTTTTTTTTTTTAAATTCTCGAGTCCGGTTATTTTACTGCTTTTCATTCGGTCTCAACTTAAAAACACACCGTGGTAATTTTTCGGCGTTTCTCCCGAAACGCAAAGCCGTGCTTTTCTTCGTTAAAATTTCCAGTCTTACCGTGTCAACGCTCCCTCGCTTAATTCATTTTTTGTTCGCAATAGTGGATAATCTCGAATCAAAGTCTCGATTCAAGGAAAACAGTACAATGACTCGATAGTGGTTTTTCAAATCCGGTTAAGGATGGATTTTAGTTGGAGAAGAGGTTGATATAAATTCCTGTATCAGCCTCGTCAGTTTTGGATCGAGTGTCGTTTCCTTTGGTTTTTTTTTTTTTTTTTTTTTTTTATTTTTTTTCCGTTTACCTGTGTTTTCAGTTCGTTATTGTTACCTCGGATTTTATAAATCTACTTCGGTGATTTTTCGACTTGGTTTGTTTTGGATTTACGGATATCGTCTCTGCGAAAATGATCGGGTTGATCAAGAAAGTGCACAGCGACGACTTGTTGCAGCTGGCGTTGCTGTTGAGTCTCCTCCGAGTAGACCGGAATATCTACACCAACGTTGAAGTGCCGGCCACGACGTCACCGGCCAGAGTCGGCATATTCAACGAATGGGAAAACGCGCCCTCCTCTTATTTCCGCCATTTCCAGCATGGGGAAATCCACCCGAAAAACCTCGACTCGATGCTCCTGAATTACGAGCAGCAAGTTTTCGACGATCTCAATTCTCTAGGACGTTACAATAATCTGATTTACTCGTCGCGCGCTTCCCGTAACGTCACCGCGTACCTGTTGAACGTTGCCGGCAACGTTGGGCCCGGGGCCCGCATCGATGCCCCCTCTCCCCCCTCTTCAGTCTCATCCCCCTCCCCCTCCCCACCCCCCGCGCCCTCCGCCTCATCAGTGTATCAGCCTCCTTCGCCTCCGCCGTCTACGTCACCGGACGATAGTCAGACGTCGAGTCCCCTCCCGCCGACACCGCCCGACGTAACGCCGGAATCGCCCGAATTACCGGAATCGCCGCCGGAACCGGAAACGGAATCCTCGTTGCTCCTGACTGCTGCCGGGAGCTTCGACTCCTTGTTCCAGGATGGTCTCCTCAGCCCGCCTAACCCAGATCTTGAACTTGAGGTAAGGAAACTGCATGAATTATCCGCTATTGATATCACTTGCGCTCCGTCGCATTATGGTCTGAGATATCGTAAAAAAGTGGCAAAAAATTAGAAAGTAATTCATTCATCAATTTACTATCTATTAAAGTTGAGGACCAATTATAATCACAGAGAACGCTTTTGACCAGTAATTCAAATCTAGAAATATTTTTGGAAAGTTTTAAGTTAAGCTTGAAAGATCGGAAAATATGATTTTTGTTATTTTTTTAAAAAAAAAAGAAAAAAAAAATTGTTTGCCTCTTTTTTTCGATTTTAGATCATAGTGCGTAGACGTGGTCAGTTGCAGGAGCGTGGAGCGTATGCATGGAAAAACAAAAGATGCTCGCCTGCTCATTTGTGCACACCCTGTACAAGCATAGTCACATAAGTCCGGCGTCGACGATTTGATGCAATCCGCATTACACGTAAAACCACCTCACTCAATCCTATCTTTTCTTTTGTTCTCTCAAAATGGAGGAAGGTTAGGGTAACGTGTGCCAACCACCCGAGTTTACTTGCTCTCTTCCGTTAGTCTATATTTCACATTGTTTAAGTCTTCATTCCGGATGAACACGAATATCGATGAAAACACTTAGAAAACAAGGGTCCGTCGGGTGCCTTCAATGTATCGTATAGGCAATTCCAACTCTCTTGAGTTCGAATAGCTTGAGTTCGATACCTTCCCTTTATAAATGGAGGAGTGGCGTTCTTTTCAACTAACCTCGCCTTCAATTTGTCGTATAGGTAATTCCAACTCCCTTGAGTACGAATAGTTAACTACCGTCACTATATGAACGAAGGAGTGGCGAGTGGCGTTCTTTTTAACTAACCTCGCCTTCAATTTGTCGTATAGGCAATTCCAACTCCCTTGAGTACGAATAGTTAACTACCTTCCCTACGCATGTAAACGGAAGAGAGGCGCATGGCATTCTTTTCAACTAACCTGATGGCTGATTATGAACGATCGTATCGTAATGCTATCGAGTCGATGATCGAATGCGTGTTATCTTATGAATGGGTGGTGCCATTCCGATAGGTTTCATTCTGATAGAAACCCTCCCATCTCTGCGGAAATTTGCCGATGAAGCTTGAGCTATCGGAGATTTTTCGCAGAGATGGGAGGGTTTCTGTCGGAATGAAATCTTTCGGGATGGCACCACCCCTATAAGAATAACACTTACTCGATCATCGACTGGACAGCATTACGATACGATTCTTCATAATCAGCTTGCTGGCTATATTTGGCGCACGAGGAAGAACCAATATTTTATGAGCCAAACTAGTCAGGAAACTAACTTGGTTTGGCGGGTGAAAACATTCCTGTGTACACAAACGACGGAACAAACTTTCCTGGCCATGAAATTAGTTTATCTCCTTGACAAACTTTTTGGAACTTCTCCTCAACTTTGGAGTCTCTGTCGAGGAGTTTTTGACCGATATCAGCATCGTTTTTTCTCATACAATTTTTCATTAATTTATATTTATTTATTTATTTACATATTTTACATTTATTTTACATTTATTTTACATTTACTATATTCTTCCAAGAATTTTTAACAATATTTTATTTTTACAATAGGAACTTTGAATACCTTTTTATTTGCGACCAATGCGCCAAAAGTGTAATGAAAACCTCGATAACAAAAAATGAAGTGTCATAATCAGATACCGATCGATCCTCGGCCTCTTTTGATGCTCGCAAAAAATACATTAAAAAAGTGCCCACCGCGTAGGTGGATAGTAAATTAATTACAAATATTACACTCACTTCCACGTCTGGAATAATGATCAAGTGTAAGATGCAAATAATTAAGAGTCCCAGTAAAACTGCTTTCTTCATTTTTAAGACTAGCTTTTATTTTATCTACGGAGGAATAGTCTCAATTTTGTTGGTCAAACTTTTCGTGTCAACTAGATGTCGCTATTACTTTGCAATCGGATGAAACTAGACACTCAAAGAAACTTTGAACTGAAATTTGAAACTGAAACTGAAATTTGCGATCCAATATGCTTTTTAAAACTTTAGCGTATTTAAACCGCTTAGACTTGACTAGACAAGAGGATGTCACTTTACTTCATTAGACTCTAAATTACAACTTTCTTGAAAATGAAATCTCAAATCAGTGTAACTACTAAAGATAAATAAGGAATAATTAGTTCGGTGTTTTTGTAGCCTATATGTCCGTGAGTAATTTATGCATTGTTTCGTATCGGTTTCTCAAAGAAAGTCGGTGGAGTTTAATATTTAAACGGATTGTATGTTTGTTCTGTTCATGTTATCGTGTCTCGCTCATGATAATCAAACCAAGTCAATCATTCGTATTTTGTCTATTTTCTTCCAAGCTGCAAGTTAGCCATTGGTATCATGAAAAATAGTCGGAATAAATGCGTATTTATTCAAAAAGTATTTCTAATTGTTACGTTTCGTTTAAACTGAATCAGGGAAACAGAAACATAGACTTACAGGATTTTTTTTTTTTTTTTTTGGGGGGGGGGCCTTGGTGCGCTCGAACTAATCCTTGCAATTTAAATTAAAATATCTTTGCTAAGCATCGTCAACTTGAAAAAGTTGGCTAATATTTTCGTGTTGAAAGGTTCTATTGCGCTGTTTGTCACAATGATGGAGTTTTGTCTCAGTAATCAAACATGTAGATGATTCATCTATTTCTCAGATCAAGAGATTGAAAAAGTCCAAAGTTTTTATCGAATGTCAATTCATTTCACTAATGGCTGTGCTCTTCACAACCCTGGTCGACTCGCCCGAGAATAGTTTCTTTTATTGACAGAACAAACGGTAGATTGAAAATGAGGTAGATACCCCCGGTTAGTTCTATCGAACTATTTTATTTTCTTCCTCTTTTCGCAGGATTTTAAGTCGCTTTTATTGCTGTAATTATTTCGTCACTTTTAAAGCTAGAAAGTTGTCACGAAACGTCAGCCTTTTTTTAACAATGAAATCGTTAGATCTGTTTTTGTTTTTCTTCCGCGGTCGTTAAACTATCCTCCCTAACTCTTCGTCAAAGAAGATTTTTTTTTTTTCTTTTTATAAATTTACTCTCAAGGAGAACACGTGTCGATAAGAAGCGCTAAGTCAGTTCTCTGGATTTCTGTGACTGTGTCCAAGTGGATGCAAAATCCGGTAATTCAACGTTTTCAGTGACAAAATTTTACTCTCGTCCTCTTGCTGTATCAAGGCTAATGTTTTGCTCATCAGCTGCCGTTTTCCAGAGGACGTTTTGTAGGCGTTGTAGGTTCCATGTTCGAACTAGTCATCTTTATCATCGGTATGTGGAAAAGAACCCGGTCTTGGAAGAGCACTTTTTTTTTTTTTTTTTATGAAATTAAAATTTCAATTTAGATGAACTTTCTTTACTTCTTTGCGACGGCCGTTAGAACGAAAAGTTGTAGTAAAAGCACCATTCACCAATAGATAGTTCAACAAGGATGAACGTTTGATACCGAACCACACACACTCTCTATAAAAGGATCACTGTTAGAGCACTCGTCTTGCCAAAAAGTCCAAAATTTAATTTTTTAAAATGTATCCTCGGATTTGATTTCAAAGAGATTTAGTTAAGTTTTTACGAGTTCAACCGCGATGAAATTTTGATACTAAATCACGCACTTTCTTTAAACGGATCACTTCAAGAGCCTTCGTTTTGCCAAAAAGTCCAAAATTTGATTTTTTAAAATGTATCCTCAGATTCGATTTCAAAGAGATTTAGTTAAGTTTTTACGAGCTCAACCGCAATAAAATGTTGATACTAAATCACGCACTGTCTTCAAATGGACCACTTTAAGAGCCCTCGTTTTGCCAAAAAGTCTGTTTTTTTTTTTTTTTTTTTTTTTTTTTTCTTAATTTATCCTCAAATTCGCTGTCAAGGAGATGTACTTAAGTTTGTACAAGTATAAGCGTGATGAACTTTTAATATCGAACCACACAGTCACGTAACTCTCTAAACTTGATGAACTTTTGGTGTTAAACCATGCACTTTCTCCAAATGGGTCTCTTAAAGAGCCGTCGTCAAAAAGTCCAAAATTTGATTTTTCGAAGTTCCTTCTGGGATTAGATTTCAAAGGGATTCATTCATTTCTGTAAAAGTCGCGATTTTCATTGCGCACCATGAAGAAACCTGTGGATGCAAGCACCCAATTGTTAAAGAAGGGAGGGGCAGGGGAATTCACTTTCAAATTTCAATCTTTCAAACTTTTACTTTCAAAATCTCGTGCTCAGACGCCGGACTGAAAAACTTCCAACCGTTCCTGTGTCCTAATTGTAACTTTATGCCGTCTGATATTTTGGATCGCGCTTTCGAGCGGGCGAAAAAGCACAATTTTCTCACCTCGACTTTATAATTGCAGCTGAAATCCTACACCTGATTGAATAATAATAAAGTGTCAACTGTGCATCTGCGTGTTGTGATGCGTTAATTGCCCGCCGGCGTGAACACTTGGTCAATTATCTAATTTGGTGAGACGCATGCACTCGTTTGATGTTGGTTGTCGTAGATCAGCTCAAACATGTGTTACATCATTCATCATTGTCTCACCTCTTGTTCAATCCGCGCCGTATGAAGTTCTGACCGATTTTCTTCGGATCAGATGACAGATAAAATTCCACTCATTTCATTCAATAGCTCTCTATAAATGAAGTCTTTATTCAAACTTTCCTCGAGCTGAAATTGGGGAAAAAAGTTACATGGGATATTATAATTAACTGAGCAGTGATCAACCCGCCTCTCTCCCTCACTATCAGTCGATGGATTTTCACATGTCACTCTGCGTGCTCTCAGGTGGTGTTTCATTTGATGTTCTTAAGGCATTGTTTCATCCACTCCGAGTGAAAGTGCACGGAAAAAAATGGAAGTGCAAAATCAGTTAAATGAAGCAAATGCTACTTTTACCAGTCATTTTTGATAACATTTACTTTGCGTATAGATAAAACTCACACTTTGGATTGAAAATTTTGTATATGTTTCATTAATTTTATAATTTGGATTTTAAATTTTACCATTTGGATTGTAAATTTTACAATCCAAAACATCGTTACTTTTGCAGATAGTATATAGTTGTCACGCTATGTCAGTTATGTAAAATGCAAACGTCACAATGTTTTTGGATTGAAAAATTTACAATCCAAATTGGAAAATTCATAAAACCTGAGCATACAACTCAAATTGTATGACTAGCCATAAATTTAGTAGGTTTTACCAAAAATAATAAAATAAGTATTTGCTTCATTCCATAGATTTTACAAAATTCAATTGGTTTTTTTTAGTAATTTCATTTTTTTCTGTGATGGTGTTATTTTTGGGAGAATCTAGAAACTATAATATGCTCTGAGCGCTTCATCCCATGCCGCACATTTTTTATTCGGTAACCAATTTTGTTCCAAAAATTCGGGAAACCTGAAACTGCGAAAGAAGATACATTGAATAATAAATGTCAAAATCGAACAAATTTGGAACTTCCAATTACGGAAAAATACTAATAATTTTTTTTTTTTTTTTTTTTTTTTTTTTTTTAAATCTAGTTGCCTCATTTAATTCCTTGTAAAGTATTGGAATTCGTAGATTTGGTTGCCACTTTGTGACGTTTTTTGTATGATTTTTCACCATATAGTTGCCATTTTATTGTTCTTTGTGATATTTTTGTTGCATCTTTAATTTTGTCCGTTTGTTTGTGGCTGTAAGATGTGCATAGACCGCTGGACCCTTCAATCATGACCACACCAAGCTGACTTGATCGTCATTTAAACTAAAGGGACCTATTCAGTGGCGTCGCGTGCCATCTGGCAACAATGCAACAGCTCCATTTAAACTCGCTAAATACATCGAATTTTCCTTGTGCACTGTGCAATGTGCATTCCCTGATATCGATCTTTTACATGAGTTTAAATGATGGATATAATACATTGTTGCCAAACTGTACGCGACGCCACTGGACCTACTCGACTTTTATGTTGCCACTTTCACTTAACTTTAATACTTTTATAAAATTAGACCCAGTGCAAAGAATTTCTTGAAACTTTTGGGAACTTACCTTCTCAACTTTAAGTCTTGGTCCTGAAAAGATCAAGCAATTTTATACATCAGATTATTCAGCAGGGAATGAAAAAGTTGACAGTAAATATGGCAACGTCGGAATACTAGAAGATTTGTTTAGTAGATATATAACTGTGTCCAAATATCGCTTTAGGAGCGCAATTTCGACTGTAGGCCCGATTAATCCCCATATTTAAGGTTATGTGTAAAAAAGGTCCCGTAAAACAACGGGTGTGCTCTTTCTGATGAATCAGTACTGTACAATTGAATGTAGACTTTTGTCTAGAGAGCGCTCCTCTTGTTTTATGGATCCTTTTCCCCGGCAATGGCCTCATTTGAACCAATGCAAAATATCTGGCAACAATGCTGGTGCAGTAATCGGTCAGGAAAGAATTAAATCAACTTTAAGGCTTCATGAATCTCGTGTGTGTTGCCTTCGTTAGTAGTCAGTGCAAAATATACTCATAAATTAATTTTCTCTGGAAAATGCCGCAAATAGTTGTTTTTTGTTTTTGTTTTTGTTTGGTCTTTTTTTTAACATATGACTGCTTTTGGGGTAATTTTTTAAAGCAATACGATAAATACGTAATACAGTAATGAATGTGGAATGATAATAGTTTTGGAAAGGGGTTTTACTTTTTTCTGTACATCAAAACGCTTGATAACGCAGTTTTTACGCTTGAAGATAGCTTGTTTCGCTTATTTCCGGCGCGTTTATAAAGAAAATAGATTTCTCAAACGCCTAATTTTTCTTGACTCGAAGGGAAAAGAGGGGAAGGAGAGCTTGAATAATTATTCACAACCAATGTATAGTTATAAATAAAAACCCTCGGTCTTTTCACTAATTTAACTGTTTTATGCTACGTTCCTTTATCTGCCCTCGGAATCTTGGTCTCTGGTTCTCTGCAATTTCATGGTTTTTTAAATTGAAAATCAAAGTGCTTGATCTGAGGACAAAGGTTTTATTAGTTTCCCCAATTGTCACGGTTTAAATGATAATTCCGCGTGTAAAGTCACAAAAAATCGCGTAGACGTCACAAATCGGAATTTCCATTTGAAACAATGTATTTTGGACCAAAACCGCAGCTCTAGAACTATGAAACCTAGCCAGAAACATACATATACATTAAAAGCTAGTTCAAAAGAACACTGATGTTTGGTGCTTCTCGCGGACACTTTTTACTTCGCAGAGGAGGCCTACTTTAGTAACAAAACCAGTTGGGAATTTTGGGAGTCACCCCCCCCCTCCCCTTCAGAATGGTTTTCTGTTTGTGCCACTGTGCGAGAGATATTGATTCGTCGGCAATTCACCTGCCATCTCTGTATGTAAAAGTCGCCAAGCCAGTACTCTCCTTGCACGCGCTCGTGTAAACAATTTCTTCGGCCGGCAACTTTGTGTCAGAACACGTTAATCTACTCGTAAAAAAATGGACATTTATCAGTCTTTCACCCTGACAAGTTTCTTTGCGGAAACATTTGCCTTGCTGTTTATGAAAAGCCCATAGGCATCTCATTAAGACATTAACATGATAATCTGCGAAAATTGTTAACTAGATAATGGGTCTGTTGCAAACTTTTGCTACAGCGATATAGAGTGTTAAATCTTAAGTAAAACCACGCGAAAAGTCCATTGGTGGTCACAGAAAGTCCTAAAATGCAGTATTATAATCACAAGAGGCGTTTAACTGAAACCCAAGATGGCGGTAAAATATCGAGCAACCTGTGTGCACGCACCGTGAATTAACATCCATTATGGCCAACCTTAACAACCTCAACAGCATCGGAGGTTATGAGTTTGTTTGCGTTTGTGATTGGTTGTGATCGATGTTGTGAGGCTGGACTTGGATGTTCATGGTGCTTTCATACAGGTTGCTCGATATTTTACCGCCATCTTGGATTTCAGTTAAATGCCTCTTGTGAGTTTGTTATTGCATGTTATGGCTTTCTGCTGCCACCAATGGACTTTTCTCGCGATTTTACATGAGATTAATCACTCTATAGTGTTGTGGCAAAAGTTTGCAACCGACCTATTCTCAAGGTGGATCTATGAATGTGCCAGTTGCGTTATCGGTCACAAGCAAAGAGTAAACAAGAGTCGCGATTGAATGGAAGGCCTGCGCGGTCAACGTAGATAAGGGATCGGAACGCGGGTTGGCCTCTGATTGGCTGCAACGCGTGGAGCAAAACTGTCTTAGGGTATAGGGAAATTAACACGGGGTTTTCGTTCCGGGACGTTTATCTCCAAACCTGTGCAAAATTGTCTGTAAACAATTTATGCGAGTCGATTCAGCAGAATTTTCCAAACAAATTGATAGGTCATAAGTGCCACTTTATTGCAAATTCGAAAAGACTGTTTCAGTTGAAAAGTACGCACAATAGTGAGTTACTCAAACACTGCTCGAACACACGCCAAGCATGTAAACATAATTGTGCGTACTTTTCAACTGAAACAGTCTTTTCGAATTTGCAATAAAGTGACACTTATGACCTATCAATTTGTTCGAAAAATTCTGCTGAATCGACTCGCATAAATTGTTTCGAGACGATTTTGCACAGGTTTCGAGGATAAACGTCCCGGAACGAAAACCCCGTGTTAATTTCCCTATATACCCTAAGTCATTTTTGCTCCACGCGTTGCAGCCAATCAGAGGCCAGCCCGCGTTCCGATCCCTTATCTACGTTGACCACGCAGGACTTCCATTCAATTGCGACTCTTGTTTACTCTTTGGTCACAAGGGTGCTGTGGAGTTACATGTGATTTTAAATTATTGCCAACAACTCAATTATTTTATTGTTAGAGAAATAATGATGTGTCAGAATGATCACTGGCAGGATCTCTTACAAAGACTGCTGCTGAAAATTGGAGACGAACCAGCTGAAATCCCAACGAAGCCGTAAAGACGGTTTTATAGTGCGAAGTCAACGGTTAACCAACGATCACAACAATGCACTCATCAAAAAACTCGCGTGAAAAAACTCGCGTAGCGTTCCGAACTGCATCCGTCCCGTGAACAGCAACGTAACTACAAAATGATGGAATTTCTTTCTAAATACATAAAATATTGGCTGCATTTGCTGTCTGGTCTTTTCTGGCGTATCAAATATTACAAAATTATACAAGCATTGTTTGCATCCAAACGAAACGTATACGTGTTTGTATGTTCT
This sequence comes from Trialeurodes vaporariorum, assembly GCA_011764245.1. Classification (NCBI taxonomy): domain Eukaryota; kingdom Metazoa; phylum Arthropoda; class Insecta; order Hemiptera; family Aleyrodidae; genus Trialeurodes; species Trialeurodes vaporariorum. Next base: position 13,378,952 of record VMOF01000220.1, read on the forward strand.
GTTGTTGTTTACTTTTACACGGTGATTCGCGTTGTACATATGTAAGATTGTAAGACTGGAGTTGATAATTATGAGTGCAGTGCAGCGTGGTTTGTTTGAAATGTAAGTGATTTCCTGAGTTATTGAGTGGATTTTGAAAGTTTTTAATGTGCGTATGGTTATTTCTGCGGAATTTTATTGTAGAACCGCTGTGTCATTGTTAAAGCCAAAGAACGCAATAGATCCGGTATTGTAATCGAACCATTCAAAAATTAGTAGAACCAAGGTCCGAGTGGGAAACATCTAAAAGTTATGTTGCAGTGCAAGAACATAATCTTTTTCGTTTCTAACTAAACTTGTCAATACATCTCTAAGGTGTTGAGTTTCCGTCACCACATCCCACCATTTTCATTTATTACTATTGATTAGATCTATACGGATAAATTCAGAGGCTTATAAATTGCGCGTGTTTGTAAAATCACGCTGCCCATTGCTTAATTTGTTGTTTCTGATCAGAAATATGTAGTGACACAAGATTATAGAACAGCCTAAATGTTGAAAAATGCTCAGATACGATGGTAAACAAATTAGAGAAAATTTATTGTGTTTACATTTTCTTTTTTTTTTCTTTTTTTATTCTGAGGTTGCCGTCTCGTCACCGCGCTGCTTGGTCCTATATCTATCAAAATTAATAAACCCCCCTCCCCTCTCCTCCAGAAAAAAAGAAGAGTTAAAAATAAATTGTATAGTTTTCCTGTCGGTATCCGCGGACTTCGCAGTTCCAAGGCTCATCATGAATGCCTTGGCTATACGTCGGTTTTACAATTAAAACCCCGCGAACGAACGAACGCTCATCACTTTTGCAATGTATTTGTATGCCAGCAGGCTTTTCTGTCTGTGTGTGTGAGTGTGTGTGTGTGTGTGTGTGTGTGAGTGTGTGTGTGTGTGTGTGATTTATTTTTTTATTATTTTTTATTTTTTTCGTTTTCACTCATTGTATTTTATTCTGACACATTTTTTTTTTTTTTCAAAGCTAGCGGATATTTATATCGTGACACACTCTTTCATTTTATTTTTAAACCCTTAAATTAACGACTTTCGTATAATGGCACGATGTAATTAAGGGAAGTTGAGCCCTTCCCTCTCCCCTCCTCCCTACCCAACATTTCCACAAAAACGCAAGGAAGATCCAGGTTTAAAAAATCGCAGATTTAAAATGTTAATTTTTGTAACAAGGTCATACTGAGAGTAATACGAAATGAAATTAAAAATAAAAAAAATTTAGGAAAACTCAGAAAAAACGTTGCGCGATCCATAAATGTCTGAAATTTACTCTTTCATTAGAAAAAAGCACTGTATACTTCTCAATATAAACATTTTCTAGTGAAAATCACGCCATCAAAATGGAAAAAAATTAATGCGACCTTTTTAACGGAAGCGAATTTTTTAGCCTTGTAACACATCATTCGGTTCAATGTTAAAGTCAAAGAACCATCATAAAATAAATAAAAATGTCCCTATATTTTACAACACATTTCTAGGTTAGATCATATAGATCAATTTCTTATCTTTTTTTGTTTGTTTTTTGTTTTTTGTTTTTTTTTTGAAGATGTATGATCATTAATAATGCGTTTATGATTTGACAGTAAACCTATAAACTGGCGGTTGAATAGAAAATGAATTACAGCGGTTCGAAATTGGTCAGAAAAGAGGGCTTGTTTAATTTATTTTGATGGTTCCCGACCTCAACTTAGTAGCAAATTACAAAGGCGTCGTGTGAAATCTGGCTACACTGTATTATCTCCATTTCAACTCCCGTAAAAGGTCGAACTGTTGAGGATAACTGTGAACTGCGTGGAAACGATACATATACACGAGTTCTAATGGACAAACTGCAGCGTAGCCATTTACTCGCCGCGGCCGAAATATACGTATTCAAATGCCAAGAATCCATTAACGCCAGTAGATCTCATTAGTTTTTTCGTTTCTATGCCGCTATTTTTATTTGGTAATGCTTTCACGGGAAAAATATATCGAACCGTAGGATTATTTTGGAGCCAAAGCTGGCAATCGATCGATATATCGATTCACAAAAACGATTTATCGCATTCATTGTTCTCGTCTTCGGGTACTACTCATTAACCCTCCTTTTTTTGTGCATCAAAGGCAGTGGCGCGGCGTCGCGTGCATTTCGGCAACAATGTATTCTATCCATTTAAACTCTTGTAAAATGTCGAATTCAGGGGGTTCACAGTGCACAAGAAAAATTCGATATGTTTAATGAGTTTCAATGGAGCAGTTGCAATGTTGCCAAATGGCACGCGACGCCACTGCTAAGGGTACTTTATTTACACGGCTGATCATTTATCAATCATAAAGATCATCTCATTTAGTCATAAAGTTTACGCATTTTGATATGATTTCAAAGAACAGTTTTGACGAAAATCTCCAATAAGCATATTTTCGAGTGAGCCGTAAATCAGTGTCGCAAGATTTCGGGTCGAAATCCGTACAGTTGCGTCGCGCGCAATCTGGCAACGCTGCATTTCGTCCATCAAAACCCATCGAAAATATCGATTCGAGAAACGAACCCCGCGGTGTGCTCGCCCAAGAGTTTTTAAAAGACCTTTTTTATGAGTTTAAATGGACTAAACGCGATCTCTGAATCCTTATATTTTACATCAGTGGCGTCGCGTGGAATCTGGCAACACTGTGATTCTTCCGTTTAATCGCATGCGAAAAATCGATTCAAGGGAGTGCACTGTGCCCCTCTAATAGTTCAATCTTTTTACATACATTTAAATGGACAAAATACAGTGTTGCCAGGTTGCACGCGACGCCACTGTTTTACATTGATTTGTGGGAATCGAAAGGATCTGAAGCCGTGCGTCTGGCAACATGGCAGACGGTAAATCCCAAATGAATTTGATACGACTTCAAAGAACGGTGCAGACAAAGAGCTTCAAGCGTTGTTATACAATTAAAGTGGTTTACTTAAAAAAATTCCGGTTTGTTTACACAGCGACATCCAGTTATAAAGCTGATTTGGTTGTCTTCAATTTGCCGCGTTAAATAGTAACCTTGGATAGAAGTTTAAAATGCAGGGCAAAATACTATCCAACAGACGTTTTTAGGTGCTTTCGCGTAGCAAAGCACCTTATTAATTTGAATTTTTTTTGTCCAGCAAATTTCGTATTGCAATGGAGTGCCTTGTAGTTTTTACGTAACTTTAAGTATAAGAATTTCTGCTCACAATCGCCGTAGCAAAAGTTCGCAATAAGTATTTAGACGGTTTTAGCGATGACGGTCATCTGGTGAAAAAGTTCATTGAGCGTTTTCAGCTATCTCTCTCACTCTCATGCAATGGCGTACGAAGGAATTAGTCTCTCTCGCTCTTTTCCCGTTTGAGTGTATGTACTAGAAAAGGAAAGAGATAGGGGCTGAAGACACGTTCTAGTCCCTGTTTCTGTCCTTTCCTTACTCACGTGTTCAAATGGGGAAAGAGAGAGAAAGACAAATTCCTGTGTACGCTACTGCTCTCGTGTATAAACTTACTCTTGCACACGTGCGTTTATGTCACGTATGTATGACGCGCTATCTCACTATGATCTCTACAATTGTGTACAGAGACATTTTCCGTGAAATTTTTCGTTTATTGGCTTGGCAGGCATGTGAATTTCTTGGGTCATATTAATGTAATGTCAAGGGAAAAAATGTCGTTAGACAAGGTGTGCCTATTGTTTACGTTTTTATCGAACTGAATGTTGATTTCCGAGCGTAACTTACGCACGATCATTTGATCGTGCATAAGCTCTCTGATTGGTCGAAACCGCACGCAAGATGCACGCAATTAAATGCTCGGGACCTAACATAATTTGGTGCGACACCATATATTTTTTGGTCTCGGGGAGTCCAATGAAAGCTGCCGCAGCATAGAGTGTTGATCTACAGGTGGGAAACCCCATCACGTGGCGTCCGTCGTCGGTAGAGTGTACGAGTTTTATGCGAGTACGGTATCTTTCTTCGCCATTCCGGTCGCATGCATATTGCATAGTGGCGCGGCGTCGGCGTCGTGTGCAATCCGGCAGCGCAGCATTTTGCCCATTAAAAAGTACGTAAAAAAGGTCGAATTATTGGAAGCGCACAATGCACTCCCTCGCGAATCGATATTTTACGTACGTTTTAATGGATGATATGCAGCGTCATGGGCGCCCGCAAAAAAATTTCCATGGGGGGGGGGGGCAATATTGTTGAACCCCAATGGAAGGTCCAGAGGACCCCCCCCCCCCCCCGCAGGAGGGAAAACTTTTTTTTCTTCATCCAAACGGTATGCAACTATTAAGCCATTGTATTTATAAGTGTATCAAATAATAATAATTTTGACGTGATTGATCTAATGAATAAAGAGACAACAGATGAAAATAATAGTAAAACAGAAGTATAATTAATTCTACTATTCCTTGCAAAAAATGAGTTAAAATTACAAAATAAACGTGGGGGGGGAGTGCCCCGCCTTGCCCTCCGCTGTGGGCGCCCATGTGCAGCGTTGCTAAATTGCACGTGTCGCCGCTGGTCGCATGTTTACGAGCTTTTCTTGAATTAATTATTGGATTTCTGAGTTTTTTACCGCCTCTATGACAAAGGCGGATCCAGCAATCTGGCATCTATGTATTATTCCCATTTGAATGTGTGAGAAAAAGTCGATTAGTGATAGGGCCATAGCCTTTTCAAGAATCGATCATTTCTCATACGCTCAAATGGGATGAATTCATAGTTGCCAAATTGCTAGATCTGCCCATGCACTATGGTTCTTTCTCGATGGGTGGGTTGACCGCAGAATGATAGTTTTATTCGTTTATCGCCAAACCTTGCAAGAGCTCATTTCTGCGGGCCGATCATTTACTTCATCGTTAAACCGATCGTTAAGACTGTATATGAGTGATTCTATTGGTAGAAAATTGTAAAACTTGGCCGTTGCTATGGTAACCATCCTTAAGAGTATCATTAATTAAAGGCTATTCATGAGTAACCTTTAAATAGTGGGCACTTTAACGATAGTTACCACAGCAACGGCCAAGTTTTACAATTTTCGACCAATAGAATCAACCACTCATATACAGTCTTAACGATTGGATTAACGATGAAGTAAATGATCGGCCCGCTGATTTTGATATGTTTTTTTTCTGTTTGGTGAAAGAGGAAACCGCCGATCCGTAAGGAGCCAGAAAGTGGAACGCGAGGTCTTGAATTTATTATAGGAAGGTCAATGTATCTTGTCGCACACTCTCGTTCAACAAACTGAAAATCCGCTGACGCCATCTCATGCCACACCGAAGCAGCCCGGAGCAGCGTGCTATCGGCTACCGTGCCCCGCTTTTCCGCGGCGAGCATTCACGCATTGCCACTTTGAACGCCTTGCACGCTATTATTACCACAGAATAATACAATCAGAACGGAAACTCCCATAAGAGCCAATGGAAGCAAGTTTGGAATTTAACGGCACCAATAGGCAACGCTGTGGTCCTATATCCCAACATGGCGGACGTGTGTGATTTGTGTTGAAACTTATTTATTTCTGTAAATTCTAGAAAGAAATCATAAGTTTCGAGCCTCACTTTTATTCTAATGGCATTTCCGAATGAAAATTTCGCGGATCATGTCCTATATTTTTTTGTTTCGCGTGCGAATCCAGATGTAAACATCCTATATCCCAACATGGCGGACGCGAAATGAATTTGCTTCAAAATCCGATAAGAGTTTCCGTTCTAATTGTATTATTCTGTGCTATTATTACCAACGAGTTGTAGCGATACTCGATAGAGAGGATTTATGGAGGATTATTTTTTTAATTATTTCCATTTTTCTTCTTGAATGTATGTATTTTTCCTGAATCTAATGTTTATACTCTCAGTTTCCTAACTTCGTTTTTTTCCTTCTTTATTTCAGGTAAGGACAATTCAATCAGTCTCAATATCTAATTTAAACGTCAGTGAGTAAAAATAGTTTTTCAAGAAATATTGAAGACATGTTGTCGGGTTGTAAGTATGGAAGCAGGACTAATGTGTATAATTTCATTGAAATAGGCCCGCCAAATTCCTTAAATTTGTAAATTTTGATGTTGATCTTGTGAGTTGCGTATACGACCTCGCATTACAAGCATGGTATTTTATGACCAATGTGAAACTTGTGTGAACGTTACAATGTGTGAGGGGCAAATGAATTATCAATTCTGATTTAAAATGTTACGAAAATGGCGTTGAGGCTAGTAAAAAAGTTCAAAACTCACTCCTCGCAGAGAAAATTAAGCTCAAAGTTTAGGTGGACTCGTGTATATATGCACTACTAACGCATAATGCACCCCAAATCAGTGAACTATAGCGATACAGAGGATTTATGGGACGTGATTTTGGAACTTCAAAGAGGCAGCCGTGATCAAAATTTCTTATGGATATTTTACTCGAGCTGGGTTTGTTTGCCTCGTTTAGTTTTTAACCTAAAAAAAGAAGTTGTGATAAATTTACTCGAAATTGTTTTTAAACGAAAGTGCAAGTGTTTGGGTTTGGCTTTCTAGACACAGAAATTTATATAACTTTTTTTTTTTTTTTTTTTTTTTTTTTTATGGAAGGATTTTCACGATAAAGAAACTGACGTATGACAGTGTAGCAAGCAAAATTTTCTTACGCGGATGGTTGTTTTAAAATTCTGTGTCTAGATAGCCACTCTACTTGTAAAAAAAAAAAAGACAGGTAGAATCTACAATTTGCGCTGATTTTGGAGTCAGTTATCAAGGAGATGGTAAATGCAACGTACATTATGGTAAATTAAGTCAACTTGTTGGTACATTTTACCATCATTTAGTGAAATTTATCATACTTGATAGCTGACTCCAAAATCAGCCATATGCAGATGGTAGATTCTACCAGTTATTTTTTCCCGTGTAACATACTCGAACTTTCATTTAATTATACAAGTATCGAATTTAAGGTTAAAAAATATGAGGCAAACAAACCAAAATCAGATCGCCCATGCTGTCTCACTTTGGGATAAGACTTACAACATGTATCAGCAGTAGCGTACACAGGAATTTGTCTTTCTCTCTCTTTCCCTATTTGAACACGTAAGTAAGAAAAGGACAGAAACAGGGGCTCGAACGTGTCTTCAGCCCCTATCTCTTTCCTTTTCTAGTGCACACACTCAAACGGGAAAAGAGCGAGAGAGACTAATTTCTGCGTACGCCATTGTGTATCAGTCTCTCTATTGCTATGCCTCGTTGGTTAATACGGAGCATTATACTAAGCGCGCTCTTTGGTCCTCCGTTTATCGGATCGATGTTTTACTTCTGTAAGAAGGAGAAATGAGCCGATTTCCATTAAACATCAGTTGTGTTCGTCCGAAATACTCAGGCTAGCGGGTCCCATTAAGAATTCTTCGGAAGAACAAACCCGCAAATTTGTTAGAGCCTCCTATTTTGGAAATAGCCTCAATTGATTGTGAATCTATTATAATTCGAAAGTAGCGCGCCCGAACTGAATAGATCGCTTTTCGTGACCGAAGTTAGTGTTGCATAGGTAGAGGTCGTTTAAGAATTTTAGACGCGCCTAGACCTCTAATAATCTTTGGGAATTTCCAACGTTCGTCTTTCTTTTATTACATAGTAAAAATAAATGGAAATTAATCTTAGCGTTGGCTTTTCATTGAGTAACGCTTTAAAGTTAAAAGTTTCAAGTAGCTGGCAAGATTTTTTCTTTTATTTGAACGAATGAAGATTGGATATTCGTCAAAGGTTATCGGTATAAGTTGCTCCTAAACTTCTGAAACGGACTGTAAGCATATCTAATTTCAAAAGAGGGTTCAAAGATATTGTTCTTTGTGAGTGGCTTAGCGTGCGCCGTGCAGTCTGGCAACGCCACAGTGCTTTGAGTAAATGGCGCCAATTGCAGCTTTTCTCGGCAAATTAACGAGTTATTTAAAAACTGAAGAAAACACTTTTTTCTTGTAAGGAAAGAAAGAGATAGCCTTTTTGAATTCTTATTTATCTTAATTTTTTACCAAGTAATACTGCTTTTGTGAAATTTTTACGGGAGCAGTATTACTCGGTAAAAAATCAAGGTAAGTAAGAATTCAAAAAGGCTAACTCTTCCTTTCCTTGAAAGAATAAAGTGTTTTCTTCAGTTTTTAAATAACTCGATAGTTTGCCGAGAAAAGCTGCAAGAAGCGATTTTAGCGCCATTTTCTCAAAGCACTGTGCATTGTGCAACGTACCATTTTGTCCATTTGAACTTGTACTATCGACGAATTATAGATTGTCGCTAGATTTTCACACATTTTCAGTTATGGGAGTGAGTGTGGGACTGATCTGAAACGGCTTTTCCGCCCCACCCGCACTGGCCTCTCACCTGTAAGGTGTGAGGAGTATGAAGAGTGGCCGAATCAGAGCCTTGAAGGCGAAACTTAGCTAGTGGAAATCTCGCGACAATCTTTAATTCGTCGATAGTACAAAAGCTCGGATCAGAAAATAATCACTGATTCCTCAATATTTCTTATTTTTCGTGGATTTAAATGGACCAGTGCAACGTGTCAGACTACACGCTTCTCCATTGTCAACTTTGTCGTTTTTTCCTGGGGTCGAGAAAAATTGTTGCGAGTATAAACAGGGTGTCATTCAATGACCAGTGGCGTAGCGTGCTATTTGGCATCGTTGCCCTTCGTCCATTTAAAGCCATGAAAAAGATCGAATGGTAGGGTGTTCGGTGAACACCTTCGCATTCGACCTTTAACACGGGTTTAAATGGACACTGTACAACGTTGCCAAATTGCACGCTACGCCACTGTCAATGACGTCTCTTAAACCTGAGATTTTCCAAGTCCATGCCAGGGCTGCCGTTTTGCGTATAATCAATGCTATTTTTCTATTCACCGATGATTCCACCGGTTGAGAAAAGATTACACAGATCAGTTCTGTGTATGACTGTAATGCACGAAAATACTCTGATCTGTAATCTTTCCTTAATCGGTGGAAACTCCGTTACTTAATTAAAATATCTGCAAGTGTTTTAAAGTCATCGACGACTCTGCCGGTTGAGAAAAGATTACAGATGCGAGTATTTTAGTTCATTACAGTAATACATTGAACTGAACTGTGTAATCTTTTCTCAACCGGTGAAATCATCAGTGAGTAGAAAAATAGCATTGATTATACGCAAAACGGCAGCCCTGGTCCATGCTCATCATTTCTATTGAATTAGCAAGATATTTTATGGGATATATCCAGAGTACGTGAACTCTGATTTGAGAAAACTTGAGCTCAAAAAACTTACCTGTGATACCTTGAAATTTTCGTTTCACCTTTTTATCAATCCATGAATTATTTATTGCATTCTAACCAGTTTGGTCAATTCATTAACTTGAGATTATCTGATGCTAAAAATAATTTATGACTGTTTGTTTTCTTCGCTTTTTCCTTTTAAATGTGATTGCAAACTTCTTGAATCCCGTGTGAATTAAACGTGGCCGCTGTAAACTTCTCGAATCCCGTGTGAATTAAACCTTGCCACCTTAACTCTTGATGACCGAATATAAATAGGTATATGATACTCAAATAAAAGTCCTTTTCAGCTAGGTGTGCCTCAAATAGCTCGTTTTGTTGAAAAACACAAATGTGTGTTTAGTACTTGATTATAGGATTTATGAGTTTGAGGACATTGCTAATGTCAACAATTTGACAATTTGACAATTTGTTGTGGACAATTTTGAATTTATTTCGATGTTATGTGTGAAATTAGTTGAATTGGGCAAGTAATTGGTCCTGAATACTGGTGTTTTTTAGATGAGTTCAAAGGTGCATTGCGTGTTCTTTTAATCATCGTTGTTTCGGAGATACACTGGTGTGAAGTTACACAAATTTGTGCAGGTTGTGTCGAGTGATGTTGTGACGTCACAAGGCAAAACATGGGACAAAAATCACGGGACATGTCCCGTGTTTTTTGTCCTTTGTCACTTTCCATTTAAAACAATAATATGTATTTTGGATCGACTTTGCTACTCTGAAACTATGAAACCTGGAAACAAATGAAAGGCATTCTTGATTTCAGCTCATCGAGTAATTTCATTTGCTTCACAAAATACACCATAAACCAAACTCTTGCACATGCATAAACGTTGGGTTTGAAAAAACCTAGTTAAGTTTGAGTAAAAAACATTATAATCGAAAAGTTAACAATGTTTTACATTTTCTTCTTTTGAGTTACAAATTCACATTTGTTGTCTCTCCTACATAAATAAGGAGGCAATTCTGTATCGCCTCCAGTCTCTTGGCTCTGAGGGGAGGGTGGGTGGGGCTTACCTTAATCTTTGGAATTTCCCTCAAAAATCCTCTCTTTAGTGGCGGCTCGTGCTATTTGGCAACTATGTTAACCCCTCATTTGATTGTATGTAAAACAATCGATTCGAAAGTGAAGCAGCGCTTCACCAGCGATCGATTGTTAGACACATAATCAAATGGAGTGGAGACAATGTTGCCAAATAGCACGAGCCGCCACTGCCTCTCTTCTTGGCAACACAGCGTGTCCTTAGTAATAGCGCTTGCAAATTGTGTCAATTATTCTTACTGGTAAACGTGAGCACATTGATCGCTTAAAAATGTTTTGATTCTTCACTCACAATTATTTCTTCGAGAAAACTTGATCTTATAAATATCTAAATGTGAGCTATTTGTCCGCGTCTAACGGGTTGGCCTGATCGTATGTTTACAAGACTTCATGTCCAAGATTTCGTAGGAAAGTAGCATTATTTGCGACTGTTGAGTCGTTTCACGCTATTGAACTCACTCCGAAGTGAATTGATAATACTTGACTGACCATGTTCACTAAAAAACTCCTCCCCCCCCTCAAAATTCTAGATTGTTTGTTACACCCTCCCTCGCATCGATACTTGCTGATTCTCAACCATTCTTAAAGCATGGGTGTTTGAATCATATTATCAATGCCACATCCTAGTGAAAAATGTGGGCAGCGTATGTGTACTGTGTAGGCCGGACAGGGAGATTCAGTAAACGGGAGATTCCCATCTAATTTGAGACATATACCTCTGTGTTTCCATAGAAAAAGTGACAAATTAGACAGGAATTTCTCCCGATACCTGCGTTGCTCCGCCATTACAATCTTGCCGTTACGGCAGTTTCCTGAGTTTATTACTGAATTGTAGACTTTTTTAGTGTGATTTTTTTGTGATTTTCGCTGGTTTTTGACATTACTATGCAGTTGCTTTGAGCAAAAGTTTGCAAGAGACCTATTAGGAGAGTCTCACTGCTAACGGTTGTATTGTGACGTCGCGCAGAAATCAATGAATAACCACCGATGCATTCACCGATGACTCTCAGCTCAGCTTTTTCATCATGGTTCTTAAACGTAACGAATTTGTACGCAGTGGACCATGTATGTTTGGATGAAATTAACTTGGACAAAACACTTTAGACTGAACTTCAGTTGGACGATATGTTTAACGGTTGTATTGTGACGTCGCACATAAATCAACGAATAACCACCGATGCATTCTCTAATGACTCTCAGGTCAGCTTTTTCATCATGGTTCTCAAACAAAACGTTTTTGTACAGTGGACCATGTATGTTTGGATGAAATTGAACTTGGACAAAACACTTTAGACTGAACTTTAGTTGGACGAAATGTTTTGGACAAACTGTCTTGCCAGCCACCGGTAGCTCTGCGCATGCGCGAGCAGTCGACTCACAATGGTGAAGTGGAAATCGAAAAGTGGTCAGATTCAACTGCACAGCGACAATTACGACCACAAAAGTGAATTCCCGTGCTCGAGTTCCATGACACAGTTTCGCGTTTTCATTTATGGGGCTGTGTGCTGTGATATCAATCGGTTACGGGAGCCGGGTGGCGCAGCCCGGCGCACAGTGGAGCGAGGCGCAACGAGGATCTCTTCCATCTCTCTCATTTCCCATTTGAATGTATAAGTAGGAAAAGGGCAGAAAGAGGAGGTTTTATCCCCTTGCCCATCCTTGTCTAACATACGTATCTTAATGGAGAAAAGAGAGAGATGAAGAAACTCTCGTTGCGCTTCTGTCCACTGGCGCAACCAGGATCTCTTCCATCTCTCTCATTTCCCATTTGAATGTTTAAGTAGAAAAAGGACAGAAAGAGGGGGTTCCATCTCCTTGTCCATCCTCGTCTAACATACGTTTCTTAATGGAGAAAAGAGGAGAGATGAAGAAACTGTCGGTGCGCTTCTGTCCACTGGCGCAACCAGGATCTCTTCCATCTCTCTGATTTCCCATTTGAATGTTTAAGTAGAAAAAGGACAGAAAGAGAGGGTTTTATACCCTTGTCCATCCTTGTCTAACATACGTTTCTTAATGGAGAAAAGAGAGAGATGAAGAAACTCTCGTTGCGCTACTGGGAGGGATCGGACATGGAATTTATGACTAAAAATACAAATTTGGATGTTTTTACGGTCAAAAAACAGACTTTATAGGGTGATTTTTAAAGACAATTTTTAAATAAAACCAATGAAATTACCATCAAACTTCCACGTTGCGTATTAACAAAAATATACGTATTTAAGGTAACCAGGCCATGTCCGGTATTTTCTATTGACTCGCTCCATTGTGAGGCGTGAAGGACAGAACATATGGGACTCTCAATACTCTCACATATGTCTTGAAGCACGAACACCGGGTACTCGCAGAGACAGTAGCCGTCCGTCGCTTCGCACAGTGGGTCGAAAAATTGAATTTTTCAGACATAATTTTACGAATAAAAAACGAAATTATGAACCATAATTATAGCATGTAAACTTAAAAAAGGTGTGAAACAATTCATTTCAGCGCTTAGAGATGAGTAAAATATCATGATTTTCGTTAAAAGAAATATCAACTCTGAAACGTTTCTAAGACAAAATAGAATAATTTTTTTGTCCCGGAAAAATCTATGTTTGGATCCAGTGTGCGTCGTTGCGTCGTCGTGGTAACCAAGGCAACAAGTCAAGTCGACTGATCGTATTCGCTGTCACCAATCCACGCTCATATTTGAATCAGTAAAAACAGGGTTGCCCGATGGTCTACATCAATGGGTCTGTTGCAAACTTTTGTTTCAGCGTTATGAATGGTATCCTTTTCTGCAGTGTAAAATCACTTGAAAATTACGATGAGAACACCAAAAAGTTCCAAAATTGACTCACAAATTCAATAAACGCGTTTAACAAAATTTCAAGACAGCGCGGCAGTCGCGGTGGCGGTCGAATGAATGAGTGACAATGGGGGAATCCCATCCAATGGGGTTCTAGCAAATTTTTGCTCTAGGGGATTGAAGAGTTGGTTCTTGCATAAAACCTGTAAAAATGTCGATAAGTACCATGCCCTTCAAAAGAAAGTCCTCTCATCGAAACGGACCTTGATTATTTTGTCCTTTATCTTCCAAAGAGTTCTAGATTTTTTGAGACATACTTTCAAGCGGCAATGCTGTTAGACTCTGAAATGCCTGAATACTGCAAAAATGTTTAAAACTGATCGAGGAATTAAAGAGTGAAAATTTCTACAAGAATACTTTCTTTTGGAAGTCATAGTACACTCAAAAATCACGAAATTCACTCTCAGAATCGGGCTTAATGGCGGAGAGACGCAGGTATCATGGGAGATTCCCATCGAAATGCAGACATATCTCTGATTCTCTGTGTTTCCGTAGAGAAAGTGACACATAATAGACAGGAATCTCCCATAATACCTGCGCTGAAGCGTCATCAAGAACTTGCCGTAATAGCTGTTATGTGAGTTTATTACTTAATTTTAGACTTGTTTAGTGTGATTTTCGTGATTTTCACTGCTTTTCATATCAGATTGGACTATTCATTTGCGCAGAGAGAAAGTTTGCCTGACCTCATTGCAGCTTTCCCTATGGTGAATCTTTTTTCTCAGCTTAGAAAGCTGCAATTAGATCGGACTCCCCCAGTGTCACCCGTTCATTCGACACCGCCATCTTGTAATTTTGTTAAACGCATATATTTATCGAACTTGTGAATAAATTTTGAAACTTTCTGTATTGCTTTCATCGTTATTTTTCAGTGATTTTTCCTGGGGATTGACACTCTATAACGTGCACTGTCTCACAAGTTTGCAACAGACCAATTGAGCCGTTTTGTGCTAGAGTGCGACATACTTTGAGTCGAATAATGCTAGACTAAAAATTGCAAGCATTTTAATAAAAAGTTCCCGCAAATTCTCATTTTTCAGGAAAATTTTCAGCAAAAGTAAGCAACAAGACCCATTACAGAACTCATTTGTTATTCGAAGAGATACGTTACACAAACGACGGACGACCATTAAGACCATATGGGTGAAAGGAGGGTATACTTTGAGACTAATGCTCGACTAAAAATTGCAAGCATTTGAATAAAAAGTTCCCGCAAATTCTCATTTTTCAGGAAAATTTTCAGCAAAAGTACACAACAGATCCATTACTGAACTCATTTGTTATATTCGAAGAGATACGTTACACAAACGACGGACGACCATTAAGACCATATGGGTGAAAGGAGGGTTGAGCAGAATGACAAAAATCTGGTACACTATTAATATCCGTAAATAGAATACAGCAAAACGGTCACCATCAGCTGGGAACGTGAGAGACAATCCAAGGAACTCGAATGCTTAGCTGCCGGCTCTCCTAAACAAAGACGCGCTGAAAATTTTTCAGCGAGTATATACAAGGTTTATGCAGTGACGGCTCGTGCTATTTGGCAACCACGTCTTTTTGCCATTTGAACCTATGAAAAAGTATCGATTTCTCAGGGATTTGGTGAATTCCCTGAGAATCGATTATTATACGTTTGTTCAAATTAATGGAGAGAATTCGTTATACGAGCCGCCATCACTGGATGGGTCTATATGTAGAATAATTTTGTCAACAAGCACAGAACACGTACTTGAAACGTTAGTGGGTTTGTTGGATAGTTTTGTTGCAGCTGCATCAAAGTACGGAGCACGCATTCAATGATCTACTGAAAAAAAAGATTACCCGAAGCATTACAATATGTGCAGCTAGTATGTAAAGGATAGCACAATCACCAGAATTCTAGTCTTATTTGTACTATAGTTCTTGACATTTTTTAAGATTTTTTTTTTTTTTTCTTCTTTGATGAGTTCATTAACCATATTCTGGTGCTATCACCATAATATTTTCTCGTCAAAGTACTAGACTTTCTGTCGTTCACATATTATTGTGCTTCTGGTAATATGACTTCTGGTATTATGACTATAGCTTTTTTTCAGTGTCCAATGGGTATCAATATGAACGTCATAATATTACGACTGTTGAGAGGATTGGAATTTCTGAATAATATTATTGGCTGTGTTACTTAGTGAATAATTTTTTTTAGCCTCAAGTAGATTTTAAAAACAAAAGTCTCATCTAGTCTTCTTGAGATTAGTTGAATGAAGCTGTTTTTTATCTCAGTGCACTTAAGTTTTTAAAATGTCAAAGCTTTCTCTCTGTCACAACGAAAGTTAATGCAGCTTGCACTTTGTGGGTGCAATGCACTAGCTCTACGATTAGAGACGCCGCGTGCAACGCCTGTCTCGTTGTTACAAAGTACTGAAAAATGTGCGAGGGAAGTGCTGAAAAAACTTGAGCACTTCAGGTTCATTCCAAAGAACTCTATAGCTAACAAATCTATAATAATGGGCAAGTTACAAAGGTTTGAATTTTGGTGTTTTTAGTTCGCAAATGAAAAAACTTGCAGGTGAGCTGAAATAAGGATGCCTTTACGTCCTATTGTACTGGCAATAATTGGGGACCGGTTGTCAACTTTGTAGAAAATGTCGCTAACTTTTGGAAAATTAAGACTGTGAGCGTTGCAGAAGACTCCGAAGTTGTCGAATATTCTTCCAACTTTTCATTCAAATTTCCCCCCAACCGTTGTTGGTCAATATCGCGTAAAATTTATGGAAACAGCACCCAACCTTTTTCCGCGTGTATTGCTCGAGCACTGTAGGACTTTTGCCGTTGCCACCCTTAAATTTTCTGTTACTTATTAATAGCTGTACCCAATACCCATGAGTAGTCTTTAGATTACGGGATACTGAAAGATGGTTGTATGCTTTCTAACTAGGATTTATAGTTCCAGAAATGCTATTTATGCCCAAATACGAGTACATTGTTAGTTTAGAATGGGAATTCCGCGTTGTGACGTCACGATCTACGTACGAGGTTTTGCAATTTCTCACAAGTGATCACCAAAACCGGGACACTTAAGAAAAAAAACAACAAAAGAACTTTTGACCTCAGCTTCTCTGAAGTACTTTCATGTTGTTTAAAAAAAAAAAAAAAAAAAAAAAAAATTAAGCAGATTTTCTTGTTTATTATCAGCTGAAAAAAGTTTCATTGCCGGAAGAAATGTGTATTCTTGAGGACACCAGTAGAAGATATAGTAGTCGATGAAAGTAGCGCAGTTGGCAGTCGTAAGTGTGGTCATCACTTCTCGCTGCGATGTTTTCATCACTTTCAATTTCTATTGCCTCTTTTTCATAGGCATGGTTGCCAGGTCGCTTCTCTCTCTCTCATTGTAAAGTCGATAGTGTTGCAACACTTGGAAAATAATGTATCTCTGAGTGCTTTCAATTCATGGTATATGCAAAACAAACAAAACGACGCGATGTGGTGAATTTCGAAATGACGAAATGAAACCGGAGGTTGAGGTAACCATGAAGGGGAAATCAAGAGCTCTTCGATCCCAATTTTCTATAAAAGTCAGGGAAAGGGGGTACGTAGCTATCCTATAGTTCCATGACACCACTTTTCCTCTCGTACTCTTCCTCCATCCCTGTTCTTTCTCCCTTTCTCTTTCCGTTTCTACCCCCCCCCCCCCCCCCCTATCACTCTCTCTCTCTCTCTCTCACTCTCTCTCTCTCTCTCTCTCTCTCTCTCTCTCTCTCTCTCTCTCTCTCTCTCTCTCTCTCTCTCTCTCTCTCTCTTCCCTTTTTCTTTCCCTGCTCTCTTTTTTCCTTTTCCTTTTTCTCTTCCTTCCTTTCCTTTCCCTTCCTTTCCTTGACTTTCCTTCCTTTTCTTCTCCTTCTCTCAATGTTGCGCCCGCCGGGCGCCGGCATCGGCAGCTGCTGGCTTGCGGCCGCTTACATTTACGGCACTGGGATTAACGATGTCTGACATCTATGCAATGTGCATGTGGTCTTCTGTCCTCTATTTTTCAAATTAAATTTTACTATCGTGTTCTTTTAATTCAGTCATTTTGTCATGAGCTCATTCCGCATCCCGACATGAAACATGATGAATTTTCGGGATTGATTAACGTTAACGAAGAAAAAGAAGAATCGGCTCACTCGCGGCGTCATAATTTGATTTAAGGGTCATCCACACTCCCCCCCCCCCCACCGGAACATACACTGCATCCGCGGCTTGCAGCCCCACACACACATTCAGTAAGTAGCAAGGCGTGTTGAACTATCTTGACGCCGCGTAAGTACCTACCAACCTCTGCCTCCCGCGTTAAAACGATGATAGAAAACGGACCAGGGGGTTGGATTAGTAGAGGCGCAGGGTGGGAGGGGGAAGGGGGGGGGTCACGCCGTTAAAACTGTATTCGTGTATACGAAGCGCGAATACTCACGGATCAAATAAATTAATCCGCATGACGGTCAAGTGTCTTTAATGAGCGCGGTTAATTTTCTTGAATTAGTTGTCACGTTTGCATTTTGAACATCGACAACCGTTTGTCATCGGAGCTGACGGGATCGCTGAAACCGACCAGCGCACAATAGTTTTGGAAAACACGATTTTTCCGCGCGGTTTATCAATTGATCGAGGCCGATCGGAAAATTTTTCGCGGTATTTCCATTGGAAACAGAAATTATGACGCGATTGAATTAAATTAATTTAATCTCAAAATCAAAGGCGATTGATCGGCAAAATCGATTTTTCGATCGATTAACGACGACTATGTCCCTATTTTTTTTGGCAAATTTAAACGCGTTTGTTAGGGAAGGACGGGTTAGGGGCGGTCCCTTGGTTTTCTTCCATTCGTCTATCATTTTCTAACGCATGCGTTCAAATGGGCAAGAAAAGAGAGAGAGAGAGAGAGAGAGAGAGAGAGAGAGAGAGAGAGAGAGAGAGAGAGAGAGAGAGAGAGAGAGAGAGAGAGAGAGAGAGAGAGAGAGAGAGAGAGAGAGAGAGAGAGAGGAGAGAGAGAGAGGGGAGAGAGAGAGAGAAAGAGAGAACTTGAGAACTTTGGTTTATCCTGAGGTCCCCGGCTTCACACTCTTGAACCTAAAAACAAAAATTGTAATTAATCCAGTTGAGTGGTTTTAAATGAAAAAGTAAGTATTCTAGAGTGGCTATCTGCGAACACGGAATTCCAATACAAGTACCCTCAAACACTTGCAATTTTGTTTAAATCTCAAAACTAATTTCAAGTGGATTCGTCACAACTTCGTTTTTAAGGTTAAAGACTAAATGAGGCGAACAAATCGAACCCGTGAAAAATGTGCTTAAGAGGTTTCCATCATGGCTTTTCCTTGTTGAAGCAGTGGCGGCTCGTGCAATCTGGCAACCGTGCACTTTTGCCATTTGAACGTTTGCAAAAAGATCGATACTAGGTGAGGCGCTGCGCCTCACCAAGTAATCGATTATTTTACACAGTTTTAAATGGAGGAAATCCATTGTTGCCACATTGTACGAGCCGCTGCTGTGTTGAAGTTTCAAAATAAAGTCCCAAGTTCGTGACTGGCTATATTGCTATAGCTCGTCAATGTTGATGAACATCCAAAATCGATCTTTTCAACTTAAGTGTGCAATCATTGCAACTGTGCGACTCTACGATGTCGGACTGTAAATCCCACCCTCCTTCCTCCCACCGAAGAAATGTAAACATTGCAAAAAGCTCCTCACAAACGTTTATGAGCTCATTTCGAAGCCCCTGCCTTCTTCTTCTTTCACTCGTGGTTTTCTTTTTCTTCCTCTTCTTCCTCAGAAACGAACAACGATGCGGGTGCATCACCCTTCGCTCGCTTCGTCCGTCCTCGGTCCGCTGCCAAAATAACCGAACCTATAAAAACTGGATCACGTGGACACGTGTCGGTGTCGCGCTTCGAAGATGGGTTCAAACTTTAAATCATGCAAACGTATTATTTAACTCATTCCACTCTCAATTTTTTCCCCTACCATTGCATCGCTTTTTTTTTATTGTTTTATAATTATTATTCTTAATTTTTTCAGTTGTTTCACTGAGAAAAAAGGGGCTGTTAAACTGTAAGGAAAAAATCATAGTGGTTTTCCCCTTCTTCCAATCTTAAGACATCTCGTTGCAATAGTTATAGGACACTTGAATCTACTCTAATTCTAATTGTCTTTATGGGGAAATAAAGTGCGGGAATGTATACTATCAGAACATTCATTGAAACAAATCGGAAATTTTTTCTTAGTGTTGTTATTGTATATTCACTAGCATTATTTTTTCTATTTTTTGTTCCCCTACACGGAAAAAGACTACGGTGAAAATAGCCATACGGATACCTGATTTTGGCACCTGCTATATGTTATGGTAATGTTAACCAGAAGTATACTATGTTTTGACTTGGTACTAGGTGATGCTACCTGATTGCATGTCGAATTTACTCAAAGTATCGGTAAATGTACCATACTTCTGGTCAAGTTTACCATAACATCTAGCAGGTGCCAAAATCAGGTATCCGTATGGTTATTTTCACTAATCTTTTTTTTCCGTGTACCAAGCGGTACTGTCCCAGTGCCCCCGCTTCATCTCGTTGGCCACCTTCTCTCCAATGACGATTATTTTACAATCGATAGTAGTTTTTCTCCCTTCTAGATTCTTGTAAAAAATTATCAATCATCAGACGCGCTGCTAAATTCAGCGCTTCAGCAGCGTTGGATTTATCATGGTTTTTATGAGAATAGCTGTTTTTATTGAACTTCACGGTAAATTCGCGATTTGTATCCAATTTGCCATTTCATAGACCCGAATCCGCTTGAATTTTGACTATCGCCTGGAATTTGAGGATTTAAAAATTGTTCGCACTGATCGATCACTAACCAATCCCGGGTGCATTATGGTTGTGCTCAACATGCGTCATAAAAGTTGCTATAGTAATCGAAGCAGAATATTAATAAGTAGCAAAAAATATTGCTGGTTTATAAAAAAAAAAAAAAATTACTTAGTGAAACAAAACATATTGTAAAATCAGCAATATTTTTTGGTAAAGTAGCGTTTCATTAATTGCAATTATTTCAATGTAAAACGTGTTCCCAATTTTTCGCAATGTTTTTCTATTTTAAAATTAATATTTTTTCTGTGTGCTTAGAATCAAGTTTTGAAGAGGCAGGCCAAATCATCAGAATTTTCTGGAGGTAGGCCTTCGAACTCAAAGTTGGCTGGAAAATGATTATGGTGCCTCCGACGACAGGAACAGAATAGTTCCGACCCTGATAATGTGCTGACATTATTCCTGAGATCAAAACGTTTCTAGCATCCTTGAACAATCAAATCGATCGGATACTCGACTGATTAATTGGTTGAACAAGGCGATCGAGACAAAGAATCATTAAAATAGCAACATCGATCAATATTTGGATCGTTCATTTACTTCGATCGATTGATAGTTCGCTCATTTCAACTTTTTGATCCACCGTTTCGTCACTAATAGCCTCGGCCACATTCATAAAAATACCGTCGAGGACAAAGGCCCCGGCTGGCCCAGTTTAAAATTGAAAACGAAAGTCAGATGACAAAACTGAATTTTTGCAAATTTCCTGCTTTATATAAAAGCAAGAAGGAGCCTTTGGAGGAATGAAGAGTCGTCGTTCCACTAACACATCTAACATGCAGTCTATTTATGACGCTATTCCGAGCTTGTTTCCATATTTAGAAAATAATTTGAGTTTAAATTCTAAAATCTGGATGATATAGTAAGAGACTCGAGAGAGAGTCATTAAGTCAGGGTCAACGAAAGCCCCAGCCGCGGACCACGCCTGCCTCTTCCTTTCTTTTTCTTTTCTTTTCTCTTTCCTTTATTATTATTCCGTTCAATATTCTTGAAGAATTACTCCCTTTATGCATAGGTGAAATGGGGCTCTTGCAAACTTTTGCTATATGAGATTGAAGAGTTGATTCTAGCATAAAATCCTATGTAAAAATGACGTTGAGTACACTAAAAAATCACGAATTTCACTCTCAGAATCGGGCTTAATGGTGGAGAGACGCAGGTATCATGGGAGATTCCTATATCTAAATTGAGACGTATCTCTGTGTTTCCGCTGAGAAAGTGACATAATAGACAGGAATCTCCCATGATACCTGCGTCGATCCGCCATTACCATTTTGCCGTTATAGAAGTTATGTGAGTTTATTGCTGAATTTTAGACTTTCTTAGTGTGATTTTCGTGATATTTGCTGGTATTTACATAAAATTCGACTATTTATTTGTTTATAGCAAAAGTTTGCAGGAGCCTCATTAGGGGGAGATTAGCCCCCCCCCCCCCCCCCCCCCAGAGGTCCTTCAAGCACACCCGCCCGTAAATTTTGGAAACAAAAAACGTTGGCGCTCTTGGAGAATTCAAGGAGCAAAACCAAACATGTCGTGTACCAGTTTGTGTTTTCTCCCAAAATTTGCCTAGATTGCAAGTGAAAAGGCGTAATTAAGGGGCCTCTTTTTGATCGAGAAGCAAAAAAAAAAAAAAGTCATCAGTTTTTGGCCACTGCTCTATCCCCCCCCCCCAGGAAAAATTCCGGGTTCCGCCCATGTCATTATGTAAGAAAGCCTTCAATTTGGTTTTTTCCCAAGTGTCCCGTTTTTTTGTGTATGCCAATGCTCATTGAAAACAATGCATTTTGGGTCATATTCGCGTTTCCGGAGCTTTATGAAACCTAGTTAGAAACCAAAGGCATCCTTATTTATACTATTACTAAAAAACACAAAAATTCAGACTCTTACAAAACTGCGGCTTTATTTATTTTTTTATCTTTTTTTTATTTTTTTTAGAGGGGAAGGGTTTAGGTTTCTTTAAAAAAATAAACTAAAATAATTTGAATAAATAAATGGACAAATTTTAACTAAACAAAGAAATCTATAAATAGACCTCAATAATCAAATTTTTTAAATTCAATTTTTTTCTTCTATTCGCGTGCTCACTGTGTATGTGTGTGTTGGTTGGACATACTGCCCAGCTGATATACTTACTGAGTTAGTTGTGCTATCTGTCATCAGTTGGTTCAATGAAGGAACTAGCTCAGACGATATTATCCAAGCAGAAGTCGTCTCGTCTGGCGGTATTTTAACTAATTATTCGGCGAGCTTCACAACGGTCGCAGAATGCGCCAACATTAAGATGGTGTCCTAACAAAAAACTACAAAAACCTGATCTCCTGCCTGTGAATCGTGAGCTCAGCTCTCGCGCGGCAAAAGTGTCTAATATTTGATCACCTTGAGTGGTTGGAACTTTCGCTGACCATGAATCTGGTCTCTAGCTATCTGCAATCAGTATATTTCGCTCCACTGTACTCTCTCTCTCTCTCTCTCTCTCTCTCTCTCTCTCTCTCTCTCTCTCTCTCTCTCTCTCTCTCTCTCTCTCTCTCTCTCTCACTCTCTCTCTTTCTCTTCCTCTTGCCTCTTCTCTCCCCTTTCTCCCTCTCTCTCTTGCTTTCTTTCCTTCTGATTTTTTCCATCTCTCCTTATTTATCCCCCCTTCACTTTATTCAAAATATCAGAAGTACAAATTCGAAATATTGAAGCTTTTATTAATCGAGGTCAATGTTACAACAGCGATGCATTATGCAACGTCTGTAACCTCAGGAAAACACAAGAGTAGTTGACGACTGTTTTTTTTTTTTTTTTTTTTTTTTTTTTTTTTTTTTTTTTTTTTTAAATTTATTTAATTTGTTTTCTTTGTTTCCTCGTCAACAAAATTGGTTGCTATAGTTAGATGTAGTCTTTGTTCTCATTTATGCGCAGTATGCTTCGACAGGGAAAGTTTTGGTCTCAATGTCACTAATTTTGGCCCGTTTTCGCTCTCACTCGAACTTTGCTCCCACCGGTCAACATATTTGACCTTTTCCTGAATCTTTTGGTAACGGTTGAGCCGAGCAATCTGTCTCACGCTTTTTCTACGACAGTATTTATTTTCATCATACAATAATATTTATTCTTTGTATTAGATGCACTTAAAATTCTCTCGAACTTGCTACCCATCGGCTCCCAGTGAAACAAATCAAAATACGAAAAGAAATTTTGAAACTTTTCAATAGATTCGGACCCTTTTGAAATCAGAGGGCTTTAAGAAGTCTTTAACGGACCCATTGAGAAAGGGAGGGAGATCAAACTCAGTGGCGAGGCGTGCGATTAGGCAACGTTCCTTTTTCCCATTTAAACATATCAGAAAGATCGAAATGCCTGGTCATCGCCGATGACTGGAGCGTTCGATTATTTTGGTGAATTTAAATGGAGAAAATACATTGTTGCCAAATTTCACGCCTCGCCACTGATCAAACTATGTCAAAGCGCGTTGTCTTTTCTTGACTCCAGACGTACGGAGACGCCTGCCTTTGACTCGCGTTGTCGCGACGCGGAGCTCTACCTGCACTCGCGCTTAGTCGCGTGCAAACTCGCGCGCGCGCGTTTTACAAGCGCTAGTTGGACCGCGGACCGCGATCAGTGTTCTACCTCGCGAAGTCAATGCCCATACTAGGCACGAAAAAGTTTATATGATTCTATTTCTCATTGCTAATGGCTGGCTATTGTTGCCAGATTTGCGGCTACACACCGTTTGAATCAATGTAAAATGTAAGGATTTTAACCCGGATTCGGCATTACTGTGGCTTGCTTATGTCTCATGTCTGATGCGCATGGGTCCGTATGTAACCAACGCAAATGTATACACCTTTTGTAAACAGCTGCTGAAACCGCCGCGCGCCGTGCATCGCACAGTGTATCAGACTGTGGCATGCACTAAATCAAAATGGGTCTGTCGCTTTTTTTTCTTCTACAACAATATAAGTAGAGCCTTGATTCTTATATTTGTAAAATTAGGAAAGAACAACGATGCGTACATTAAAAACGTTCAAAAACCACTCGTTAACTGAGGAACACTTCAATTTCAACCAGCCCGCGCTACACGAGACACTATTGGCGCCGGCATACTACTATACATAGACGGAACCACCGCGCGTATATGTAAAATACATCGTAACCACGAAAGGATGGAATTTCCTTCTAAATACATGGAATTGATTGGCTGCATTTGCTGCCTGGTCTTCGCTGGATTTTCTTAACTTTAACATCTATTCTACAAATAAAGTAGGCCTTTTTAGTGACATAACCGTCCGCGACAAGCACCAAACATCATTGTTTTTTTAAACTAAATTTTAATGTATTTCAATGAATTTTCTTGTTAATTACATGGAAATTGTGCTACACGATAGTATTTGAAACGCTGAAGTCAAAAATGATATCATTTTCTACGTGTATATAACTCGTCCTGATTTTACGCATATTCTACTTTTAGGCATTTTTCGCGATAAAGTATAAATTGTGGGAAAACTAGATCATTTCGATCAAAACTAAGGCCAAATTCGAACTCGGCAGGTCAATTAACGTCGAATGGTCTAATTATAAGAAAAAACTCCATGTTTGTTTGTGTCTAGGGACTCTTATTTTGTGTTCATATGGGGCGGACACCTCTATGTCGTTAAAGCGTAAAAATCCTACAAATATAGCTCAAGTTGAAAACCGACCCAATTCACTGTCTGGGGTGCGCGAATTTCGGAAGTTGTACAAGTATCAAATTACGAAACTTGATTGCGAACTTGGGCTTTTCGCCCCTTAGTGACCCCCTTTTCTCATTTCTTGGGCCGAACGGGGGGGATCGCCCCCTTCGCTACCTCTCCCCCCCCTGGTATCCCCCAATGGAAATCGGCAACAAAGCTCGCTGAGAGCGTGCGTTCACCTTTAATCCTTTCAATCTGCGCTAATCTTCTGGCGTAGTAGGCATATATAGCTCGACGGGCGACAGTATACTTACTTACATTCTTGCTATGAAAAACAAAAGAAAATACATAGGTCAGTGGAGTCTTAGCGTTTGTTTGTTTTAGTGTTGCGCTATGGCAAACGACTTGCCGCGAATACGTCGCGTTCCGAGGCTCCAAAGTCTTAATAAAGCCCGTGTCACACAGGAGCGAATAGCGCAGCGTGCGGGACAACAAACCGTTTGTGTTCACTCCGGTGTGGATTGAGCCTTTGATGCAATCGCAAGATTCGTGCGTGTTTTCGCGCGGTTTGAAATAATCAATTTCATTTCTTCTCTGCACCTTCGTCACTCGTGGAATGATAGTACCATCCAGGGGTTTGGAGCGGAGCACTTTTTCAGCTCCGGAGCTGGTTATTAAGGGCTCCGGCTCCGGAGCGGAGCAAACGTATTCCGCTCCAAAGTGGAGCCGGCTCCGGCTCCATTCTCTGCTCCGGGGCTCCGGCTCCGGAGCGGAGCCAACGATACTTTGCTCCAAAGTGGAGCTGGCTCCAGCTCCATTAACTGCTCCGGGGCTCCGGCTCCGGAGCGGAGCCGACGATACTTTGCTCCAAAGTGGAGCTGGCTCCAGCTCCATTCGCTGCTCCGGGGCTCCGGCTCCGGAGCGGAGCCAACGATACTTTGCTCCAAAGTGGAGCTGGCTCCAGCTCCATTAATTACTCCGGGGCTCCGGCTCCGGAGCGGAGCTAATGGTACTCTGCTCCCAAGTGGAGCTGGCTCCAGCTCCATGTACTGCTCCATGGCTCCGGCTCCGGAGCGGAGCCGAAGTTCATCGGCTCCAGCCGGAGCCAGCTCCACTTTGGAGCGGAATACATTTGCTCCGCTCCGGAGCCGGAGCCCTAAGAAACCAGCTCCGGAGCTGCAAAAGTGCTCCGCTCCAGTTTTTTTTTTTTTTTTTTTTTTTTTTTTTTTTTTTTCTCTCTTTTTTATTCTTTTTTTCTTTCATCAAGCAGACTGCATTGAAGTAATCCACGTCGGTTCTTCCTGTAAGTATTCACTGAATTGAAATTTCACATGATTGAAGTTAACCGTTGGGGCGTTGACCGTTGTATTGTTCAAGTTTGCGATTAAATATTTTTCGGTTCTAACCCACATTCTTCATTAGTCTAACGCATGCTTTTGTCATTTTGTGTCCTACTTCATTTTCCTCGTGTTTGCGATTGCGTGTTTATAACTTAATCAAAACCCTTGATTTTAGCTTCGTATCCGATGGAAGTGATCTGACCATTGTCTGAACTATTTGCCTCTATCCGTACAAAACAGATGTCATTGTTTTTCACCCGACCGGTAACGCCTCGGCGCAGTGCGGCGATGAGGGGAGGGGACACTTTATTACACACCAAGTTACGCGTATCGCACGCCTCACCGTCCCTTTTGTTTTTTTGTTTCTTTGCGAATTCCGATTCTCTCCAAATTCGAACCGGACTTTTCTTTCTGCCCGTGTACCGCGCGCGCGGGCTCGTACTTTTCAACATTTTCATATTTTGATCAAGGCAAGGCAAGGCAAGGTCCGGGGGTCCCTCGCTCAGTCAGAATGCAGCTGACTTTCCTTATTGCGGAGTAGTTCTATTTCCTTCATGAAATGCTGTGCCTGTGTTGACGAGGACGAGGACTTTGTCGTATTCGAACTCACAGCCTGTGGCCTGTGGGTCGTGCTCGGCAAAACGAATCGGAGCCAACGCACTCATACCATTCGGCTACCAAGGAACCTACCCGCTGGCACGGAAATTAAAGCATTTCCAGAGCAATTTGTTTGTATATTATTTTTTCCTATCGAACTGCAGTTACACATATGAAGAAAGTCTAAGCATTCAGCATAATTATTGAATGGCAAAAATAGTATGTAGGGTAGTCCGTCAGTGTTGGGCGAAAAACCTCACGAAACAACCGTATATTAATTAACCTCACGTTCCTCTCACATTATTCCTGTGTGTTAATCGCGCATTTGATCGTTTACTCGAACAGTGAATCTGAAGAAACTTGCTGAGCAACGCTCGCAAATTTGCCGGAAATCCTCATACAACAATGGGGGGGGGGGGGGAGAGGATGAGTAGTAATAATCTTCTACAAGATTAAATTGATGATTCGAGCAACCTAATTTTAATTTTTCTCTATCCTTCTCAACTCCCCCCCCCTCTCCATCTTCCGGCTTCTTGCACTTGTTGATTTTGATTGAAATATTTAAGAAATATGTCATACTCGATGGAAAATGAGCGAATGTTCATAAAAATGCTTGACTACGTGCTGAGGTAGGGGGAAGCCAAGTGAAATACGGATCAAATCACGGGAGCTGGGCGCACTTAGGATTGGATGGGAGGGGGCGATGACATTTCATGACATGACATTTTTTTGGTATCTACATATATTTAACACGTAGGCTCGATTCGCTCTTCGGGTCGTTTTTGGAGGTGCGATTAAAATCCAATATAAGCAGAATCTAAGATGGCCGACAAAAGAAGGAAACACTGCAGGACCAATGAGCTATAACTTTAGAGTGGCACATCAAAGAACGTTCCAATGGTTCATTGTTGTCACCTAGGGCGCCGCCATCTTGCCGTAAAAATCGATTTTGAGGTTAAAATTTGTAGGTAGTTTCCGGGCGTCCGCATACAAACTCAGGCATCGCCGGAAACGACCTACAAAACGTAACCTCAAACCTTGGAATCTGCCGTCCAAATTCCGCTTTTTCTCGGGATTCCTTCTACCCTGTGTGGCACAATGTGGACCAGCCCGCTGCCTCTCTAAAGTTATAGCTCATTGCACTGGACATGACGTGGGACATGATCAAGGACCAATAAATGTACGGTCACACGGTCCTCGGCCCCAAGTCCGCCTTAAGTACTTCAACAAGCATCGGCCACCAGCCAACGGACCGCATCGGACCGTTTTAAAATGGCGCAAACACAAAACTAACCTCCAAATAGCACTAAGGGTGGGTTAGAGACAAAGAGTAAACAAGAGTCGCAATTGAATGGAAGGCCTGCGTGGTCAACGTAGATAAGGGATCCGAACGCGGGCTGGCCTGGGCTGGCCTCTGATTGGCTGCAACGGGTGGAGCAAAAATGACTCGGGGTATAGGGAAAATAACACGGGATTTTCGTTCCGGGGCGTTTATATCGAAACCTAAGCAAAATCGAATGTAAACAATTTATACGAGTCGATTCAGCAGATTTTTCCAAACAATTTGATAGGTCATAAGTGCCACTTTATTGCAAATTCGAAAAGACTGTTTCAGTTTAAAAGTACGCACAATAGTGTGATTACATGCTTGGCGTGTGTTCGAGCAGTGTTTGAGTAACTCACTATTGTGCGTACTTTTAAACTGAAACAGTCTTTTCGAATTTGCAATAAAGTGGCACTTATGACCTATCAAATTGTTTGGAAAAATCTGCTGAATCGACTCGTATAAATTGTTTAGATACGATTTTGCTTAGGTTTCGATATAAACGCCCCGGAACGAAAATCCCGTGTTATTTTCCCTATACCCCGATTCATTTTTGCTCCACCCGTTGCAGCCAATCAGAGGCCAGCCCAGGCCAGCCTGCGTTCGGATCCCTTATCTACGTTGACCACGCAGGCCTTCCATTCAATTGCGACTCTTGTTTACTCTTTGGTTAGAGAGGCTCTAGACCCGCCCCAAGTAACGTAAAGTTGGGCGCGCACCCAACATTCCGATGTGCCATTAAAGAAATGTGAGGTTAGAATCGCCATTTTTAGGTACGACCTAAAGCCCGTGTGTACCGTACATTTATTGGTCCCAGGAGTCAGGAATGGGTTTGTTATGAAGATGGATGGAAGTGGATCTCACTATTTATACTCTGTAGTCTGTTCACGATAAGAAGGCGAGTGAGAAATCAGGTAGTAATGCACTATTTAGCAACGGCCACCGCCCAAAAGCGCACATGCGCTCAAAAAAGCGACTGAAAGCGCACATTTCATAGCGCACAAGGCCGTGA
Organism: Trialeurodes vaporariorum; assembly: GCA_011764245.1. Taxonomy (NCBI): domain Eukaryota; kingdom Metazoa; phylum Arthropoda; class Insecta; order Hemiptera; family Aleyrodidae; genus Trialeurodes; species Trialeurodes vaporariorum. The sequence goes on from VMOF01000220.1 coordinate 13,407,949, forward strand.
GAGTATAACCCAAAAGCGCACAGACTGTAAACGGAGTAACACCTAAAAGCGCAAAGGGGAGTTTTAAATAATATGGTAAATGGCAACGCTGCTTACCTTTACGCTGGCTTTTACTTTTGTAAGTACTATCGACGAAATAAAGATTTTCGCGACATTTTCACACATTAGGTTAGTTCTTTCTCATTCGTTGTCATGGATGGGTGTTTATAATCCAAGATTTAAAAGTCAAAAGATATTTCCCGTATAAATATAAAATTATTCTACTGAAATGAAAGAAAATCACTTATATTAGTGCTTAGTAGTCTTGTTTGGCATTAAAATGCAACCAGAGACAAAAATATTATCTAGAATATCTAATAAGGTCAAAGCCTTTGATGTTACAACAGGTTTGATGTGCATTTTCAGTGACCAAATAACACGCGTCCTACCCGTAACACAACCTGTCCCACCAGTTACGGTTTTTAAGTTTTTTAGAGAAAAATAATTTAGTAAAGGAAGAAAACTTTATCTAGCATCAAAGCTTGTACCCTTACTTTCAACACATATTTTTCCAAATTTTTATCTCCTCAAAGCTCAGAGAGTTTAAACTTTTTCTGAAGTGATTCGAAAACATTGGCCATTTTCAGTCCCACCCGTTACAGCGTTACACCCTTATTTTGCTCTTTTCTCATCTTTGGATAGACTTTTTTAAAATTTTGAAAATCCTATCACCATCTGGAAGTTAAGACCTTTCTGTTGGTGGGATGGTTTTTTCATTTATATGATTAAAAAGTGGAAAAAATTACTCCAAAGTCGTTTGAATGTCCCACCCGTTACAAAATAATGACCCCTATTCTGATCACCCTCATTTACGGGCACGTCTTCTGTGACTTAGCGTTGTCGCATCTCGTGACAGGTACCCGCGCAATTCCTCACATTGATGCCAAGTCGCAGCCTCCGAGCCATATGCATCTAATATCATACTTCATGCAACCTAAAAGCGCAAACTGCCCGAAACAAGAAAGACCCGAAAGCGCACATAAAATCGTGCGCTTTTGGATTGTGCGCATTTGGGTGTGTGCGCTTTTGGGTTCCTACCTTTAGCAACATAGTGCGGGTATGCCCGCTACTCCAACCCTTTGCAGTGGCCGTTGTTCTCCCGACCTCTCTCTTGGCACGGAGGATTTCGAAGAACCGTAAGACTCTAAAATTCACACACGTCCAGAAAAATTGCAAATGGTTAAATATACGAAAAAACAAACGAAATTTTCGTCTCTAAGGGCCAAAACTCGGCGAAGATAGTCGAGTTTGAATATTGATAAACTATCAGAAATTCGATAATCGACGAAATGTGCTGACTTAAATTCGGACTGAAAAATACGAATTTCTGGGAGTCATCAATATTCAAACTCGACTATTTTCGCCGAGTTTTGGCCCTTCAGGGCGACAATTTTGTCCGTTTTTTCGTAGTTTTAACCGTTAGCAATTATCACTGGACGTGTGTGAATTTTAGAGTCTGACGGTTCTTGGAAAAATCCTCCGTGCCAAGAGAGAAGTCGGGAGAACAACGGCTAACGGTCGACTTTGCCGAGTTTTGAACCTAAAGGCCGAAAATTTCGTCCGTTTTTTCGTATCTTAGACCGTTCGCAATTTTTACGGGACGTGTGTAAATTTTAAAGTTTGCCGGCTCTTGGAAATACTCCGTGCCATACTTGTTAAATATAAGTAGCAGTGGCGCACCGAGAAATTTGCCTTGGGGGGGGGGGGTTGGTTGGTACGACTCAAACTCGGGGGGGGGGTCCGGGGGCCCTCCCCCGGAAAAAAAATTTCAATTTTCCTTAACTTCAAGATGAATTTTACGGTACTTTTATGTACAGTAAAATTGAAATGCTCAGATATATTTTCTATTTTGCCTGCACGAAATCTTTGCTCTAGGCTCATAATTGGAGGGAGGAGAGTCAAGTGGAATGTGGTTGAAGGAGCCATGGCATCAGTGGCGTCGCGAGCAATGTGGCAACAATGTATTCTATCCATTTAAACTCATGTAAAATATCGAATTCAGGGGGTGCACAGTGCATAAGGAAAATTCGATATATTTAATGAGTTTAAATGGAGCAGTTGCATTGTTGCCAGATGGCTCGCGACGCCACTGCATGGAATATTCACGGAGGGGGTTCACCGAGGGGTTAGATTTTATCTCCCTCCCCCCCGCCACAGTGAATAACTCATAATCAAAATAATGTGGATTATATGAAATTTGTTCACCGTGAACCCCCGTCCTAGCTGATCACGATTTTTTTTTCTTTCTCTTTCGTCTATTTGTGAAGGAACCACATCCTCTCTCTCTCTCTCTCTCTCTCTCTCTCTCTCTCTCTCTCTCTCTCTCTCTCTCTCTCTCTCTCTCTCTCTCTCTTTATTTTTTTTTTTTAAAGGCTTGGGGGGGGGGATTAACTCTACCCCCCCCCCCCCTTCGGTGCACCACTGATAAGTAGGTATCTTGCTCTGATTCAGTGTATTCCTCCCATAAGCGCAATCTTGAACGGATAGAACACAGCACGGATCTTATGGACTGGGCGACCGGCTCCCGATTTTTGATGAGATTTCAGTATGTTATTCTCCAGATAACGCTGAGCAAAAGTCCTCACGGCTGAACCGTCGCGTCATGTCGCTGCATGTTTCGTTTTCGAGATATTTAAGCTCAAAGTTGCGAATTTATTATTCAGTACTTGATTTCTGATTTGACTATCAGTCTGTGTAACTGGACATCGGAGTTCGTATTTAACAATCAACATACGAGGAAAATAGACAAACGAAACTGGGTATTCGGGGAATGGAATTCGAATGAATCGAATGTTTACCTCTACTTCCTCTCCTCGCAAACGCCGAAACCAAACCTTTTGCTCGTCTTACTCCTCCCTCCGCCGGCGCCGCCCTGTCCACTGTCCAGTGTACGTTCCGACTCTTTCTCTCTTTAAGGCACATTCTTTCTGTATTATTTTATTTCACTCACAATCAGTGACAGTGACACACACGCACCCCCTCTCTTTCTCTCTCTCTCTCTCACGCACTCATAAATACACCTCTGTTTTCGACTCTTGTTGCTGCTTCTTGTGAGTACGTGTACGAGTCGCAAGCGTTCACCATTCCACTCGTGCTTATTCTTTCAATAATTATTATTATACGACATCATAGCATCGGTGGTTTTCATAAATAGGGCGGGCCACTATGGTCTGAAACGTAGATCTAGGTGCTCAAAAATAGGATTTTAGAAAGTCCGAAATTGCTAGTTTTGACCGTTGGAACGTGTTTTTTGAGGTCTTTTTGCACTAGAAATGCGCCGCAGTAGGTTTCAGAAATGTGCGTCAAAATTGCATCCAGTAATCTGACATGTGTGCATTCTCCCCATCAGAAGAATGTATGAGAAACAATCGATTATTGAAGGGGTCATAGCCTCGTAACTAATCGATTATTCCTCAAGCAACTAAATGGGAAGAATACACTGTTACCAGATTAATGGATCCGCCAATGACGTCCACATTTTTCTTCGTGACATCACTTTCATCCCTTATACCCCTTCATAAGCGGTTCGTTTTGGGGATCCAGTCCCCCCCCCCCCCCCCCACTTATTCGAGGAAAAGAACCCACAAAGAGACAAACATAGCATTGGTTATAAATAAAAATAACAATTGCTAATATCCTCGGTATGTTTATATGCAGGCACTAATTATACGGAAAAAAACTGAAACCTGAATATTTTTGAGTGAAAAATAAAGTTGCTTACGATTAGTGCAATAAAGATAATATTTTTGAATATTCTGAAATCCCGATTTCAAGACGACTCCATATTATTATCAGCCTGATTGCAGATGAAAATTCCGTATCAATATCAGCATTATCGCGGAAAATCTCATTCTTCTCGAGAGAAAATTCATTAAAGTTTTTGAATAGAAGCAGCCTAGTTTTGCGTTTAAGAAGAGCTTAATTTTCAAAATTTTCCGGGGGAGGACTCCCAGGTGCCCCTTCATGTGAGAGTTGTCCCCCGGACCCCTCATACGAGACGACAACTTGCCTTCCCCCCACCCATACTGAAATCCTGGATGCGCCCATGCTTTTAATGTACACGTGATCCAATTCAACATGTTGTAGTGTTCTGGACCCGTGAGACTCAAAACAAATGAGGAGGGGGGGGGGGGGTGCCAAACGATTCAACATAATATCCTTTAGTAGAGAATTTTTATTGAAAAGATGAATAAACTCAATTTCATAAAAACAGGAATTGTTCTTGAAAGCGGGTCGCTTTGGTTAATCTCATCGATGCAATTTTAAAATCGGAGGCAGTAATACGCATGTTTTTCAGACTTGATTCATAAGGTAGTGTTCTAAAATTTAAGAATCACAGCACGGAGACTCGCAATACTCACCCAGACACACACACGCACATACGCAAACCTAGGACACCTCACACATCTCACACAGTAGTCGCACAATCGGCAGCGTGCACTGTGCAGTCGTGCACCCTTCTTCCCTTTTCGCTCGCCCGTCTCTTCTTCATTACCCTTATTGGCCTTATTATTGGCCTCGCCGCATGTTTTCACGTTACCGACGCGACGCGACGGTCACAAGATGTCTTGATGGAATAGCTTTTAATATAAATATTGGCAAAATACAATTAATTTTTGATCCCCCCGCGCCATCGCACTTTCTGTTACTAATAACATTTCCATTGTAGCGTCTGTAGCCTTACCTATCCTTAAAATCCAATCTTTCTCTTTGGTTCTCACTGACTTGCACTTCATTTCTTACTCCATGGACGCACAAACCCTAGCTAAGGAGTGGGACGAAATGAGAGGCTGAAGTCCACCCGAGTTCAAAAAAAGAGGGCAAAAAGAGAAAAAGGAAATTTCTCGAGTTCGTTAAAATATTTCAAGGGAAAAAGACCAGCATGGCCCATATAATGGTGGCTATAGCACTATGTTTAGACATTAAAAAGATCTGTAAGTTTGGGCCCAAATTCTGTCTGGGCTTGGTGGTCCTCACCGATGTTGACTGTTAAGAATTTAACATTGAAATATAATTCCTAAGTCCCTAACATTTATCAGTCAAGTTAGGAGGACCGTCAAGCCCATAAAAAATTTGGACCCTGATCTCTAAATTCAGTGGCGGTGGCGCTAACACCTCGTGAAATGTGGTAAAAACGGATTCTCTCCATTTAAACCCACGTAAACTAATTGATATTCGGTAAATTCCGTGATCCCTGATAAATCGATACTTTCGCATTGTTACAATTGGGAAAAAACATGGTCGCCAAATAGCACGAGCCACCGTACTGCAGAGTACAGTCTCTAATATTGGATTTAAATTTTCTGTTGCTTATGAATATGTTTCATTAACAAAGTTTCATCGAAAGAGAGGCCATAGTGTCACCATCCCTTTCCTTGAAGTACAATGAGAAGCAGTCAAAGGAAAATTACAGTGGTGAGTTAACATCACCTCCATCACTGCGTTCAGCGAAAAATGAAAATCATTAAATAAAAAATATATGAACCCTCCCATAAATCTTACAATCGATTTTAATGTTGTTCTACCATTCAGTGGTGGCGAAGTACGAGGGTGGATTTTAAAGTAAGTTTACCTATTTTTTTTTCTTTCTCAGAAACTATCATTGCTAGAAAAAAAAAACAAACCCAGCGTTAAAAGGTACGTACTTTCAGCTTTCTAACGAGTATTAGTTTTTCAAATTTGGCCAACGCATTGCGGAGATATCGTGGATTTTCCCCACCCGTCTCTCCTTCAAACGTGCGCCCACCTTTTCACGCGCTATAGAAAACTGTGAGTTTCGACAGGCGATGCGCTTATCTCCGGATCAGACATCTCAATGACACCTGAATGCATGTTTTTTACTAAATAGACTACTCTTCTACTGATAAAATGATCCAATTTGTATCGATCTTCAAAATTTTGGTCAGTACTGAAAGTGCCATCATCATGAATTGAAACTGGATTAACAGCTTGCGTCATAACCTGGTTGAGGAGTATGGGGAAAGAATTTTACGACGGCTGTATACAGAAATTGTTGCACCGATATAAAATATTCAAGAATCTAGCGGGTGACTATGTCAAAAAATGAGGTGAGATGCCTCACAACAATTTTATAACTTGTTTCAATAAAATAATAGCTCCATTTTACTTTTTCAAAGTCTTAACCTCATATTTTCTCTGAGGCTAAAAAGGTGGGCACGTTTGAAGGAGAGACGGGTGTGGAAAATCCACGATATCTCCGCAACGCGATATCCAAATTTGAAAAACTGTAGCTCGTTAAAAAGCTGAGAGTGTGTACTTTTTAATTCTGGGTTTGTTTTTTCTAACATTAATAGTTTCCGAGAAAAAAATAGGTAAACTTACTTTAAAATCTACCCTCGTATAAAAAGAAAAATGAAAAATGAAAGTCAGGTCACATGAGTACTCCGCACTTACATTTTTATCAGTATTATTATCGTGAAAAATATAAATATTTTTTTTCTCCAGAGTTATTTTTTTTTGTAAAGTTTATGAAAATAAGTATTGCTTCATTTGACGTCTAGAGAGAACTACACGTTGAAAAGCATTCGGGGGAGGACCCTGAGTTGGTGGGTTCCCCATATGAAATGTCATCGCCCCCTCCCATCCAATCCTAAGTGCGCCCAGAGCCCGTGATTTGATCCGTATTTCACTTGGCTTCCCCCTACCTCAGCACGTAGTCAAGCATTTTTATGAACATTCGCTCATTTTCCATCGAGTATGACATATTTCTTAAATATTTCAATCAAAATCAACAAGTGCAAGGAACCGGAAGATGGAGAGGGGGGGGGAGTTGAGAAGGATAGAGAAAAATTAAAATTAGGTTGCTCGAATCATCAATTTAATCTTGTAGAAGATTATTACTACTCATCCTCTCCCCCCCCCCCCCATTGTTGTATGAGGATTTCCGGCAAATTTGCGAGCGTTGCTCAGCAAGTTTCTTCAGATTCACTGTTCGAGTAAACGATCAAATGCGCGATTAACACACAGGAATAATGTGAGAGGAACGTGAGGTTAATTAATATACGGTTGTTTCGTGAGGTTTTTCGCCCAACACTGACGGACTACCCTACATACTATTTTTGCCATTCAATAATTATGCTGAATGCTTAGACTTTCTTCATATGTGTAACTGCAGTTCGATAGGAAAAAATAATATACAAACAAATTGCTCTGGAAATGCTTTAATTTCCGTGCCAGCGGGTAGGTTCCTTGGTAGCCGAATGGTATGAGTGCGTTGGCTCCGATTCGTTTTGCCGAGCACGACCCACAGGCCACAGGCTGTGAGTTCGAATACGACAAAGTCCTCGTCCTCGTCAACACAGGCACAGCATTTCATGAAGGAAATAGAACTACTCCGCAATAAGGAAAGTCAGCTGCATTCTGACTGAGCGAGGGACCCCCGGACCTTGCCTTGCCTTGCCTTGATCAAAATATGAAAATGTTGAAAAGTACGAGCCCGCGCGCGCGGTACACGGGCAGAAAGAAAAGTCCGGTTCGAATTTGGAGAGAATCGGAATTCGCAAAGAAACAAAAAAACAAAAGGGACGGTGAGGCGTGCGATACGCGTAACTTGGTGTGTAATAAAGTGTCCCCTCCCCTCATCGCCGCACTGCGCCGAGGCGTTACCGGTCGGGTGAAAAACAATGACATCTGTTTTGTACGGATAGAGGCAAATAGTTCAGACAATGGTCAGATCACTTCCATCGGATACGAAGCTAAAATCAAGGGTTTTGATTAAGTTATAAACACGCAATCGCAAACACGAGGAAAATGAAGTAGGACACAAAATGACAAAAGCATGCGTTAGACTAATGAAGAATGTGGGTTAGAACCGAAAAATATTTAATCGCAAACTTGAACAATACAACGGTCAACGCCCCAACGGTTAACTTCAATCATGTGAAATTTCAATTCAGTGAATACTTACAGGAAGAACCGACGTGGATTACTTCAATGCAGTCTGCTTGATGAAAGAAAAAAAGAATAAAAAAGAGAGAAAAAAAAAAAAAAAAAAAAAAAAAAAAAAAAAAACTGGAGCGGAGCACTTTTGCAGCTCCGGAGCTGGTTTCTTAGGGCTCCGGCTCCGGAGCGGAGCAAATGTATTCCGCTCCAAAGTGGAGCTGGCTCCGGCTGGAGCCGATGAACTTCGGCTCCGCTCCGGAGCCGGAGCCATGGAGCAGTACATGGAGCTGGAGCCAGCTCCACTTGGGAGCAGAGTACCATTAGCTCCGCTCCGGAGCCGGAGCCCCGGAGCAATTAATGGAGCTGGAGCCAGCTCCACTTTGGAGCAAAGTATCGTTGGCTCCGCTCCGGAGCCGGAGCCCCGGAGCAGCGAATGGAGCTGGAGCCAGCTCCACTTTGGAGCAAAGTATCGTCGGCTCCGCTCCGGAGCCGGAGCCCCGGAGCAGTTAATGGAGCTGGAGCCAGCTCCACTTTGGAGCAAAGTATCGTTGGCTCCGCTCCGGAGCCGGAGCCCCGGAGCAGAGAATGGAGCCGGAGCCGGCACCACTTTGGAGCGGAATACGTTTGCTCCGCTCCGGAGCCGGAGCCGCGGAGCAACTTTTTGTGTTGGAGCTGGCTCCAGTTCGGAGCCGGAGCGTGGAGACCGCTCCAAACCCCTGGTACCATCTGCGATGACTTGAAACCGCAGTACTGCTGTTCTGCGTGTAATTAATGATATTTTTAAATTCAACGATGATTCCACCGGTTGAGAAAATAATACAGAGCTCAGTTCAATGTGTGACCGGAAATACTGTCTGTTCTCAACCGGTGGATTCGTTGATGACTTTAAAAAACTTGCAGGTATTTTAATAATTTAACAGTGATTTCTGCACCGATCTAGAAAAGATTACAGATAGGATTATTTACGTGACGCACTGTCATACACTAAACTGAACTGTGTAATCTTTTTTCAACTGCATGGTGAAATTATCGGTGTGTTGAAAAATGTCATTAATTATACTCAAAACGACAGCTCTGTTTAAAACACTTATCGTTGGGCTGCTGCAGTGACTGCAAGTGCTATTTTGCAACCATGCTTTTCGTCCTTTGAATTTATATGAAAGTATCGATTTCTCCGAGTTTTAGTGAATCCTCTGAAGATCGATTATTTTCCGCAGGTTTAAATGGAGAGCATTCATTGTTGCCTTATTGCACGAAGCAGCAAATTTTGCCCATCTCTTCCAACAGTCAACAGAAGAGTCCTTGGAGAAAGAGGAAAAAGTTCGCCGCCGTGTTGCATTAATTTTTGCAATCTTCCATACTTTGCATTCGATTCACGAAGAATCAAATCAACGCTTTTTCTCTTCAAGACGTCATTTGAGAAATCATGATTTTTTTTTTTTTTTGATAAATTATGATGAAAATAAGGTTTCGTTCTTTTCTTTAATATTCAAGCGATTGTTGCAAAATTAGTGGAACATAGCAATTGGGCTCTCCTCCTTTTCTTTTCCTGCGGATCGATTATTTATTTCATCATTAAACCGATCGTTAAAAGTGTTTTCCAATGTTTTGCATCTGAGGTACTTTCTCTCTCATGCCTGTCAACTCGTGACTCATGAATATGGGCAAAAAGGTGATGTCACCAAAACCCCCCTTGTGACCCCTCTATCGATTCAGCTTGGCGAATGGAGTAGATCGCCCTCAAGGGTGTTCATATCTTTTGCATCTAAGTCTCCTTCACTCATGCATGTCAACTCATGACTCTTAAACATGGGCAAAAAGTTGATGTCACCAAAACCCCCCTTGTGACCTTTTTATCGATTCAGCTTGGCGAATGGAGTAGATCGCCCTCAAGGTTTTCATATATTTTGCATTTGAGGCCCTTTCACTCATGCATGGCAACTCATGACGCTTAAACATGGGCAAAAATGTGATGTTACCAAAACCCCCCTTGTAACCCCTCTATCGATTCAGCTTGGCGAATAGAGTCGATCTGCCTCAAGGGTTTTCATATCTTTTGCATCTGAGGCCTTTTCACTTATGCATGGCAACTCATGACACTTAAACATGGGCAAAAAGTTGATGTCACCAAAACCCCCCTTGTGACCCCTCTATCGATTCAGCTTGGCGAATGGAGTAGATCGCCCTCAAGGGTGTTCATATCTTTTGCATCTGAGTCTCCTTCACTCATGCATGTCAACTTATGACTCTTAAACATGGGCAAAAAGGTGATGTTACCAAAACCCCCCTTGTGACCCCTCTATCGATTCAGCTTGGCGAATGGAGTAGATCGCCCTCAAGGGTGTTCATATCTTTTGCATTTGAGGCCCTTTCACTCATGCATGGCAACTCATGACACTTAAACATGGGCAAAAAGTTGATGTCACCAAAACTGTCCTTGTGACCCCTCTATCGATTCAGCTTGGCGAATGGAGTCAATCGCCCTCAAGGGTTTTCATATCTTTTGCATCTGAGTCTCTTTCACTCATGCATGTCAACTCATGACTCTTAAACCTGAGAAAAAAGGTGGTGTCACCAAAACCCCCCTTGTGACCCCTCTATCGATTCAGATTGGGGAATGGAGTCGATCGCCCTCAAGGGTTTTCATATCTTTTGCAACTGGGGCCGGCCGTATACTTCATAACGACTCATGACTCTTAAACATGAGCAAAAAGGTGGTGTCACCAAAACCCCTCTCTATCGAACCCTCTATCGATTCAGCTTGGCAAATGGAGTCGATCGCCCTCAAGGGTTTTCAAGACCGTCTATGAGTGATGCTATTGGTACAAAATTGCAAAACTTGGCTGTTGCTGTGGTAACCATCTTTAAAAGTGCCCAATTTATAAAGCCACTCAATGAAGTGCCTTTAAAGAACGGAAACGTTAACAATTGTTACCATATCAAATTTCCAAATTTTACAATTCGGACCAATATAGCATCCCTCATAGACAGCCTTCACGATCGGGTTTTCAATGAAGTAAGTGATCAGCTCCCTAGACTGTTCAATGGTTGGATGCGGATACATTACACATTTTCAATGTCTCCTCAATTTCCCTCGTTTCAAGTCGCCTATGTCGTTCATATTAATCCAAGGTCAATGACCCCCGAATTGAAATTTTGACTTTCAATCCTGTTTCTCTTTTACTTTTATCTTTCTTTCCTTACGTTACTATTGTTTGACGCACTTTTGACCAGTTTTAATGCGGGAATTGTTCCGTCCTCTCCCAAAACTCGTTTCAGCTACTTTTTTGTCTCATTAGCATTCAATCACTTTAAACTTGTAATATTAGGTTTCTTACTTCGTTATCGAAACGAGGTTCAGAAACCAGTAAGGGAGGAGTGTTAGGAAGTTCATTGACCTTAAGAGAGGGAAAAACCATTACTATTGTGTTTTTTTTTCTCGCTATTCTACGATTTGTGAATCGTCCGTTGATGTAAGTTAGTATATATCCGTACTTGGAGACAAATAAAATTAGACAGCTCTCATTGAGTTTTGATGAGTTTTACCCAGTGGCGTCGCGTGCAATTTGGCAACAATGTATTCTATCCATTTAAACTCATGCAAAAGATTGAATTCAGGGGGTTCACAGTGCACGAGGAAAATTCGATGTATTTAATGAGTTTAAATGGAGCAGTTGCATTGTTGCCAGATGGCACGCGACGCCGCTGGTTTTACCATATAAATTGACCAGAGCTGCCGTTCCGTGTTTATTTAAGGACGTTTTGCATTCCACCGATGATTCCACCGGTGGAGAAAAGATTACATGATTTAGTTTTGTTTATGACTGTAATGCACAAAAATATTCGTAACTGTAATATTTCTTCAATCAGCCCCTCCCCCCCTCCCCCCCCCCCTTTGACCAAATAAGGGTGAAAGGAAGGGGAGGGAAGGTGGAAGAGGGTAAAAATAAGGGGGAAGAGAGTAAAAAGGGAAAAAAGGGGTCACCGGGGGGCGTAAATCCGAAGTTCGTCCCCCCCCCGTTCGTGAGTGCTGGATCCGCCAATGTTGTATGTATACGGAGAAGAGATAGAAAGAGAGAGACACCTATTCTTGGATCCGTCTCTGGCGTATATCAGTCTATTGGACATAATATTTCCTCCTCAATCCTTGTATGTTTACCGGGTGCCTTTTAAAAAAGGACCGATGAAGAACTTCTCAAAATCGACAAATACTGTTTTCTTGGCAAACAATTTAGTATAAACCACGATTGACTAAAAAAAAAAACAACAAAAAACTAGAAACTAATAATAGTAACTAGAAATTCGGAACTTTTAGGTATAGAGTAAAAATATTTAAAATGTCAGATTTCTCTGTATACGAGATACGTCCAATTACATATAATTCAATGGTATAATTAGTTATAACTATTTTTTCTGTTCAAAAAGGATCTTCGGCGTTCAGTGTCATCATACCGTTCGATAAGTGTCAAATTACTGGTCAAACGTAATTTATATTTAAGAAAATGGAGTTTCATTAACTAGATAATCTGCAATGTCTCCACAAAATGTCTCGCAACATTTGTTAAAAATAAGGCCGAACGTACCAAAAATATGATTTATCGCAAATAGATTCTTGTATCGAAATGCGATATTCCATTTTGGTACTTTTTGCCGTATTTTTAAAGTTCTTGACGCAAGATATCTCGCAGAGACGTTCTTCAAATGATCATCTATAGAATAGGAGTTTTCGTTTTCTTCATAGGCGTAGCGTGACCAAAAAAAGTAGGGGGGGGGGGGGGCTAAAAAGTGAAAAAGTGATGACCTTTTTTTTCTTTTTCTTTTTTTTTGCTTCTCGTCTCAAAGGGATGTTTAAAATTACCAAGAATTACCAAGTCGATGTGTTTTTAGCCTCTTCGTAATGTTTTAGCCCCGATTTTTAGCCCCTCCACCCAAAAAAAAGTGGGGGGGGGCTATAGCCCCCCTAGCCCCTGATACGCTACGCCTATGGTTTTCTTGAATATAAAATTACTTTCATCAGTCTGTAATTTGACGCAAATCGAACAGTAGCCCTGCTCTGGTGGCAGAAACCGGCCCTAACCGCTGAAGATTCACCTCAACCAGTTTGTTTTGATCTGAAACACGGTATTAGAAGTCGTTATAATGTCGATGAGTCAATGTGTGCATCATGTATTCAACATTCAACAGTTGACAGAGATGATTTCAATATAATTTCTTGTCGAAGCGCGTAAAGTTTGACCTAGTAAAATAGTCGCTGGACGCTTTCCAAACGTTTCAGAAATGACGTTTGTCAACATTTCCGGCATGTTATATAGATGTGAGAAACGAATTCGTCTCATTATATTTTGAACAATGAAGCTTTTAACGTTAATATACATAAGATTGAATCCCGAATACAGATACTCTGAACATTGACCTTCAAACGAAACTTTCCGCGCGTCCTTCTCTGATGAATCGCCCCGCTTGAAATTTCCCGGTATTCATCTATTCACGTTTATTTATTTAATTTACTTTCTTACTTTCACCTCTTGTTTATTTATGTATGTTGACGACAGTTTCATCAAATGAATCCGTTTTTAGCCCGTTCGAGGCTACGCACTCACTCTGAACTCAACGCTTGGTTTAGCATTAGCACGTCTCCTTTCGTTACCTTTGAGAATGTTAGCCAAAACAATAGACCTAAACTTAACCCTTTCATGCCGGGTCTAATTTTCAATGTACTATGGACGAATTAAAGATTGTCGCGAGAGTTTCACACTTTTTCCGTTATGAGTGTGAGTGGGGAACTGATCTGCGACGGCTTTTCCGCCCCACCCGCACTGGCCTCTCACCTGCAAGGTGTAAGGAATATGAGGAGTGGCCGAACCAGAACCTTGAAGGCGCAACTTAGCTCGTAAAAATTTCGCGACAATCTTTGATTCGTCTATAGTACATCCGAATAACATAGAATCTTATGGAGAAAATGAAAATATGGAATGCATATAGTTTTATATGAGAAAATTGTGCCTAGGTCCAGCTATGATGGCCAAAAATCCATTCGTGAACAAAAAGTATTTTCAGATTTGAAAGGGTTTAAGGAAACTCATAACGTCAAGCTATATGGAAGTATTTGGCTATTGCGGTAGCCTCGTAAAATCAAAATGGAGCTTTAAATGAAGACTTAGAGACAAATAGAGGTCCAGTGCAGGAGTTTGCGACAGGTGTCCAATTTTCCAGCTCAATGCTGGTCGGGACTTATCCGAACAATAGCGAACAATCGGCAACACTGTTGAGCGGTGACGTAGGTTAGGCTTTTTCTCATGGTTTAAATTGGCGTTTTTTTCACTGGGAGAAAAAAAAGCGATAGTCGTAGAACCAGATTCTAGTCATATTACCAGTGGCGGCTCGTGCAATCTGGCAACCGTGCACTTTTTCCATTTAAACGTATGCAAAAAGATCGATACTAGGTGAGGCGCTACGCCTCACCAAGTAATCGTTTATTTTACACAGTTTTAAATGGAGGAAATCCATTGTTGCCACATTGCACGAGCCGCCGCTGCATATTACCGCAGAAGCACAACGATATGTGAACGACAAAAAGTCTAGTGCTTTGACAAGAAAATTTTGGTGTTAATACCAGAATATGTTCACAAAACTATAGAATTTCCTGAACATTTTCAAGAACAATGGTACAAACACTGGAATTCTGGTAACTGTACTATCCTTTACATAGGTTCACTTATTGTCATGCTTCCGGTCATCTTTTTTTTTCAAAGTTGACAGAATAACGGATTCTGAAAAATTATTTCAAAATATAGTATGCCTTAACAAATAATTATTAAACACAGGTAACAAAAAAACGTAATGTTTCAAGTAGATTTTGCGATTGGAGCAATGTTCACCACGCCAACAGTTGGCGACTGTTGGCTGTTGTTTTTTGGAGCCCCCAAACGAAAATGAACCCATTTTATACTTGCCTCACTGTCATAGCATGGGAAGCATGACATTTGCTGGGTCCCTAGTCTCTATTTATCTCTGATAAGACCAGATTCTCACCGGCCTTTTTCTTTTTTTTTGTGCATTGTAAATTTTAAATTATGACGATGAAATTTTATTAATATTAATTTTCTTTGTTTTTCAGGTAATTGTTGCATTTTTGATTCATCTTGAGTAAGTAAGACCAAAATATTTACTGCTATTCTTCTCTTTGCTTTTCGTATGTGCGTTTGGCACTGTATACTACCGTAAAACTTTACCGTAAAACACCGTAAAACTATACCGTAAAACACCGTAAAACTATATACATAGTTCTAAAAGTTCTGGCCAAAAATGTTGCTTTACTGAAGTTTTTTTTCGAAAATCATGTTTTGAAAGTACACACCTGCTGCTTCGAAGTTACTCAATTATCGGGTTTAAAAGTTTTAACATGCCTGTAGCGAGTATAATTTTTTCCATTTGGAATCCTTACACTCTCTGTAGCAGCAATGTGCAGTATGAATTGCATACTTTTCATTGTGAAGGAGTAACATAGTGTCTCTTTCGTCTGTTGTTTCCTTTGGTTTCTTCAGCACGACAAATTGTATAGACTCCTTTTTGAAGGCGTTTCTTAGCGCATTCTGTATTATTTTCGTTCCTAAACTTTCCTCGTTTGTGTTCTATCTTGAACGATCAGTTGCATCCAGGGATGCGGAGCGGAGCCCTTTTTAGCTCCGGAGCCGGTGGCTCCGAGGCTCCGGCTCCGGAGCGGAGCCGATATGCTTGGCTCCAAAGTGGAGCCGGCTCCGGCTCCATTGTACTGCTCCGGGCTCCGAGCTCCGGAGCGGAGCCGATGCACTTTGCTCCAAAATGGAGCCGGCTCCGGCTCCATTTACTGCTCCGGGCTCCGAGCTCCGGAGCGGAGCCGATGGACTCGGCTCCAAAAAGGAGCCAGCTCCGGCTCCATTTTACTGCTCCGGGCTCCGAGCTCCGGAGCGGAGCCAATGCGCTTAGCTCCAAAAAGGAGCCGGCTCCGGCTCCATTTACTGCTCCAGGCTCCGGGCTCCGGCCAAATGGATGGCTCCGGGCTCCGCTCCGGAGCCGGAGCCCGGAGCCAGAAAAGTGCTCCGATCCATTTTTTTTTTTTTTTTTTTTTTTTTTTTTTTTTTTTTTTTTTTTTTTTTTGTGAAGCAGCTTGAATCGAATTAATCCACATAAGTTAAGGAAATGGAACGAGGTGAATTGGCCACAAGAATGGTCGTATAAAAGAATTAGTTAGAGGTGATACTCTCAACATGGCGAATGTTTCGCACTCATCCAACCCGATATATTGCATTGTATTCTTCTATAGGTATTTCTGTTGATTGACAATTTTTTTTTTTTTTTTTTTTTTTTTTTTTTAAATTTCCGCCGAAGAGTCAGTAATACCCCCCCCCCCCCCCCCCACCCGATCTGACACAAAAAGTATGTGTCCAAACGAAACATGAGATGAGAATGGCTCGAATTTTGTTTCCAATTTTTCATGCACCTAAGTCTCACAACTTTTCGTGAAACTTGCGTCGGGATCGCATTCTTTACGCACGGAATTAAAGGACAAGTGACGAGGTAAACATTTTGGTCATTCACAGTTCACACCAAGTCACTTGAGTCGGCCCACACATCACCGTTGCGGCGTTGCGTATTTCAAGTTTAGGTTTAAATCTTTTTCGCTCTGACCTACATCCTTCAGTCTAAAACGCTTTTGTCATTTTCTTTCTTTCTTCATTTTTTCCGTGTTTGCGTGTCTATAACTAAATCAAACCCCTTGATTTTAGCTTCGTCTCCGATGGAAGTGATCTCTGTTCATTGTCTGATTTATTTACTTCTACATATTTGTGCAAAACAGTTGTCAATGTAAATAACCCGACGATGGTCAGCCCGTCAGCGGCCTCACCGCAGTGGTGGTGAGGGGAGGGGAAATTTTATTACACCCAATGTATACGCGTACCGTACCGCACGCCTGCCTCACGGTCTCTGTTCTCCCTATTGTTTTTCCTGCGACTTCCGATTGTCTCCGAATTCGAACTGGAAGTTTCTTTCGGACTATGAAGAATGTAGGTACCGTGCGCCCGGGCTCGCATAATACTTTTCATCTTTTGATAAAGGCACAATCCCTCACTCGGTCAGACTTCGGCTGGCTCACCTTTTAGCGGAGGAGTACTATTTGCTTCATGATATGTTGACGAGGATTTCGTCGTATTCGAACTCACAATCTTTGGGCTGTGGGTCGTGCTCAGCAAAACGAACCAGAACTCCGAGCCAAACACTTTAAGCGTTCGGCCACTAAGGCATGCACTTCCTTTCTCCGAAATTAAAGCATTGCAAGCGTCATGTCAGTTTGTTTCATATTTTTCCCCCTATATCTATCTGTCATACATTCAAACGATGATGGCCTGAGCATTCTGCATAGTTAGATTCAACGGGAAAAATAGCAGGTAGTCCGTCAGTGTTGGGCAAATTTAATTTTCGAATAGATGGAAAAACCTCACAGAATTAACAACCTTCTCTTAATTAATATATTGTTCTTTTCACATTATTCCTGCGTGTTAATTAAAAATTTGATCGTACTTAAACAGTAAATCTGAAGAAATATACAGAGCACGCTCGTAAATTCCCTATAGACAACTATTGGGGGGGGGGGGACTAAAAATAATGATCTGCGTGATTGAATCGCGATAATTTGAGCTATCTAATTTTAATGTTTCACTCTCATTCTCAACCCCCCCTCCATCTTTCGGTGTTTTGCACTTGTTGATTTTGATGCAAATATTTAAGAAATATGTCATATTTAATGGGAAATGAGCAAATGTAAGTAAATAAACATGGTTGACTTCCAGCGGGGGGAAAAAAATAAACAAAAACTAACAATAAACAACCAATTCAAATACATATCAAAGCATGGGCGCTGGGCGCACAAAGGATTTGATTCGGGAAGGGGCAGGGGGGGGGGGGGGTTGTTCGATGACATTTCTTATGGGGAGTCCGGGGTTCTCCCCCAAATGTTTTCAACGTTTAGCTCTCTTTAGACGCCAAATGAAGCTATACTTATTTTTATAAACTTTACCAAGATTTAAATCTCGGGGGAGGGGGAGAATTACGATATTACTAAAAAAAAAAAAAAAAAAAAAAAAAAAAACGCGAAGTGCTCATGTGACCTGACTCATTTTATATTTTTCTTCATATACTTTACTTTGCTACTACTGAATGAGAACATCTTAAAAATTGATGGTGACTTTAATGCACGCGGAGTGCAGAATGTTGCTTTGATTCAAGGAGATATAACGATGAAGGGGGGCCACTTCGATGCAAATCCTTGCAGATGCATCAATTATATCGATTTCTATGTCCAGAAAGCCACTCTAAAGCACTTGCTTTTTCGTTATAACCAATTTCAAATGTATTTGTTACAATAATTTTTCTAAAAATAATTTAAAGGTTAATAAAAAAGTACAACAAATATCCGCGGAGCCTGTTTGAAAAAGGTCCATGAGAGATTTCGATCATGGCTGCCTCCGTGAAGTTTCAATATCATGCCCCACAAATCCTTTCTATCGCTACAGCTCGTTGCTTAGATTACACACGAGCATTTGCCGCTTATCTCAATTTCTTGACTGCCAAAACTTTTGTGTTTGATAGTACGTGTGGGGGCCAGAAAAATCAGCGTGTTAGGATAAAGGCCTCCGTACACGTTCAAACGGGTTTGACCAAACTTTAGGATTGCCAACTTGACACTTCCAAAATATTAAATATAAACTTGACCATATATAGTACCTAAAAAACAGGTTTTATTGGTTTCATTCAGTGGCGCCATTTGGGGGAGGGCAGGGGGGCAATTGCCCCCCAAGGATTTTCAATGTGGCCAAAAAATCAAATCAGAGAGATTTTTTAAAGATGCACGGAAAAAAAAAAAAAAAAAAAAAAAAAAAAAAAAAAAAAAAAAAAAAAAGAGGTCATCCAAATTTATAGAGGCCCCCCCATTCACGTCTGAGAGATAGAGAGATTTTTTCAAGATGCACGGCCAAAAAAAAAAAAAAAAAAAAAGGGCCATCTCCTTGAATCAAAGCAACATTCTGCACTCCGCGTGCATTATTGTCACCATCAATTTTTAAGATGTTCTCATTCAGTAGTAGCAAAGTAAAGTATGTGAAGAAAAATATAAAATGAGTCAGGTCACATGAGCACTCCAAATTTTTGGAGGGCCTTGCCCCCCCCCCCCCCCCCCCCCAAGGAAAATCTGAAATGGCGCCCCTGGTTTCATTGGCTGAAAATGGTGAACAGTTGATACACCAATCATCGTCAAATAATTCTGCAGTTGTTTTACGAACGGAACAACAACTGTACATCAGAGTTGGGCAAAGAGGAGTGTAATCGGTTATACGCAATTACTAGGTAATTACCAGGTATTATTACATATTGTTAATCGTCAAACCATTTAATTGAATGGAGGAACTTATAGTCTGTATAGATAAATAGTAGACTTTAGGTCATTTCGATTACAACTATAATACTGGAACTAATATGATAGGCGACTTGTAAAAAGTCAGCCCTGATTACCGTTAAATAACCCTCCAAAAAAACGACTTTTGCACAGGTAACATTCATAGTCAGCAGATTGTCGGTATTGTGTCTTCCAAAATGATGGTCCTGTCGGACAAAGCCCTAGTGAGCGCAACGCACAGTGCGAAATTTTATAAATCCAGCGGAATTTTAATCAATTTTTGAATTTCTCAATAATAGCTATACAGACACACTTTTCTTTAGGGGAGGGTCCATACTTTAGGTATTTAACCTCAGTTTTCGAAAAAAAAAATTGAATATAGTGGCTGTGAGGCTGAGTAACGTGTCATATATGATCTGATGTTTCAACTTGTAGAAAAATAGACGCTGGGCAGTGGGCGCTCCTAAATCGACCGCATCTTTTCCATGCAAAACCAAGTTTAGTTGATCACTTGTGATCACCCAAAATTTACTGGTGGATTCCTGAGCAATATTCAGCATTCTCCGGGGTCTTCATGTCCAAAACATCATTCTTGCAATGTTGACAAGTCTACTGAATTTTTGTCATTTATTGATTATTCAAAGCGTTAAAAGCGTGAAAATTGCACTCTACAAGTTACATTTGGACGTTTAACTAAATAAACCGTAATATATCGGTTTCGGACCATGATTCACCGAAAGCAAGTGCTTTGAAGTACAGGGAAATGTTGTATTTTTTTTTATTTTTTTTGCGCAAATCTGCGCAAATATATTTTCAGGACAGTATAAGATAGCACGGATAGCAGCATACGAAAAAAAAACATGTAAATCTAAAAAAAAACTCATCGCACGACAATTGAATTGTACAATTTTCAGACGGATGTTTAAATAAATATACCGTGATATACCAGTTTCGGACTGTGATTTTCTGAAAGCCAGTACCTTGAAGAACAGGAAAATGTCATATTTTTTTTGCGCAAATTTAAGCAAATATTTTTTCAGTGTGGGATAAGAAAGGAACCTTCAGAGATTAAAACTAGAGTCCCTATATACTATGAGAGTTACGACAAGACTCTCAAAATGAAGAAGAAGAAGCGGATCACGGGAGCCCCCAAGAGGCAAATTGCAAATGGCGGATGGCCATTTGCCTCTGCGCTGTTGCCACTATTTCGCTATCTCTTATAGGTTAGGTTCAGATTCTCGACAATAACGGTCGTTATTGAAAGAGATAGTGTTCTCCATAATAACATTCAAGCAGAGGAATAATGCACAAAAATTACCGCGGTCACTGTTACTTCAAATGTGTAATGAAAGCTAGTTCGCGAAAAGTAAACAAACCCTCCGCCATGATTTGCATTTGCCTCTTGGAGCTTACTTGACAACCTAAATCTGAGAGCCAATGAGAAATGGATTCAGCAATGGCGCAACTCTCATAGTATCTAGGGACTCTAATTAAATCCGCTGAAAACGCGCAAAAATTGAACTCTCAAAGTGGCAAATTGACGTTTGTTAAATATACCGTAAAATACCGGTTTAGGGTCTTGATTCTGTTAAAGCCAGAGTACTGTAAAGTGTAGGAAAATGTGATATTTCCCTTTCGCCAATTTGCGCAAATATATTTTCAGGGCCGTGTAAGAAAGCAGCATACGAAAACAAAACGGCTAAAACTAAAAACACGAAAATTGAACTATAAAAGTTTCAGATGGACGTCTTGTATCCCGCCCTGTAAAATATATTTGCCCAAAGTTGCGCAAGACAAACTTTACATTTTCCTCCTCTATAAATGTACTGCCATAAAGAAAACCGCGGTCCAAAACCAGTTTATCATGGTATATTTTGTCAAACGTCCTCCTGAAACTTATTGTACCGTTCAATTTTCGTGTTTTTAGATTTAGCCGTTTTATTTTCGTATATGCTGCTTTCTTATACACAGCCCTGACAAAAATTTTCTTTAATTTTCGCAAAAAAAAAATGGGACATGTTCCTGCACTTCAAAGTACCGGCTTTCAGAAAATCACTTTCCAAAACCGGTGTATTACGGTATATTTATTTAAAGATCCATCCGAAAACTGTACAATTCAACTGTTGTGCGATGAGTTTTTAGATTTATATGTTTTATTTTCGTATGCTGTCCTGAAAATATATTTGCGCAGATTTGCGCAAAAAAAAAAAAAAAAAAAAAAATACAACATTTCCCTGTACTTCAAAGCACTGGCTTTCAGTGAATCATGGTCCGAAACCGGTATATTACGGTTTATTTAGTTAAACGTCCATATGAAACTTGTAGAGAGCAATTTTCACGCTTTTCACGCTTTAAATAATCAATAAATGACAAAATTTCAGTCTAGACTTGTCACCATTGCAAAAATGATGTTTTGGACAAGAAGACCCTGGAGAATGCTGAATATTGCACAGGAATCCACCATTAAATTTTGGGTGATCACATGTGATCAACTAAACTTGGTTTTGCATGGAAAAAATGCGGTCGATTTAGGAGTGCCCACTGCCCAGCGTCTATTTTTCTGCAAGTTGAAACATCAGATCATACATGACATGTTACTCAGCCTTACAGCCACTATATTCATTTTGTTTTTCGAAAAATACCTAAAGTATGGACCCTCCTCTAAAGAAAAATGTGTCTGTATAGCTATTATTGAGAAATTCAAAAATTGATTAAAGTTCCGCTAGATTGCTAAAATTTCGCACTATGCAACGGCTCTAGAACTCAACGAATCGGTGCGACAATGGGTGCTGCGTTGCAAAATAGTGAGTTTCTACCTGACTCGCCAAGTTTCTTCTTATCTTCAACAGAGTATAATAGTTTTACTTCTTACTAATTCCAAATTACAGACGAACGAGTTTAGAAAATACAGGGTGTCAATTAAAAAGGAGCCAGGCTTAATATCTCGAAATGTCCATCTCGATTATTTCGAGGGGGACATCTTTTGAGGGGGTCCCCAATTTCGGGGGGTCAAGTCCCATATTTCAAATGGGGACCCCCATTTCTTATTTGATAATCGAAGAGGGTAAAATTCTAAGACTTTTGGCGCGAACCGAACGTCGATATCGTTTTTCGTGTTCGATATATCGAAGGTCAAAGTTCGATATGGACCCATCTTCGGAAATTCGTAATTTCCCTTTAAATAGTCCAAATTTCAAACAAATTGGGTCTAAATGCTCTACAGAGCAAGCACTTTTCAGAAAAAATTCAATCTTAACAGAAATTTAGGTAAAATTTGGTTTTAAAGCCCCCAAACATTTTTAACGTTTTTGGCCCCCATGGGGGGCTATCAGAAAAATTTGGAGAGACGACCCCTATTGAGTGATACATCAATCGAAAAGGCGTAACAAACTGAGCATTTTGGCGCAAACCAGAGGTCCATGTCGTTTTTAATATTCGAGGTATCGCATTATGTAAATCGACATGACATTCGATATCTCGAATATGAAAAACTATATGGACCTCCGGTTTGCGCCAAAATGCTCAGTTTGTTGCGCCTTTTTGATTGATGTATCACTCGATAGGGGTTGTCTCTCGAAATTTTTCTGATAGCCCCTCGTGGGGGCCAAAAACGTTAAAAATGCTTGGGGGCTTGAAAACCAAATTTTGACTAAATTTCTGTTAAAATTGAATTTTTTTCTGAAAAGTGCTTGCTCTGTAGAGCATTTTATTTGCCCGAAATTGGGGACCCCCTCAAAAGATGTCCACCTCGAAATAATCGAACACGTGTTTCAGCGTTTTTCGAAATTCGGAGCCGTTTTCGAGATATTAAGCCTGGTTCCTTTTTTAATTGACACCCTGTATAAAAAAAAAAAAATCATCTGAGTTCATCTCGAGATATTTGCAAGCGTGCGTTTAATGCGCCTTGTCGTAGACTTGCCTTTTTTAAGCGGGCGATGCGATGGTCAGTAAAACAAAAAGTTGGGACCTCGTCGAGGGAAGAACCGAGAAACAAGGGTAATTCATAGTAGAAAGACTGAAGAGAATCAAAACGACATTCGTGATCCAAGGGGCGAGGATTGTGTGAGTGTGAGTGCAACCGTACGATAAACTGGTGCAGAAAATAATGGGCAGTCTAATGGGTGAATACCTGAGTAGGAAATTGGCCGGCCGGTAAAGGTGCGAAAGCGATGAGTAAAACAAGAGAAAGAAGAAAGGAGACAAAGGAGTGCTGAAAAATGAAGACGGGGCACGTTGAGGTGGGGAGGGGGTGAGGTGAAGCATCGAGCGCCGATAGGAAACTGAGTCAACAACAACGCACGATATCAACTCATTCAACAACAGCGATGCATCCCCAAGGGTTCCAATCATGATCACGCTAGATCAGAAAATGTTACACTGTGAGGAAAAATTAGTTTCACTATCAGTTGAAACTAAGAGTTGATTTGTTTGAATAAAGATGGCGGAAATTAGGTGGTCCATCCGTCAGTCGAAAATAAATCGGCAAGCAACTAATCGAGAGAAAATTAGTTTCGCACATGTTAAATTGGCAAAAAAACATGCGGTTTCCAAATAGCACGAGCCACCATTGCAGGGTGCAGAGACTCTAATATTGAATTTTTTCTGTTGCTTTTGAATATGGTTCATTTACACCGGGTATATGTATACTGAAAAAGAGGCTAGTGCCACCGTGTGCGTCTCTTTCCTTGAAGAATGATCCGAAGTAGTGTGAGGAAAATTACATAAAAGGTGTGTTAACATCACCTTCATCTCTGCGTCTAGTGAAAATCATTAAATAAGGAGATATATGACCCGTCCCATGAATCTTACAATCAATTTTTTAGCTCTTCCAATGTTCCATCAATTAGTAGTAGCAAAATATATGAAAAAAAATATGAAATGAAAGACGGGTCTCATGAGCACTCCGTCCTTATATGTATGTATTTTTATCAGTATCCAGTAATACAGCGTGAAAAATAAATATTTTTTTCCCTCGAGAGATAATTTTTGGTAAAGTTCAAGAAAATAAGTATAGCTTCATTAGGCGTCTAAAGAGAGTTTAACGTTGAAAAACATTTAAGGGAGGGCCCACATTTGCTACAAATTTATGCTATTTTGTATAAATGCCCCCAATTATACAATATACAAATGGGGACATACGCAATGTCATCGTGCCCACTCCCCCGCCCCTCTACGAATCAAATCTTAAGTGCGCCCAGCGCGGCACCCATGCTTTAATCTGTATTTGAATCGGTTTGTTAGTTTTTTGTTTTGTTTTTTCCCCCCACCTTAATCAACAACTGTTATGTACCTATACATTCGCTCATTTTCCATCAAATATGACATATTTCTTAAATATTATTCCAATCAAAATCAACAAGTGCAAGGAACCGGAAGATGAAGAGGAGGGGGAGGAGAGAAGGATAGTGAAAATTTAAAATTAGATAGCTCAAATCATCCATTCAAGCATGCAGAAGATTACAATTATTAGCCCCCCCGGCCCCCCCATAAGTTCTACGGGGTTTTCCACTGAATTTACGAGCGTTGCTGTGTACGTTTCTTCAGATTTACTGTTTGAGTACGATCACATTTGAGATAAACACGCAGGAATAATGTGAGAAGAACTTGAGATTATTTAAAAGAAGGTTGTTATGTGAGGTTTTTTTGCTCTATTCGAAAATGAAATCTGCTCAACACTGACGTATAGGTTATTATTCCCGTTGAATCTAATTATGCCGAATGCTCAGCAGGCTTTCTTCATACATTTGTATATTACATTTACATAGGAAAAAATATTATAGAACAAAATTGTGCTTGAAATGCTTTCATTTCGGTGCTAAGAAGTAGATTTCCTGGTGGGTGGCTGAATGGATAGAGTGTTTATTGGTTTCGATTTGTTTGGTTATAAGAATTTTTGTCCTATTTTCATCGTCCGATCGATTTTTTGTCTTTTTTTTTTCGTCCTATGAAATTTGGTCCTTGATAATTCGTCGAATCAAATTTCGGCCTGTAGAACAATTATTTGTCTTTTCATTATTTTCGTCCTCGACGGCAACGTCCATGAGTTTTTTGTACAGTTTTTTTTTTTTTTTTTGTCCAGGATATGTCTTTTGTCCTGCAATTTTGATCCAAGTTTTTTCATCCGTACAAAAAAAATTGGTTTCGTCCAATGCTCATTTTTGTTGGCTTATAGGTAAAATAAAATGAAGTAGAATTTTGCCGAAAACAAATTACAATTTTATTTTTATGTACTTCGAATTCGAGAAATTCAGATGTTATCAAGTCTCTTTGTATTTTCCTGGTAATCTAGTACTTAATCTTGTAAAATATTGAAATTGTTTCTTTCCAAAAGAGATGCTGAGAAAAGACTTTCTATAAAATGGTAAATTCCAATTGAATCCGTTCTCTGGTATTGAAATTTATTATGTACTCAAAAAGTTGACCTCTAAACCAACGAAAACAAACAAAAATGTGCAAGGGACGAACCAAACTTTTATTTGAGGACAAAAAAGGATGGACTAAAATTACAGGACAAAAGACATACTCTGGAGTCTGGACCTAAAAATAATTGGACTAAAAATTCATGGAAAATACAGTAGAGGACGAAAATAATGAGTGGACCATTTGTTCTGCAGGACGAAAATTGATAGGACAAATTATCAAGGATTAAATGTCGCAAACGAATAATAAAAGGACAAAAAAAAGCAAACAAACAAACAAAAAAAAAGACGAAAAGTATTTTGACCATTCGTTTTGCTGAGTGCGAACCACAGGTTGTGAGTTCGAATCGAATCCGACGAAATCCTCGTCAACATATCATGGAGGAAAAAGAACTACTCCGCAAAAAGGGAAGCCAGCCGAGAGCCGAAATCTGACCAAGCGAGGGACCCGGACTTTGCCTTGATCAAAAGTAAGAGATGAAAAGATTGAAAAGTACGAGCCCGCGCGCCCGCCCGATACCCGGGCCGAAAGAAACTTCCAGTTCGAATTCGGAGACAATCGGAAGTCGCAGGAAAAACAATAGGGAGAACAGAGACCGTGAGGCAGGCGTGCGGTACGGTACGCGTATACATTGGGTGTAATAAAATTTCCCCTCCCCTCACCACCACTGCGGTGAGGCCGCTGACGGGCTGACCATCGTCGGGTTATTTACATTGACAACTGTTTTGCACAAATATGTAGAAGTAAATAAATCAGACAATGAACAGAGATCACTTCCATCGGAGACGAAGCTAAAATCAAGGGGTTTGATTTAGTTATAGACACGCAAACACGGAAAAAAATGAAGAAAGAAAGAAAATGACAAAAGCGTTTTAGACTGAAGGATGTAGGTCAGAGCGAAAAAGATTTAAACCTAAACTTGAAATACGCAACGCCGCAACGGTGATGTGTGGGCCGACTCAAGTGACTTGGTGTGAACTGTGAATGACCAAAATGTTTACCTCGTCACTTGTCCTTTAATTCCGTGCGTAAAGAATGCGATCCCGACGCAAGTTTCACGAAAAGTTGTGAGACTTAGGTGCATGAAAAATTGGAAACAAAATTCGAGCCATTCTCATCTCATGTTTCGTTTGGACACATACTTTTTGTGTCAGATCGGGTGGGGGGGGGGGGGGGGTATTACTGACTCTTCGGCGGAAATTTAAAAAAAAAAAAAAAAAAAAAAAAAAAAAAAATTGTCAATCAACAGAAATACCTATAGAAGAATACAATGCAATATATCGGGTTGGATGAGTGCGAAACATTCGCCATGTTGAGAGTATCACCTCTAACTAATTCTTTTATACGACCATTCTTGTGGCCAATTCACCTCGTTCCATTTCCTTAACTTATGTGGATTAATTCGATTCAAGCTGCTTCACAAAAAAAAAAAAAAAAAAAAAAAAAAAAAAAAAAAAAAAAAAAAAAAAAATGGATCGGAGCACTTTTCTGGCTCCGGAGCTGGTGACTCCGGGCTCCGGCTCCGGAGCGGAGCCCGGAGCCATCCATTTGGCTGGAGCAGGCTCCACTTTGGAGCAAGGTACATCGGCTCCGCTCCGGAGCCCGGAGCCTGGAGCAGTAAATGGAGCCGGAGCCGGCTCCTTTTTGGAGCTAAGCGCATCGGCTCCGCTCCGGAGCTCGGAGCCCGGAGCAGTAAAATGGAGCCGGAGCTGGCTCCTTTTTGGAGCCGAGTCCATCGGCTCCGCTCCGGAGCTCGGAGCCCGGAGCAGTAAATGGAGCCGGAGCCGGCTCCATTTTGGAGCAAAGCGCATCGGCTCCGCTCCGGAGCTCGGAGCCCGGAGCAGTACAATGGAGCCGGAGCCGGCTCCACTTTGGAGCCAAGCATATCGGCTCCGCTCCGGAGCCGGAGCCCCGGAGCAAGTATTCGTACCGGAGCTGGCTCCAGTTCGGAGCCGGAGTTTGGAGGTGGCTCCGCGTCCCTGGTTGCATCATTTTATTTTGAAGGAGGAACGAACAGGACACATTCCCTCATTTTTTCTACCATCTTCTTTAGTATGACGAATTGCATATTTTCTTTTTTGAAGGATTAACTTTGGTTGTTATGTATCATATTTTGCTCCGAGGCTTCACTTTTTATACATATGCGTATTTAGTGACGATTTTTTCATTTCAGTTTTTTTTTTTTTTTTTTTTTTTTTTTTTTTTTTTTTTTTTTCACGCGGCTCCATTCATTCAACCATGTTGTTGTTTTTTTTTTGTTTGTTTTTGTTTTTGTTTTTGTTTTTTGTTTTTTTTTGTAAATTTTAAAATTTAGAATAAATTAGTTTATCAGTAAGAAATCTCGTTGCACTGGGAATGAAGGATACAACGGAACAAATGGTGAAATTGGTTTTGTTATCATGGACGGTTTAATTTTATATGAAAACGTTTATTGATTGGGTTATGAACTTGGTAATCAGATTAGGGATTCTTTATGATTAGCATACTTATTTATATGTATATCTATGTAATCTTTGTCAAGTGACAAACGTATTTCTTAGGTGAAATAACTTGAAATCAAAAGCATTTCATGTTACGCAAATCCCGTATGATTGCATATGATATTATATAGTTTCATAATTACAATTTATTCAACCGAACCAGATGATCACACTTTTTGTGACCGAACTTGCGAGGACGGTAACCAAACTTTACTCAATATGTTTATTAGTAAATGAGCTATTAAATTAATATGAAATGCCTTCAATGAACATTATATAAATGGGGAAACTTTCATGACAAAGGTTATACAAATATTTTAAGAATAAATTGAGTTTTCTAAAATTATAACCTGCGTTCTGATCGTTTTCGGTTTCGTTAAATCGATCGTTATGACTGTCTATGAGTTACACTATCGGTCTAGAATTGTAAAAATTGACCGTTGCTATGGTAACCATAGTTGAACTGTCGATTTTTAGTAGATACCCATGAGTAGCATTTAAAATGCTTTAGCTATCGCTACGACAGCAACAGCCAAGTCTCGCAATGATCGACCAATAGCGTCACTTATTTTTACTGTCCTAACCATCGGTTTCATGTAAAACTAAACAATCAGTCTGGCTGGTCATTGAACGAAACCTGCTTTATATAAGGTAAAGGCTTTGTATTGTGTAAAGCAATTTAAAGAATGCTGAGTTTCGCCGATTCAAATTTTCAAAAATAATGAATAGTTTATTTAGTCAATTGATCTATATTGAAACATCGCAAAGAACCAGATGTATGGTACTAAAAGACGAGAACGAAACGAGATAAATGAAACTAAATTCATAATAACCAATCTTGTATTAAAATTTAACTGACTTACATTAAAGTCGCCAGAAGCCTTTCAATTCAAAGGATTATCATCAGTGGCTTTTAACAAGCAAAAAGTTAATGACAGTAAAAGCATTAAAAGCAATAAAAAAGAATGTAAACTAATAAAAAGAGCATGATGCAATATGTTAACAAAACTAAAGCAAAAGAAAAAAAAACAGAAGCAAAAGCGTTTTTTCTTTTGATTTAGTTTTGTTAATGTATGTATTGCATCATGCTGTTTTGATTAGTTTACATTGTTTTTTACTGCTTTTATTGTTATTATTTTTTTTTCTTGTCTTTTTGATTGAAAGGCCTCTGGCTACTTTAATGTAAGGCAGTTTAATTTTAACACAAGATTAGTAATTATGAATTTAGTTTCATTTATCCAGTTTTTTCTTTTAGTAATTGATCTAAAGGTTTATCAAAGTTGGTAGTCCAGATTCGATCGATCCCAGTTTTGTTGACTTTCTCAAATTTTGGTTCTACTGTCTGTTATGATATGCAATATAATATTTCTAATATCTTTAATACATAATATATCTAAAATACTAAAAAATTTGAAAGTTTTCGATCGGTCGAGATTTTGTTTAAGTTTTCAGCGATCGATCCATCGAAATTCCGATCATACATGCCTAATCTAGAATACCGACAGTAAGGAACACTCTATCATTACAATAATGCGGCTATCAAAAGCATGAGAATTTTTTTTTTATTGCTGTTGTCGTTTGATTTGAAAAACGATCCTCGGAGAGAAAAGAAGAAAGAAAAAAAAAATTAAAAAGAAAGGAGACGGATCGATCAGGTCAAGGGAGGCGCTAGCGGGATGTGAGACAGGGAGAAGATGCCCCAGTGAGATGCGATCGCTTGTCCCTGAGGTCTAACAAGTATTTAAGATGTTCGGCATCGTCTCTGCAGAGGAGTAATCGTCCAAGTTGTGACTAAACTAACTATTAATCATTCCATTTGTTTTGATCCTTGTCATTCTAATGACTCCTCCAACCTCCAACTCCGCCAACCGACCGCCGAAGAAAGTAACCACTGGCACTTTCTTTTTTTCAATTCTCCGTGTCTTTTTTACTTTTTTCTTCTCTTGCTGCCTGCAGAGAGTTAAGAGACATTGAGGGTGTTTCGATGTCCTGTGGACTTGTGCCGTGAACCGTCGCACATCCCTGTTTCCACTTGAGATGATTGTAGGGACAATTAGTTCGAACTGTGCCCACTACGTCGCGCTGTTCAAAAAGCCAGCCTTTTTTGGCTGAAATTGACAAATTTTCGCCAAAAGTACAAATTTGGGGAACGTCTGCACTTGCAAAAATACCTCAGGAAGAAATCCTGAAAGTTTCAAGCTAAAATACTAAAAAATAAAGCCGGAAATTATGAATTACGAAAGCTTAACTTTTGGCAAAATTAATTTCATAATTTACGGCATTAATTCTCAGCCAATCTAGCTCGTTGTGGGCTCAAAAAATCTATAAAAAAATATCGCAAGTGTTGAAGTTCCTGGACTTTTCGTTTTTTTTTTTTTTTTTTTTTTTTTTTTTTTTTTTTTTTTTCAATTTAGAATGCCAAAAATATACACGACTGCACGACTTTCCCCAAAAGCGACTAGTGGCGCTATCCATCTGATTGAAATCTGGAAAAGTTAAATTTCGCCTGGAAGCACCTTAAGGTAGAGCCTTAACAAGGCTGCCGTTTCGCGGATTCTCAAATGAATTTTTTAATTCACCGACGACTCCACAGGATAACAAAACGAAGACGCAGTCCATCGTTTGATTTTACGTCATAACCAATAGTTGAGGTGATTTCAGTTTAAGCTTTTCCAGATTTTAATCCAATGGATAGCGCCACTAGTCTCTATTCGAACAAGTCGTGTTTTTGCCGTTTTAAATCGTGAACAAAAGAAAAACGCAAATTCCAAGAACGTCGAAACCTGCGTAAGTTTTTAATGACATTTCATGGAAGCAATTTCACCATTCGGTCTATCTTATCGATGGAAAACGTTCGTCGTTTTCTCCGTATATATATATTATCACTCTCTTATTTTGCGGGTTATGAAGGGAAATTCTGCGACAGTTCTTTTAAGTACAACTCAAGGCCTTGAAAATTCAAGTTTTTTCTTCTTTTAAATGCTTAATAAGTAATCAACAGAAATCCAATAAGTAGTCGCACGTAAACCGTTTGATGCATCGAATTACAAAAGTGCAGGTGAACAAAACCAAGTTAAAAAACGTTTAACATCAAGTTTTCAAAATCTGGAAGGGGTTAAGGCACGTCCTCGGTGTTGTGTTGTTTTTGTTTTTTAGTTTGAAGGAAAATTAAATTAAAGTTTTACGTCGGTTTATTTATGAGGATTGTAACTTATAGCTGCGCTCGTATCAGAAAAATGTTGCCCGCGCGACACTATAAAAGTGCCTTCAATTTCGCGTCACACAACTATTGTGATACGCGTGTGTCCTTTTAGCATATCCAAAGAATTGAAGGCGCTCTCGAAGATCGTCGGCTCTGTGTTTTCTCAAGTCACGTTATCGCTTGTTGTTATGCTTTACTTCCTTGTCTCGTGCGTTTGTTTGTTTGTTTCTTCATTCTTATTTTCATTTAAATCGTGAGCTCCTCCATATTAAATAAAATCATTCTAATTTCTTCCTCGTTGACATGACTTGCTATACTTAGCATCAATAACTTAAAAATCTCAAGTTCGAAATATTTCATCGCTGTATACTCGTAGCAATGCGCCAAACAAAATTAGTCGTGAATGTGTGAGTATCTTTCGGCCGTTTTGAAATTCTTTTGAATTGTGTGCCTTTTTGCATTGATGTTGGAGGTGTATTATCATCCGTTTAAAGATCAGACAGATTAAGCGATAAGCTCGTCTAAGATTTGATTTTTGTTTCTTATTCTTTTATTTTAGAGAGCTTGTTAGTTAAACGAAAACTGTGCCAGAAACTTTTTCTGGAAAAATTTCTGGTTACCGTAATGAGAGTCCTATTTAGTCCTTTTCTAACCGGAATTTCAGTAAATTGTATACTCGGAAACCTTGGTAAAGTTGCAGGAATGCGGCTCTTGCAAACTTTTGCTAAAGGGGATTGAAGAGCTGATTCTTGCATGAAAACCTGTAAAAATGATGATGAGTACACTAAAAAATCACAAAATTCACTTTCAGAAACGGGTTTAACGGCGGAGAGACGCAGGTATCATGGGAGATTCCTATCTAAATTCAGTATTATATCTGTATTTCCGTAGATAAAGTGACATCTAATAGACAGGAATCTCCCATGATACCTGCGTTGAGCCGCCTTTACAAACTTGCTATTGTAGCAGTTATGTGAGTTTATTACTAAATTTTAGACTTTCTCAGTGTGATTTTCGTGATTTTCGCTGGCTTTTACGTCACATTGGATTATTCATTTGCTCACAGTAAAAGTTTGCAAGAGCCCCATTTCGGTAATATTTGCTTGGAATCCTGGTTACTTTAACTCTGAACCTCAACTCTGTGCTTAAAACCCACATATGTCCAGTGGGTCGTTAGCGACCCACTTAATGTGTTATTTTTGGACCAGATGTCAGTCAATTAGGACCAATTTGACTAAAAAACCAATTTTGGGAGTTTGTAGCTCGTAAAATTTAGCTGCGACAAAAAATTTCTGTGTTTTTAATTTTTTCGTGTTTTCAGTTCTCAAATTGTGTTTCTTGAGAAAAACCCCTAAAAATTCCAAATAATTCTGGGCATATATGGGTTTTAACAATCCAGAATTCCATCCGTTCAAAGCTTAAGTTTTTTTTTTTTTTTTCTTACAACGCATAGGATATTGGCCGATTTATTTCATTTTTCTTGTCTGTTTTTGTCAGGAGTGCAATGTTCTCGCAAAACCGGCATAGTATAGTCGGGACAAGCGGCCCAGTCACCAAAAGGATTACTATTTGTCATTATGTCTGGCCAGACCTGAGACCCCGCACCAAGATTTTTCCCTTTTTCGGATATCCAAATCCACGGGGAATTGAAGTGGATCGGCGGGAGCACAGACCAATATTTGCCCCTAACACGTTCCATCATTAATCAACGGTGTTTGCTCCCTCCCCCTCCTCCCGCTCTCCTCCCTGCCTGACTGCGGTCAACCGGTAACTGATCGCGTCTTGTCCCTGTGGTTCCTCTTGTGTCTCACAGTGCTTGTCCCCAGTTCTAGTTCTGGTTCTGGTTCGCGCCGAAGTCCCGTTTCATGCCCTTTTTCTTCTTTTTCCGAAACCGGTGAATTTACCGGTGCATCAATTGTTCTGCTCCGGTTGACCGGACCTTTCATCTTTTACGTTTCACCCTTTCACTCCTTTGTTTTTCCTTTCTTTAGTCAGTGGTCCGCTTTTGTGCGGTCGCTCTTTTGCGTATGCGGCAATGGATTGTTTTGGGGCGGGGGGGGGGGGTCAAATAATGACAGAGGGAGGAGGAAGGACTGATGACCAACTCAAGGATTTTATTTTTCGCCCACGCTTTGACTGTGTGTGCATTCTTAGCGATACGTTGTGTTTTTCTCAGTCGCTATCGTGTTTTCTTCTCGGGCCGTGTTTTGTGAATCGTTTCTCGGTGTTTTATATTTATAATGATGCTACGTTTGAGACCCTTTATTCCCTAAACTTTGACTGTAGTTTTTGTAGTTTTCAGTGGCGGCTCGTGCGATTTGGCAACCATGCAATTTTTACATTTAAACTTAGGTAAAAGAATCGATTCTTGAGGAGGCTGACAGCTTCCGGGAGAATCGATTATTTTGCATTGATTAAATGGGAGGAGTACACTGTTGCCATATTTCACGAGCCGCCACTGGTAGTTTTTGTAGTTTTTGACGTAATTTATCGCAAACGACACATGGATAGTAATCTTAAGGTGAATCTTCAGCGTTTATCGCCGATTTCTGCCATCAGAGCGCCACCGTTCGATTAAAGTTTAATTACAGGCCGAAAGTAATTTATTTTTAAGAAAACGGAGTGTCAGTTACTAGATAATCATCTGAAGAGTGCCTCTGCAAAAAATCTCGTCAATAACTTCAAAAATAAGGCTGAAAGTACCAAAAAATGAATTAACATATTTCGATACACGAATCGATTTGCGAGATTTCAATGTTTGGTACTTTCAGCCTTATTTTTGAAGTTATTGACGAGATTTTTTGCAGAGACACTCTTCAGTTGATTATCTAGTAACTGACACTCCGTTTTCTTAAAAATAAATTTCTTTCGGCCTGTAATTCGACTTTAATCGAACGGTAACGCTCTGGTGGCAGAAATCGGCACTGAACGCTGAAGAATCGCCTTAATCTTAATCTCTCTCTCTCTCAGAGACACATAGAGACCCAGCACACAGTAAACTTCCGCAGTGTTCGAAAATTGAGGCAAGTTTAGTGCGCATACAGTTTTGTTCGGGAGTCACCAGCTGCAACGATAAACTTAGGCTACCGTTGAATGGTGGAGCTCAACAAAAGGCTGTGATTGGTCCGCGGTCCCGGAAAACGGAAACAGATTTTGGTTCATCAGTCAACAGTAGGCTAATGTTGACTGTTGTTTTGATGAGTTCCGACCAAAGTTGAGCCATAAAAGTGGACATGCATCTCAAGCCTTGGGCTGGGTCTCTATTTGTCTCTGCTTTCTCTCTTTCTCTTCGTCTTTGCCCTATCCAGCACTGTCTATCCTTACTTTTTGGTGCAGAATCCACGTACCTCTTCCTCTTTATTTGCACGCAGAGAAAAAGTGTTTGGCGAAAACGGCGTGGCTGTGCGAACAATCAAAATGTCTTCACGAAAAGAAATTGTGTCATTACTAAGTTAGCATTCTGGTCAAAAAGGTAAACAATGGTTGATGCCTGGAATTGATCTTGAAATCACAAAAAATGATTTTATTGAAATCGCAAGAAGTTCGGTCCAACGGTTTTGGATAGTAACGCGGTTGACTAGAATTTCTCGCAATCTAAAACGATTCCTAGTGATTTCAAGAAGTTTTTGGTATCAAATGTTTGCCTTGCCGAGCAGAATTTTCTTTCCGTTAGAACATTATCTTTTTTTCGGGACAAAGTAGATAAATTATTCGCACTGCAGTTATCGCTACATCTTTTTCTCAGTGCATGTAAGCTTCATCACATACAAGTATTTAGTTTAATCAAAAATACTTCGTTATATTGCTTGATTTAGTATTCTCGCACACCCTCTTTCATTTGCCCACTGTAATTATTTTAGAACTGTGATTGATTTTCAACTATTTAAAGGGATTTTTTTTTTTTTTTTTTTGGCGCTGGGATTCCGTGTCTGGTGTGATTTCGTTTTGCTCGTTCCTAACTTAGTTAAAAATCGAGACTGTATCAAAGTCTTGCAGTGTTTTGTCCCCCCCCCCCCAACTTGTTGAATCATCGATGGGCATCGATCAACCAAATTCACAAAAGTTTGCATCGAAAACACTGTGCATATTACCTTTATTTAACTAAAAATAACAATACAAGCAGAATAAGTTCCGATTTCTTATTATTCTTCGATGAAAAAGAAAAGTGTCTGTTTCTGCAGTGAGTTCACCTTACCAAGAAATCTGCAAACATTTTTACTCGACTCTAAACTCACTGCGTGCAACTCTGCCTATAGGCAGACAGGCAGGGAATAAGTCCATCCATTCAGAAATCTTGTCAAGAAAAGGTTTGCTGGCTCTATTTTATATCTAATAGTATAACAGAATAGATCCGAATTTTTCTCCCTCCATGTTTTAATTTATCTCTCACCAGGAGTATTGTATGCGGCTTTAATTGAAAAATAATGATGATATTGAACCCCTCTTTGAATTTTCCACCCTTCCAAAACTCGCGAGAAGTTGTCGGCACCCTATTGCTGCATCCCCCTCTCCCCACTCTTACCGCTGATCTGACTCACGCACCGGCCGGGCTGGCGCACAGTAATTCAGGAAAGCAAATTAATTGTTAAATATGATATTTGAAAACTAGCGAAAATCATGAAAACCACACCAAAAAAGTCTAATCTTTAGTAATGCATTCAGAAAACAGCTTTAACGGCAAGATCGTACGCAATGTCGCGAAGCGACGACGCAGGTATCATAGGAGATTCTTTGTCTAAATTGTCACTCTCTTTACGGAAACACAGAGATTATGTCTCAAATTAGATAGGAAAATCTCCCAGGATGTACCAGCGTGGCTTTGCCATTAAGCCCGATTCCGAGAAAGAATTTAGTGATTATTCAGTGTTCTAATCGTCATTTTTACTGTTTTTTTTTGGGCCAGAATCAACTCTTCAATCGCCGGTACCAACGAGGAAGTTGCAAGGGTCTGAAATGTTGTGTTTTTTATAAAGAAAATGAAAGTACTTGATGAGCTGAGAACAAAGATGCTATTGGTTTTTAATTAAGTCCAATTGTTCCAGAGATGAGATTTTGGCCCAAAATACATTGATTTAAATGGGAATTCCGCATAGTGACGTCACAACACGCACGTTGTTTTACTACTTTACACTTGTGCATCTTTTTTTTTTTTGCTTGTTTTATGGCCTATACTCCAGTTAAGGAGCCTACAGCCAACTATAGACTAATGTCAGTGTGTGAATGTTTGTTTAATGTCAGAAGACAACAGGGGACTTGAAACATCCATGCTCAAAGCACTCAGATTTCCACTGTAATCTTTGCCGTGGACCCACTTTTAAGGAGACCGAGCGACAAGACGAGTGAAAAATCTGCTGCCACTACCGGGATTCGAACCCGGGACCTATGGATTGGCAGTCAGGTGTCCTGACCACCAAGCCACCGAGGCCGGCTTGTGTATCTTTAAAACTTGGACACTGAGGAAAAAATCAAAGACACCATTGTTCTCAGCTCATCAAGTACTATCATTTTCTTTGTAAAAAACACACAATTCTAAACCTTTGCAACTGCCCCATCAATAGTCTGCAAGAGCCCCTCTGTGTGATTTAAACGACAAAATTAAGCTAGTAAATGACTAGTTTTAGTCGATGATCAAAGATCACGTAATGCCCCCCCCCCCAAAAAAAAACACGTTGATTTCCAAGGTAGGTAGTTATCTCACAAGGGGAACGTCTCTAGTGTCCGGATGTACTATTTCGTCCTTTTGGATGCTTCCTTTAAAAATTGGACTTTTTTCCAGCTAATACGGGCTCCTGGAACACCGTGCGGTCCCGGCCCGGCTCGGCGGCATGCCTGGTAGCCTGGTGGCATGGCCGCCTCGACAATGGACGCATCAGCAGTCATTCAGCACCCCCGCTGAAAAGCGTGACGAAAGCCCCGTATCAAAAATGGCTTCGCAACATTGTGCACTCCTGCCTGCACCCTTGAACCCCTGAACCCCTGCTCTCTGCATCACCTCCCATCCGTCCGGACGCACCCTATCCCTCATTCAAGGAGGGTCGTAATCGTCGTCGTAAAACTCTCCTCTCTCTCTCTCTCTCTCTCTCTCTCTCTCTCTCTCTCTTTCTCTCTCTCTCTCTTTCTCTCTCTCTTTCTCTCTCTCTCTCTCTCGCTCTCTCTCGCTCTCTCTTTTTTTTTTTTTACTTCATCCTATCCTCTCCTATGTTCTTTTTTAAAACATCGTACTCTGCAAGCAGTCCTTTGCGGCTACGACCCGGATATTGACACTGGCGAAGGACTTTTCATTTTTCACAAACCGGAAGATGCGGAACGAAAAGTGGAGCCAGAAATTTATCATCTTTCTCCCTCTCCCTCTCCCTCTCCCTCTCTATTTCTCTCTCTCTCTCTCTCTCTCTCTTTCTTTCTCTCTCTCTTTCTCTCCTCTCTGTCCTCTCTCTCTCTCCCTCTCCCCCTCTCTCTCTTTCTCTCTCTCTCTTCCTCTTCCTCTCTCTCTCTCTCTCTCTCTCTCTCTCTCTCTCTCTCTCTCTCTCTCTCTCTCTCTCTCTCTCTCTCTCTCTCTCTCTCTCTCTCTCTTTCTCTCGCTCTCTTTTTTCTCCTTCTCTTTTTCTCCATCCCCTTCGAACACACGTGTTAGACATAAGGTTACTGGAAAGAGACGAACGATCTTGTGACTTTCCCTCGCATCTCTACACTTTTCTAACACATTCGTTTAAATAGGCGATAAAGAGAGATAGACAAATTTGTGGATCCGCCTCTTTGCGGAACTGATCCACCGAGCGAATTTTTCTTTTTCAAGAACCCTCGTTAGACGAATCGAGTTATGGAGACTCTTGAGTCTTGATTATATCTAATCACTCGTATGCCTTTTTTTCCCAATTTGCACGGCAAATCTTTCTTTGTACTTACCGAAAGGTTCGCTCTAATCCTCTCGTTTCACGTCAAGCGATGCAAAAGCGGTCACACTCTTGAGTCCTTAATCGATACTGATCGACAAAGCACTTGATAAAGTAAATATACTCTATGGAGCAACGTGAGTCATACTATTAACTTAATTTTATACGCGGGGAGTGTTTTTCTTTTTCTTTTTTACTCTGCTCCGAAAACAGTTATTCTTGCAGGTTTAAATGGCCTCTCTCTTTAAAAAGAAAAGTTTGTTATCTTTCGTTTTATTTATAATTTTTATACTCTCTCCATGATTCTTTGGTCGTTTTATCTTGCTCTTTTGTCATTTTAATATATCTCTTCCCAGTCGATTTGTGAGTTTGCATCTTAATCTTACAAACTTTCCTGTTAATATTTTGATCATTTTTACATGACAATCAAACTAGACTCACCGAGAGAATTATTTTTTTAATCCAAGGTGTATTTCGTTTGTGTTAAAGAAACTGGAAAGTGAAATATTGATTAAGGGGAAATTCCTTTAACCCAAGGAAAATGTCTGCTGCTACAAGCAAAGGATTCCTTGTTGTGACAGTGATTCTTCTTCATGCAATCGATCTTTACTTTCCGCGTATACAAGGAAAACTGTCACAAGTAAACGTGTTTTCTTGTTTTTAAAGAAGTGATTTCACTCAGTGCTAGAATCACTGCTTGTAGAAAATGTTTGCAACATCCAAATGAAAAATGAAGAGTCAGGGGAAGAACGATGTATGTCACAAAACCCGTTTCTTGGAAGAAAAGGGGGAAATGACATTTAAATGTTATTCTTTTTCGTATAAGAATAACAATGTTTTGCAAGCGATAAACAGTTCAAATGCAAGTAGTTGGAAACAAGCAATGGATCAAGAACTTAATAGTTTAGAACTAAATGATACTTGACAAAAAGTGTCATATCCCAAAAATAAGGAAATTGTACCAGATGGATGTACAAAATTAAACCCGATGGCGAGTTTAAAGCCCGTGTAGTTGCTAGGGGTTTCCAACAAAATACCAATTTTGATGAAACTGTATACTCTCCCGTCGCAAGACTATGTTCGCTAAAAATAATTTCATCACTTGCTTGTGCTTTTGGTTGGATGATCCATCAAATGGATTTTCAGACAGTTTTTTTGAATGGTAATGTAAAAAGGGAAATTTACGTCTATCCACCTGAATGTTATAAAGTAAATTCAAATTTTGTCTTGAAATTAAAGAAATCCTTGTATGGTCTACGTGAATCGTCTCGAGATTGCTACGATTGTTTCAACGATTGTATATTGTACTTATAATTAATAATCAATTTGTTCGTTCAAATCATGATTGTTGTTTGTACCCGTGGAATCGTCGGTGAATTCAAAAATGTCATTAATTATACGCAAAATGGCAGCTCTGGGGAAAAACGTTACAGCAGCTTTGCGCGACGCGCGTATCTTTGTTCTTCTTTTTTTTGTTTAATATATACTTCCCTCGTAACAAATCATCAGTTTCTTTTATTTCATTACCCCCCCCCCCCCCTCCCTCACTCTATCAACCTCCTCCACCCCCTCCCATCCCCTCACCCTGTCGAGCGGTCATCCATGTATCCATCCGACGCGACGTGGACGAGTTGATCAGATCGAAGGGGGTGGGGGAGGGGGGAGGGATGGGGGAGGGGGAGGAGGAGCGATGCTAAATCAACAGTGGACAACGTGAGTCAATTCCGCGTCGTGTCGCACGGACGCCGCGGACTGATGCGGGATGCTGGGACGTCCCCTCCCCCCCTTATTAAAGATATGCGGGGTCCCGTCAGGGGGGATTTGAAAACGTGCTGGGTCGATAGTGGAGCCTCCTCCTCCTCCTGTTTCTCTGTTCATATACTTTTGACTCCGCGGTGCGAGAAAAAGGAAGAGGAGGCCGCCATAATAACTTCCTTTCTTTCTTTGCCCATTTGATCATACGTTCCTTAGGAAAGAAGTTCAGTTCTGTGTATGATTGTAATGCACGAAAATACTCGAACCTGTACAGTCTTTTCTGTACCGGTGGAGTCTTCGATGACTTTAAAAAAAAAAAAAAAAAAACATGCGGATATTTTAATAAATAAATAGCATTTCCACCGAGCGAGAAAATGTTACAGATTCGAGTATTTTCGTGCAGTACGGTCATAAACTGAGCTGAACTGTGTAATCTTTCCTCCACCGGTGGATTCATCGGTTAATTGAAAAATTCCAATAATTATACGCAAAGCGGCAGCCCTGAATTAAAGTTCCGTTCACCGCGTCGATGGACATTTTACACTATTTCAATATTTTTTTTTTTTTTTATTATTATCATTGTGATTATTATTGTTATTATTTATTTATCTATTTATTTACTTATTTATTAATGTATTTATCTGTTTATCCATTTATTTAACTGTTATCTTTTTTTTTTTTTTTTTTTTTTTTTTTTTTTTTTTTTTTTTTTGTCGTCAGCCACGCACCAGCTCACGGTAGCATCTGTCAGTTCTGTTGATACGGTGGACGTTGGTGTCTTGACGAGAGCCGGAGTCGTTTGGAACGTCAAACAGAAATCGACCACTTTAATACGTATCCTTCCCCCCTCATAATCTCCCCCTCCCCCCTTGTCTAAATGCAGTGCATGATCACCTATTATGCGTTGTAAGTACATCGAGCGGTCATGCTTCATACGCCTCATACTCGACGTGTCATAATGAAAAAAAAAAAACAAAAAAACAACAACAACATGCGTCCGTGTGTCTAATTATAATTGAGGCTGTCTCCATAAGAAGGGATCTTAAAACGTTTGGTGCGCTACTTCTTCGGGATCAGCACGTGGGATTGAATCGGGACTTGTTCGGATGAGCGCACCCGAAGTTTTAGACAACTTCTCTGTAGATAGCCTCGATTTTTTTTTTCGTCTCTTTTATCCCCTCTCCGCGAGCGCGTATTATGACATTGCCCGTTTTGATATATGTTTGATGAAACGGCTTTCTAGCCGTGCGCATGCGCATCAATGGGAAAGGGTGAAAATTAGTGTTTTCATAACTTTGCTGCCAAGCGTATGCATTTATGCAATGGTTCCGGCGGAATCTGACTTCCTGTCTCCGATATTGATGGATGTTAATTACTTTGAAAAACAGCATTTTCTGATGGGTAGGTTTCCTGTGATGATGACCGAAAATATGAAGCAATGTTGACTCTATTTTTTATTTTCTCACAACTAACAATGCGTTAGAAATTGCGAGAAAGTATTGCGATGGCGCAGTTGATGTCTGTCTGTTTATCAGTGGCGTCGCGTGCAATCTGGCAACGTTGTATTTAGTCCATTAAAACCCATGAAAAGGATCGAAACATTGGGGGTTCACAGTGCACTCCCTTGAATCGATATTTTACGTGAGATCAAATGAACAAAATGCTGCGTTGCCGGATTGCAAGCGACGCCGCACTATTGTTTATGTACCCCAGCATAACTTTTGAACCAATCGTCCTTATGCATAAAAATTTTGCAGAAAAGTTGCTTTTACCATTCCCCAGAGATATTTTTTTTTTTGTTTTTTCGAAATTTTGGAAAATTTCAAGTTACTCGCCCTCCTCCCGGGGGGGGGGGGGCAAATTTGAAACTGCCCCTCGTCAATAATTAGCCCCTTTGAATGTTGAAGAATCAGATCTAAAAATCTTCATTTGCTGAAAAATTATGACCATTTTAAAGTGACTTTCCGGCCACCCTGTATTCATGAGTGTTGGACAAAGTCCGTCGGCTACCCTTGGAGGCCTTGGGGGGGGGGGGGGGTTCAACGTCTCTAAATGAAAGTCTATTTATTTTGCCGGGTGTCCTAAAAATGTGATAATATAGGAAAGGAAGAGTGTAAAATCTGCACGTTTCATAGAATCCAATGAACAACCACAGTGTTTCAGGACACTTTTACTTCGACAGACCATAATATGGCGCAACTTACCAGCTTACCTCCTGCATGCATAAAGACCTTTCAAACAGCTCGCAGATATTTTAACAATGCGTAGCCTCTCAATTAGTGTAAGACAGCCAATGGCGGCACGTGGCTCGCGGCGTATCATCCATATGAAGCTGTGGAAAAGAATCGATCTATTGGACTGCCAAAATGATCGATACTTTTGCGTAGGTTCAAATGAGATACATACAAAATATATACATCGATGGATTAATCACGACACGAGCCGTGCACCCGTCAAAATATTGCCGTCCCATGACCTCCATTTGCGAGATCTCCTTGCAAGTGCGTATGTATCATTGTATATCGGTGCATGAGATAAGGAAGTTGGGTTATGTCCTTAGGCGAATCGTCCTTCGCATAGTCCTTCGCCCTAAAGCTCATCCGTGGCATCCAGGGAATTGTACCCTTCTCTCTCTTTTCCCATAAGAACGCGTGTTAGTAAAGGACAGAAGAGAGGGCGAAAATAACGTGACTGCCCCGAATCTGTCCTTTTCCCACACACACATTGTAATGAGAGAAGAGAAAGAAGGGCAGACTTCTAGGTTCGCCAATGGCGGCACACCGCTCCGCGTATCTGTTATTTTCTTCTTTTCCTCGGGCTTTGTGTCGCGTCGGTGAGTGATGTGTTGTCGAGAAGTCGATTCATGGAGATATTAACAGGGTTGCCAGATAGCCGGCATGGCAGTTAGAAGCAGGGCTGCCGTGTTATTTTTCAAATAATCGATGATTCCACCGGATAAAAAAAAGATTACACAGTTCAGTTCAGTGCATGACTGTAATATTCTAAAATACTCGCATCTGTAATATTTTCTCAACCGGTGGAGTCGTCAATGACTTTAAAAAACTTTCGGATATTTTAATTAATCAACGGAGTTTCCACCGATTAAGGAAACATTACAGATCACAGTATTTTCGTGCATTACAGTCAGACACTAAACTGAACTGTGTAATCTTTTCTCAATCGGTGGAATCATCGGTGAATAGAAAAATAGCATAGATTATACGCAAAACGGCAGCCCTGGTTCCCGTGCTATCTGGCAACGCTGTCCGTTCAAACGCATATGGAAGATCGAACTAACGGGGGTGCATAGTGCACTGCCTTGAATCGATTTTTTGCATGGGTTCAATTGGGAAAATGGCAACATTGCAAGATCACACGCGATGCCACCGCTTCGATACCTCGATTTTGATACTATCCTTGTATAAACCAATGAGACGAAACAATATTACTCGTAAACTCGCTAATCTCATTAGTTTTAGTTTTTCCATAGATCAATCATCTTTGATTGTTTCTTTGAACCCCGCTCTGAGAAAAAAAAGA
Source organism: Trialeurodes vaporariorum (assembly GCA_011764245.1). Taxonomy (NCBI): domain Eukaryota; kingdom Metazoa; phylum Arthropoda; class Insecta; order Hemiptera; family Aleyrodidae; genus Trialeurodes; species Trialeurodes vaporariorum. The sequence continues at coordinate 13,451,605 of VMOF01000220.1, forward strand.
CTGTTAAATGGACAGGAAAAGTCTGGTTGTTGCCAAAGGAATGGAAGTTATCGTAACTGGAAAGATTCTTGAAATCACAGTACGTATGTTTGAATTAGCAAGACTTCCTGTGATTTCAAGAATCTTTAGCGTAACGATAACGAACATTACTTAGGAAACATTAAGAAACATTCTTAAACATTAATTATTTTAATTAGAACACGCTCTGGTGGTCAAAATCGGAATCAAACGCGTGTTCCCCGTAAGTCAAACAGATTTTCTAATAACATCCGACAACTATGTTCCATGCACAACCGAACTCAGGCATCGCGAGCTCTCTCGCAACGCAAGCAGGTTTCCGGATTCGCACTTTGCTGATACAGTGTGATGTGTCTTTCAGAAGTCTTAAAGTCCAACTCAAAAAACACATATCTCATTTACGATTAAACATCAGGTCTGCATACTGGTTAGCTTGTGGTTGACAGAATTTCTCACGGTAATCAATGGAAAATGGGACTCTTTGCCATAACTTTTGTTAAATTCGATTAAAAATAGTTGATTCTTTCGTAAAAACCAGCGAAAATGACGATGAGTGTACTACAGAATCACGAAATTCACTCATAGACTCACCAAATGACTATAAAGTTCTAGGCGTAATGGCGGAGCTTCGCAGGTACCATGAAGTGGCGTTGCGTGCAACTTGGCAACGTGGTATTGTTTCCATTGAAATCCACATAAAAGGTCGATTGCGAAGGGATTGCGAAGGTGTTCACCGAACACCCAATAGTTCGATACTTTTCATGGGCTCAGATGGACGAACTGCGACGTTGCCAAATTGCACGCTATACGCTACTGGTACCATGGGAGATTCTTGTATATAATTTGAGACTTTCCTCTGTATATTTCTATGTAGAGAAATGCAAACTAGACAGGAGTCGCCTATGATACCTGCATACATAGCTCCACCATTTTCGCTCTTAAATGGCGGAGCTGCGCAGTTGTCATGCGAGGGATTCTCTTTATCATCCTCTCTATAGAAACACACACTGAAAAAAAAAATGTAATTACCAGATGCATAGCAATTTGTGTGAACCTATGTCAGGGATATTATGATTACCAAAATTCTAGTGTTTGTACCAAGGTTCTTGAATTTGTTCAGGTAAATCTAGTTCCATTGCCATATTCTGATGCTAACACCATACTTTTCTAGTCAAAGCAGTAAAATTTTGGTTGTCCATGTATCGTTGTGCTGGTATAATAAATGTAACGCAAGAATCTAGTATTATGACTATCGCTTTTTTTCAGTGCACAGAGGAAAGTATCAAATTATAGATAGTACCTAAACTCCCCTGGTATACTTATACCTACGCAGCTTTGCCATTACGCTTTTGATTAATACTCAAGGCATTTTGTGAGTCTGTGAGTAAATTTCGTATTTTTTAACCCTTTAGAACCTAAAAATACTTTTTGTTCAGGGACGCATTTTTGGCCATCCTGGCTGATCTGGGCACAATAATTTTCTCATACATAAAACGATATGCATATCATTTTTTCATTTTCTCCATAAGATTCTATGTTACTAAGATGTACATTGAAATATACACCAGGTATATGAAAGGTTTAATGCGCTACTCATCGTAATTTTCCCTGGATTTTACTCGAGCATTAACTTTTGAATCGCGTAGATAGCGAAAGTTAGCAAGATCCCCATTCTTAGGACCCCACAATAAATTAACTACAGCCGATCTTTTGTTCATCAATGTGAGGTACGTGTTATTTTTACTTTTGCCTGAGAAGGTTTTTCTGGGACACACCGTATACGGTACCGTGCGTCGAGTCGCAACGGAAACGCCATTGTTGTGTGTGCCCGATGTCGCGGCAATCCGGCGCTCGCGGTGACGCGACGCGACTGCGACTCTCAAATTGAAAACGAGAGAAATGAGCATATTAAAGTTTACTAGAGTGTGTGTATATGGAAAGTTGATGGGGAAGTGGGCAATATGGCTGCTGTTTGGTTCATGGCTGGTCGCGCTCATATGCACGCGGCTTAAATGTTGAGTACCCTGTATACCGCGACTGCGAATATACATATATATGTATAAGCAGAGATAGATGGTGTTTCAAGGAGCTATACAGTACAATAAATTGATGAATTCAGCGTTTAGTGAGAACTGAGGAGGAGTCACAGCTCGTGCTATCGCTTTTGGGTCTTGATTGTGACGGAACGAATACACGATATAATAGACAACTTTTAGGTGAATTCGTGTTCTTTAATGATCCCTGATAGAGGATTTTCCATGAAAAAAATCAAGTGAAAGATCATCCTATAAAAAAAATCTAGTTTTTTTTTACGCTTTCTTTCAGCGTAAAAAAAAACAAAAAACAAAAAAAAAAAAAACAAAAAACAAAAAAAACAAAAAACAAAAAACAAAAAAAACTAAAAACAAAAAAAACTATATTTTAAAAATAGCCGTCCCCCCCCCCCCCCTAAAAAGTCGTGAAACTAGCAGAATGATGCAGTTGCAAGGGTCTGAAATTTTAAGTTTTTTGCGTAAAGAAAATGGTACTTGATGAGTTGAGAACAATGGTGCCTTAGGTTTTTTCCAAAGTGTCCTGGTTTTGGAGATACACTCATGTAAAGTGGAAAAAATCGTGTGCATAGTGGCGTCATTACGCGGAATTCCCATTTGAAACAATGTATTTCAGGCCAAAATCTCATCTTAGAAACCAAATGCATCTTTGTTCTCAGCTCATCAAGTACATACATGTCAGACCCTTGCAACTGCCCCATTCTTGCACGAATCTGGTGTACTTACACATCAATAATATATATCTCTTTCATTGCGATATTTTTCTGTTAGATTAAATCTCCAAACACAATGTAATCCACTGTTTTCCCCCCTTTTTTCAGCATTTTAATTTTTTACGAAAAGGGGCGCAGAAAATGACCCTTAATAGGACAGGTCCTTTCTATTTATTGTGTTGGTGAATGGATTTGGGAACTTCCTGCGCACTGAAAAAACAAAGTTTATGTACAACCGCAGCAGCTTTTTAAAATAGCTTCGCAAAGCAAAAGTTCTAGCTCACCCGGAGAAGGTTGCGGTTGTACCGAGCCTTTCTTCTTTCTTGCCTTTGCTCTACCAAAGTAGTGCTTCGGCACAACTGCAACTTGCTCCGGAGCTAGAACTTTTGCTTTGCGAAGCTATTTTAAAAAGCTGTTGTGGGTGTACTTAAACTTTGCTTTTTCCGTGTGATGCTCCCGAAAATTGTCTAGTGATTTTACTCCAGATTTGACTCGCTCAATCGTTTTAGCAAAAGATTGCAGGAGACTCACTGTCGAACAGTGGCGTAGCCAGGAATTTTTCTAGGGGGGGTCCGAGGTCCGAAAATTGTCATGGGGGGGTCCAAAGATACTAATTTGGTAAAATTTGTCTGAAAACGCAAAAAATGACCTCTTTTTAGGACAAATTTTGGTGTCATGGGGGGGGGGGTCCAGACTCCCTGGACCCCCCACCCTCGCCCCCCCCCCCCCTTGGCTACGCCACTGTTGTCGAATGTCGAGTACCGCTAGTCAGGAGTTTTAACACGGAGCACTAAGGACTAAGGAGATTCAGCTCTACACGAACGAAGGAACGAAGGAGGCGAACCAACTACGCGGAGTATAGGACGCGACTCCGAACTCCATCTCTATTTTCTCCTGCGATTCCGGACTCCGGACTCCCCCTGCCATTAAGTGGAAGAAAGGACCTCCGCCGATTGCTAGGCTCCACCCATTCAAACCAGAAGAGATGCGGTCTGCCGTGTCTCGAGGTCCCCACGCTTCTGCCCCCGAGCCGCCGAGCTCCGTTGCGCTGCTGCAGCGCTGCTTCTCCTCTCCGTTTGCCGCACAGTGGGCGCCAATTCATCCATCACTGGCCAAAATCTGCTAGCTGACATCCCTTCCAATGCACTGAGAAAAATAATTTACATTTTTTTTTTTTTTTTTTTTTTTTCATTCGGAATGCTGTTTAGGAAAGTTTTAAACAGGATTCTTGTTAAAGTAGTAAGAAATCTGGTTACATTAAATTTATCGAAATTCCTGTTACATTAACCCTTTGTGTCATAGTGGTTCGACTGGGTCACCATATATTATAAAGGTATTTCTGGGCATCTGTCATGGTGGTTAGGCGTAATAACCACATAATATGATTTAGGGAAGGGTGTATCAACTAAAAAAAAGTATTTGGTCTATAGTACCTTGCAAACCTGATTTTCTAACCTTAATTTTTTTTGTTTTCTTCTTTGGACGACTCCCCCTCTGTGTGAGGAAATATGAAAAATAAAAAAATAAAAAACTAATGGAAACCAAGAAAGTAATAGTGGCTACGTCTAAACACGTTGTTTCTCTATGAAGGGGAGCTGGGCAAATTCTGAACAAAATTGGATTTCATTTTTAGGCCCTAAGGACTTAAGAAAATCACTTAAAAAAAATTGAGAAAATGTTACACCGTACACGAAAGGTTAAACGGAGTTGCGGTTATTTATCAAGAAATTCTGTTTGGTACTTTCCGTTTCCGAAACAGATTAGAAGTTTTTGTAACAAGAATTTTATTTTTTCAGTGTGCCTCTGGAACTAAATACTTACAGACTCTTCGCTGAAGCCAATTTTCGGTTACTGTACACATAAGTAATTCTGTTTCATATTTTCCAATCGAAATTCCGGTGAATTTAATTGGAGTTACTCATTGTCAGTAGCGGCGCGTGCCTTCTAGCAACGTTGCATTTCGTCCATTTAAACCCTTTTAAAATATCGATTCGAGGGAGTGCACTGTGCACCCCCAATATTTCGACCTTTTACATGACTTTAAATGAACTGGATGGCAGCGTTGCCACATTGCACGCGCCCCAACAATAGAGTTACTGTTTGGAGTAAAATGGTATACCGGAGAAGGGCAAAGGACCAGCCACCATCAACACTACCAACAGCCTCCGCTGGAAAAAAAGCAAATTTCTAGATCCACTGCCTCCCCCCCCCCCCCCACAAAACATAATAATAAATAAAAAGATAAACCTGGCCACAACCATGGTTATAGGCAGTGTCAGTGTCAAAAGCTTTTATAAATACTATAATTTTTGGTGTTGCTTACCTTCTGATTTTTTGCCCGCCAAATCGATAATCTTCACCCACCGTACGCCGCATCGAAATGTGCAGCGGCGTGGTTCTGTCGGCTCTCGAAAGCAGCCCAATGGGGGGCTTTATTAACTCCTCACCATCCAACCCCCCTCTCCCCACCCTTTCTCTCTCTGCTCGGCTGTTCCTATCCCGTCGCTTATTTTCTTTTACCTTATCAACCAACTGTTTTTTATATTTTTTTCTCTCTCCGTGTCCCCCTTCTCCCCCCCCCCCCCCCACGAGCTGATCTCCTTCTTGCAATCAAAATGTTTTCACTCCCCCCCTTTTTTTTCTCCCTCTTTCCCTTTTCGAGTCCTGTCTCTAAATGAAGATGTCGCAAACTTTTGCTGCCAATGAATGAATCGTCGCGTCGGATAGGACGTACATAAAAACAAGCGTTAAACAACCTACGGTGACACTGGTTTTTTTTGTGTTTGTTTTTTTTTGTGTTTTTTGTTTTTTTGTGTTTTTTTGTAAGACCATTCATTCACAGAATTTACTAAAAGCTTTTGATAAGTGAAGCGATAGTGACGACACAATTCGTATATCACAGATTTATGATGTAACGATAATAATAGCTAGAGTACTGAACAAGAATAATTGCATGCAGTTTACCACTCCTATGAAAGTATTTCTATTGCATACTCTGTAACTTGAAGGCGCTTTGTACAGTTAATTTTCTAGTTTCCTTTCGCCGGAATTATTGAGGTTATAGTTCTCTGACCAGACTTACAGTCTAAAATTGCATGTAGTTGACTACTCCTACATAGAAGTGTCTCTATTGCATACGCTGTAAATTGAAGGCGATCAGTAACGTTAATTTTCTAGTTTCCTTTCGCCGGAATTATTGAGGTTATAGTTCTCTCACCAGACGTACTAGCGGAGACAAAGATACCTAGCCAGGGTATGCAATAAGCAGTACACAGCATTCCCTTCCAACATGTGTATTAGATGTGTTGCGTGTTGCATACTCTGGCCAGGTATCTTTGTCCCCGCTAGTACAGTCTAAAATTACATGTAGTTGACTACTCCTACATAGAAGTATCTCTATTGCATACGCTGTAAATTGAAGGCGATCAGTAACGTTAATTTTCTAGTTTCCTTTCGCCGGAATCATTGAGCTCATAGTTCACTCACCAGACGCACAGTCTAAAATCCCTCGATGGAACTTTAGTCAGGGAGTACCGACACGAACTCAACAAGTGTTAATTGGTCGTTGGTTTCACGCTTTCACGGAGGCGAGCTGAAGTCGAAAGTCGAAGACATCGAAGGCTCCTGCTCACAAAATATGAGTCGATGAGAGGAAAGAGGAGAGAAGGAACGTATTGGAATGAACCGGACTGCCGCTCTGGCAGATCCGATGGTCCAGCGTTGAACGTAACCTTTGAATGCGTTCAGGCGTTTAACTCCGTCCGAATGCATAAAGCTCGTGTCGGTAGACTCCCTTTCAAAACGTCCATCAAGGAACTGAAGTACGGTTGGGGACAAAAAAAAATGTCAGCCGACTCATAGAGGTAAAGCTACCCGCAATACTTAGTTTTATGAATTCGGTGTCATAGGTGTAGCCTATCCAAGACAAATCAAGGAACCAACTGACATTCTTTTGTGTCCCTGACTATAAGAACTCTCACCAAATGCGAAATGATGCTCTTGCTAATGAAGAAAGTATTTTTTCTAAATGTACAATTTTTCTAAGAATTTGTCTTGGTTCCACTGGATAACAGTGAGCCACGTTCGGCGACTTGCAATGGTGTTATGATGCAAATACTGTCAACGTGTATTATATTGTAATGTCAGACGGCGCATTAGATTTAGGATTTAGGTTGAGTTAGACTTCCTGCGATACTTATCTCAATGAATTTAAGAATTGCAGGTGATGGCCTATACAGTAGGCAAAACGTAAGGCGTCGATTGACTTATTGTTTAATTCGTCGACTGTATTCTGTATACGTAGTTAAAAATCGTCTAAAAATTCGGGGTGAACACAAAATTGACGGTAAATTTTACTCTCTAACGTTGTAAAAATAGGGTAAAATAGAGTAACGAGCGAAAAATACTATCGAGGAGGGTGCGTAAGGTACGCCTCCTTGGTGGAATGTCATAATTTTTCAACTCTGAAGAAGTGTAAATTATTGCTATCGCTTTTAGTGGTGTACCTGGAGGAGGGGGGGCTTGGGTTTTCGGGCTAAATCCCCCCCCCCCAAACCAAGAGTGAATTTCTGTAACTATGACTGGTCTATACAACTAAACGCCGCACTCTGAATTTTGTGATGCTAAAAAAATTTCTCAAGAAGCTTTGACTTTTTAGACACCCCCCCCCACCCAAAAAACTCCCGGGTGCGCTACTGATATCTTTCATACTTTTCGCACCGATTTTTACTCCGGAAACTTTATACGGGGAGAGACCATGGCTTTTATCTAACCGGAGTCGGAGTGGACAGTTTTAACAGAGTGTACCTGACATCCTGACAACATTGCTTCATAGATGGAGGAGAGAGGATTTGACCAGTTGAAACATTTCAAGCACTGCACCGCTTCGCGTCCAAGCATCCGAGGAGATACTTTTTTTTATTATTTTATTTTTTTATTTAGAGGTCAGCTCCAGTCCACAATCACACGATCGGTGAACCGCTTCTCGCACCGCCCTCTTTTTGCCCCCCCCCCCCACAACCCCCACACTCCCCCCCCCATCAATGTCCCGCGCTGCGTCAGAGAAGAGCCTCGTTATTATTCCATGTCCCGGCCGCTACCCCCCCCCCCCCCCCCATCACTCCCTCTCTCCCGCTCTCTCCTACTCTCCCTCTCCCTCTCTCCGTCTCTTTCAGCGGAGTCAGAGCGGGAACAATGAGGTGTATCGAGGTGGATGTGAACCCAGAACCAGCCATCCGGATGCGGAGAATTTGAAGGATAGAAATCATAGAACTGTATACGCCTCACAATGGAGCCTGAGTGAAATATCAACGTGACATTATTTATTTTGAAGCCATTGGTGCAGAAATGACGTAGAATTGCACTTGCAAATGATTAACCCACGCATATGCCCACAATTGTTTGAAACTTTTAGGTGATTTTCTCAAAAAACACAATTTGAGAACTGAAAACACGAAAAAATTAAAAAAACAGAAATTTTTTGGAGCAGCTAAATGTTACGAGCTAAAAACTCCGAAAATTTGTTTTTGAATATAAAATTGGTCCAAATTGACTGAAATGTGGTCCAAAAATTCCACCAAAAGTGGGTCGTTAACGACCCACTGGGCACTTATGGGTTAATTAGGTGATGCCAGGCGAAACTTTTCCAGATTGCAATCCGATGGATAGCGCCACTAGTCGCTTTTGGGAAAATTCGTGTTTATGGCATTTCAAATTGAAAACCAAGAAAAACCGCAAACTCCAATGACGTCAGCACCAGCGGAATTTTTTTTTTTTTTTAATTTCTGAAGATTTTTTGAGCCCAACGCGAGCAAAATTGGTTGAGAATTAAAGCCGTAAATTTTGAAATTCTTTTCGCCGTAAGCTTAGTGAGTGAGAGTGAGTGCGAACGATATGTCTATCTACGGCACTCGCACTCATTGAGGCTTTAGGAGTTTTTTTCATTCCATCATTTCCGGCTCTATTTTTGAGTGCTTCAGCTTGAAACTTTCAGGGTATCTTCCAGAAGTATGCTCGCAGGTGCTGACACTCCTCAAATGTGTGTTCTTAGCGCAAATTCGTTAATTTCAGCCAAAAATTGTTGACTTTTTGAGCAGCGTGATTTAGTGTCCATGGTTCGAACTAAGCAACCCTGTAATCATCTTAAATTCATTGAGATGAGTATTGTTGGTAGCTTACCTTCAGGAGCCTTCTGACCAGTGGCGGCTCGTGCGATTTGGCAACAGTGTTTTTATCCCATTTAAATACATGGAAAACAATCGAAACTCGAGGAGGCTGCCAGCCTCCGCTTGAATCGATTTTTTACCTAAGTTTAAGTGGAAAAAATGCATGGTTGCCAAATCTCACTGGCCGCTACTGCTTCTGACATAATTTTTATCCCCGACTGTACATCGTCATTAAAATAGCCTCCTTTTTTTCTTTTTTTTTCCTTACTAACGAAAAATAATCAATTCTGAAATCTTTTCCCATTTACCATCCCTATAGCTATTTGCTTGATCAATTTACCCTAGAGAATCCCTCTTCCCTCTATCAATGCGCTAAGTTGAGATGAGAGAAATCTCGGGTGCCGCCATTTACTAGTGAAACAGCGCAGGGTTCGCTCTGCCCACCCTTCGACAGGGCCCCGAGATGGCCCACGAAAGAGACATTTTTAAGGTTCAACTTACTCGCGAATTTTTGGTTTTTGCGCCTTTCCGCCTTTCCTTATTTGGTCGTTTTACTTAACTTTTCCACCCAAAGATTTGTTCTTGCCACAGCTTTGGGTATAGTGTGAAGGAAGATGAAGACATAACATCTTGCGTAGTCGAATGTTCAATGTACATTAAACTGTCCCATTCAAAATTAGAGAAACTAACTTGTGTGATTGGTAAATGATGTGGAAAAAAATTTCCTCTAGCTAGTGGGACTTAAAACTCACTCCTACCTGAGAAAAGTAAGCTCAAAGTTTAGATGTACACAACCAGTGGCGTACGCGGGGGGGGGGGGGGCTAAGGGGGCCAAAGCTCCCCCAGACCTCCGATTTTTGGGGGTGGGGGAAGGGGGAAACATTGGGGACAATTTTCAGTCAAACGATCATCAGTGCGAGCCCCTCCCAAAAAAAATCCTGTGTACGCCACTGCACACCACATAATATGTTTTGCACCCCTAACAGAAGAACTTTAACCGTGTATTCACTATTCAGTTTTTGTTTTTCTCGCTTACTACACCCCTTCCGACTTCCGACTTGCGACATAATCTGTAAAGAATCAATCTTCAAATTGAATGACACATACGTTGACACATTGTGTCCCATGCACAAAACTGATCCAAATTTTGGCCGGCGAACCCAAAATTCGTGCCTATACAACACTTGCTACTTTTTTCCGTACTAGTTCCGCCCGATTGTGAGATAAATGTTGTGATTTTTTATAGTGTACTCATCGACATTTTTATTGGTTTTTATACAAGAATCAACTCTTCAACCACCTATAGCTATAATTATAATGTTGGCAAGAGCCCCATCGTCACGACTCACTGGCGCAACCAGGATCTCTTCCATCTCTCTCATTTCCCATTTAAATGTATACATAGGAAAAGGACATGAAGAGACGGGTTTATCCCGTTGTCCATCCTTGTCTAACATACGTTTTTTAATGGAGAAAAGAAAGAGATGAAGAAACTCTCGGTGCGCTACTGCCACGACTGGTGCTTTTTCGGGAACCTCTGTGACCTGCGTCCTAATAGATGCCTACTCTTCAGCCTTCATTGTGCGACGTGCGGTGTTCGATCGTCTTTGAATGCAATGCCTGTGGATCTTTGATCATAGCGCACGGAGGGGCTTTATCGTTCCAGCACTCAACGTAGCACCCCACCCATAGCACCCATGCATCTATAGTGCCATAGTGGTCGGGGCCTCCTAAGCAATATCGTGCCCGATGAAGTTCCGATGCTTGCTGGATCGTCGGTCGCTGTATAGCGGCCATTCTCGGCTGCTCCCACCCACCAGAGTCCTCTGGCCGTCGCCCCCTTCGCCCCCTCCAATTTCATCTCCGCTGCCTCCTCGCGTTGGACGTCACGCCTCGCGGCCTGCGCCCCACGAATGCGAGCTCTCTGCGTGTTATCTTCTCGCATGGCCATAAGGAGCCTCCAGGATGGTCCGACCATTGTTATCAGCCCTATAATTAGATTTCCTTACTTCGGATATTTACCTATTTTTATGCGCTCCAGTAATTAGTTCCTCCCCCTCCTGCCCTCCCTCCGCTATATTCAACGTCGTCCCCTTAACCTTTGGTTCCGATGCTCTCGGCGCTCGTCCGCGAGAGCGCGCGGTGTCTCTGACGCACACACGCAGCAGGCACGCTGACGCGCTACCATAACTTTAACTCGTTCGCACTTTATTGAGGCGTCGGGTGCCAAAATGACACTTCTTTCATTCAAAAATACATTGGTGAAGTGTCGTTGATTCACCCGTGGCCTTGATTACTTTAGTTTAAATTCGTGTTCGTCAATGGGAGAAGTTTCGTCGTTGAAACATTCAAAGATCACTATAGTCTTTAAAAACACTGATGTGAGATCGATCTATACGATTGTAAATGTATACGCGTCTTCACATATGTTGGTAATAAGCTGGTTTACGTTTATATAAGGAGGCACTGGTCATTAGTTTTTCGCATCTTTCGATTTAAATTTAAAAGAAATCGCAAGTAAAATGATCTCTTCCCACCCAACGTAATCTTTACTCTCCATTATGGAATCCTCTTGGCTTGCCATCGTGGTTTTCCTAGCAAAGACATCTATTTGTACATTATAATATCATTCAACAATCAAATTTAGCTTTTAATGAGCTATTAACAATGATAAATTGTATTATTGTCGGTTTCATTGCGGCGTGAAGGACATTAAGGAGCGATTCACGGAACAGATCACGCAGGAAAGTATGTTTTATCCATTTTCTCGAAGCCAATTGTCACGAGGAAAATTGCTTGAAATCGAGTGGGTACCAATGAAAAACGTTTGTCATGGCGAATTGAATTTTAAGGTAAGTTTTACCCAGTGGCTGGCGTAGTGCACAGTTTGGCAATGTAGCAGTTCGTCCGTATAAACCCATAAAAAATATCGAACTATTTGGTGCTCGGTGAAATCCTTCGTAAACGCCTCAGACCTTTAAGTAAAAATCTCATGGGTATAGGTATCCAATTCAACAAATTATGAATTTTTGAAGATTGGTCCAACTCTTCAAGTGTTGTCCCCCCCCCCCCTCCTGGTAGTCACCCTGTAACCCTGTATACGTACTCTCTGATCTGAGTTTCCCACGGCAGCATCGACAGTCATATCAATTAGGATGGTTTAAAACATTAGATATCCGACGGCCATCAGTGTATCAGTGACGATTATCAAATTAAAAGCCGACTCTTGTTGGAAGTAGGAGGGGGTGGGTCGGTAGGTCGTGGGGGCTTATCTCTTCAACGTCTTCCATTCAAAACCGCGGTGCGTAGGAGTCTCTGGTCAATAATTTTGTAAGCGGGAGGTGAAGTAAGGGGAGTAGGGGGCGACGGAGTGTAAGTAAGGGGGCGGACTATTTAAAGGGATTAATATTAAAATGATACTCGAAAGAGAGAGAGAGACATTCCGAATCTCAACTTATACAGTGTGTTTCAGAAGTCCCCACCATGCCGAAGTCGACAAACGCGGGTACCTCATACATAGATAAATAACAGGTCTGCTCGTTCGTTTCATAGCTCGACAGAATCTACGATTATGATCAAGCTGACGAGCAGATCCGTTGTTTATCGAAATTGAGATACTTTATATTGTTTCTTTTTGATCTTGGTAAGGACTTCTGGGACATACTGCTGACGCGGAGAAGCTGAGGGAACCTTTTAAACCTCATCCACCTCTTTGGTCCTCCGCGGCCGGATTCTCCTCTTCTCTTTCTCTCGCAGCACTTCTCTCTCCGTCTCTCTTCCTCGCGCTTTACGTGGCGTACATCTCCATCACTCTCCTCTCTTTTCAGTTCCCACACCTTGCATTCCACCTGTCACGTCAATCTATGACCCCTCCCCCCCTTCTCTTTTTCCTTCCCCTTTCTCCCTCCCCCGTTTTTCTGAACATGGGTAGAATCTGATCGAGGAATCTCCATCAGCTGACTCTCGTTACACCGCTGACAACGGTTGTTGAGTCGGGGAAGGAGCGACGATACGCCTTATCGGCTCGCAACGTGCTCTAGCGGATCCAGGAAATTGTCCTTCTCTCTCTTTTCCCATTTGAATGCAAGTGTTAGAAAAGGATAGCAGAGGAGGTGAAAATCACGTGACTGCCCCTAAACTGTCCTCTTCTAACACACGCATTCTAATGGGAGAAGAGAGAGAAGGTTAAATTAGATTCCCAGCGGATCCAAGTTATTGTCCTTCTCTCTCTTTTTCCATTTGAATGCAAGTGTTAGAAAAGGATGGAAGAGGGGGTGAAAATCACGTGACTGCCCCTAATCTGTCCTTTTCTAACACACGCATTCTAATGGGAGAAGAGAGAGAAGGTTAAATTAGATTCCCAGCGGATCCAAGTTATTGTCCTTCTCTCTCTTTTTCCATTTGAATGCATGTGTTAGAAAAGGATAGAAGAGGGGGTGAAAATCACGTGACTGCCCCTAAACTGTCCTCTTCTAACACACGCATTCTAATGGGAGAAGAGAGAGATGGATGGATCCCTGCATCCGCCAATGGCAACGTGATATGCATGCAATTGACGGAGGAATTGATCGGAGTTGCGGTGAACTTCCCAATCATATCATCCTTGCGAACGGAGCTCTTGCAAGGTTTTGCCGTAGGCAAATGGATATATACATTCGGATGTCCAATGCAGCGAAAGTAACTAGTGAGACCATTAAAATTATTTTCCGTGCATTAGACGCAACTTTTTTGTCGGTATTACCTGCACTGAGAGAAATTATACTTCTTTAAAAACAAGGAAACACGTTTAGTCATTTATACTTGTGACAGTGTTCCTTGCGCGAAGTAAAGTTCAAATTGCATGAAAGGAGAATCACTGTCACAACAAGGGATCTTTTACTTGTAGCAGCAGACATTTTCCTTGGGTTAAACGAATTTCCCCTTAGTCAATTTCACTGTTCAGTTTCAACACCAACGAAAAACACCTTGGATTAAAAAAAGAATGCGGCTCTTGCGAACTTTTGCTACACGGGATTGAAGAGTTGATTCTTGCATAAGAACCTGTAAAAATGACGATGAGTACACTAAAAAATCACGAAATTTACTCTCAGAATCGAGTTTAATGGCGGTTCGACGCAGGTATCATGGGAGATTCCTATCTAAATTGAGACATAACTCCGTGTTTCCAAAGAGAAAGTGGCATATTAGATAGGAATCTGGAATCTCCCATGATACCTGCGTCGAACCGCCGTTACGATCTTGCTATGTAAGTAGTTATGTAGGTTTATTACTGAATTTTAAACTTTCTCAGTGTGATTTTCGTGATTTTTGTTGGTTTTTTCTATCAGAATGGACCATTCATTTGCTCACGGCAAAAGTTTGCTGGAGCCCCTTTATCTCAGTGTGTTGGTCGCTGTCAAGAATATTCTTGGGTTTAAGCAATGAGCTATAACTTTAGAGTGGCACATCAAGGAACGTTCCGCTGGTTCATTGTTGTCACCTAGGGAGCCGCCATCTCGCCGTAAAAATCGATTTTGAGGTTAAATTTTGTAGTTTGTTTCCGGTCGTTTGGTAAACAAACTCGGGCATCGCCGGAAACGACTTACAAAATTTAACCTCAAACCTTGGAATCTGCCATCCAAATTCCCGCCAAATCCCGTAAGACCTACAAAATTTAACCTCAAACCTTGGAATCTGCCGTCCAAATTCCGCTTTTTCCCGGGATTCCTTCTACCCTGTGTGGACCAGCCCGCTGCCACTCTAAAGTTGTAGCTCAAGTTTATGCCACTGTGCGACGCGAGGCGATTCTTGTGAGCCAGCGCATCGAGCGAAGGATGGACAAATTCACTGGACCGTGGGTAACATCTACGATCCGCGCGATCCTAGATTCCCGATCTTCGCTCCGAAACGCGCATGCGCAGTGACATCGGCGCGACACTCAGCCGCGACGCGACGCGCGACGCCGCCGTGTCACGACTCGTGACCGCCATGCTCGGTCATGATGTCGCTGGAGAGATGGGATGTCAGCCGGCGCGGTGTCGAGCGAGAGAAGGCAAATGGTATCGAAGCATTTGAAGCGTCAAGTATTCGAGCCCCGCAGTGTTGAGCGCCAGTTGAAACGCTGAGCGCGCAGCGCAGGCACTAGGCAGTCGCGTTGGCCGTTGGGGCTTCGGGGCTGCTCGAGGCTCGGGAAGTCATCACAAGTCACCATGCACGCAGAATTCACAGGTCGTAGCTGCTTTCATGTTCCGCTCGCTGCACTCCCAGCGTCGCACTTTTGGATGGTAACGCGCATCTAACATGCGCATAAAATCGGCGCGGAGAAGAGAGAAAAAAAAACAAGAAAGCCGAAAAAAAAGAAGAAAAAAAATCACTGATAAAGGAAGAACGAAAATCTTGTAACCTAAGGACCAAAGGACCTTATTCAAAATCGGTCTTTTTGCCCCTGGAAGTGAAAATGTATAATGTTTTCAGGGATGATAGAGGATTCATTCAGCGTTCCGAATCTGGCCTATTTTTTAGTTTTGGACTAAGAAAGGGTGGGAGGGGGGGGTCCAAAGTTAGAAACTTCAAATGCCCATAACTTTTGAACAAATAGAGATATCTGAATGTGCGAAAAGATAGATCTCTTAAAGACTTTTCGATTGATGTGTATGATGTCTGCCTAATTCTGATTTTTAATGGATTTATCAAAGTTTTCCTGATTTTTTGTAAATCGATTTTTCAGTTTTTTTACTCATGGAAGTTGCGCAACGTACGAATCATCTCTTTGCCATAAAAAAGTTCAGCAGCAATCTTGCCATTCGTGTCACCATAGTTTTTATCTCCTGGTTTTTATTCAAACTCAGACGCTCCAATTTAAGACAAGTTTGCAAAGATGGAAAAATATTGTAAAGAAATCTGATTTCTGCTTGGAAATCTGGCAACTGACTTACCGCGCGCTCTGCCCAATTTAAACCGGAGTTTCTTGTTTATAGAAACCGCTTCGCCGCGAATGTCATTGGCTTAACTTCTCGAGCTTGACCACCTCCCCCTCCCCCCTCCCCCTCCCCCTCCCCCCTTTCCCCCTCCCTCGCCCTCCCTCGTCCGTTCCTTTCTTCAGGATAGTCCTGGCTTACAATAAATATTCGCTCTCCTGGAAATAAAAAGAACAAAATATTCTGAAAAGTAGAAAAAAAGAGAGAAATAAAAAAATAGCTGTTTCTCCTCTTATCCCGTCATTTCTTCTTGACTTTCTCTGTTTCGGTTTTGGTTTTGGTTTTGGTTTTGCTCGTCTTTTTTCTTTGTCACATTTTCTTCTTCGATCTCTTCTTTGTTTTCTTTCTCAAGTTTGATTTCTTGAGCTGGAAGATCCGACGAGAGTCCTTATATGTAGAGAGTTAAGATGAGAGGGTAGTCATATAGTCAACCTCTGATTGGTTATTGAGTTTTAGGCTCTACGGACGCTGCAATTGGATGCGATTTGTACATTTGTTTACATACTCTTGTTTACAAACGAAGGGGTCCAACGGCATTTCACGGATAAAAGAGTTGATTGTGGACTAAGTTGTTCATTTTAATCATGATGCACCTCAAGAATGTCTATAATTCTCAAAAGAACCTTCAAAAGCGTAAATTGATGTCGATCAACAAAAGCAGTGAAAGATTACACTGTTAGAAACTCTGATTCCTGTCAATTTTTCAGCAGGTGCACATAAATCGCCCCTCCATAACGCTGTAGCAAAATGTTTGGAACATACCCATTCACCGATTTTTGTGGTTATCGAATGCCAGTGGCGGCTCGTGCAATTTGGCAACAATGTTTTTTCCTCCATTTGATTCTATGCAAAACGATCGATTCGATGGTGAAGCGGCGCTTCACCTGCAATCGATTATTGTACGTAGATTCAAAGGAAGAAAAAACATTGTTGCCAAATTGCACGAGCCGCCACTGGTCAAAGCTGTCATTTCTGCCCAGTGTGCGCGTCTTCGAGTCTTTGCGCTCGTCTCTTTTCCTCATCAGATCTGTTTGACCACGTACACTGTTCACGTACGCGTACGCTGACCGAGATGCGCGACCCGACGAGTCTCTACGTTGTCATTGGTTTAATGGCCGCTGATCATTGGTCACTCCTCCCCCCCCCCCCCTCCCCGCCGGTCACCGCCCGATGTCCATCACTGCTGCAATCATTGAGTCGTCGCGCATCGCATGACGCGCAGCCATGCCCCATGGGACGTGCGACGGACGCCTATACGTGCGTGCCCTCTGCGCCTCCATTCTAGAATCGTCCGAAGTTAAAACTAATATTTGTCCAAAGACAAATTATTGGCTTGATTGTTGTTCGAACTATAAAGCGGGCCGCGCTTATCTCTCTCTCTCTCTCTCTCTCTCTCTCTCTCTCTCTCTCTCTCTCTCTCTCTCTCTCGCGCTCTCTCTCGCTCTATCTCTCTTTCTCTGACTCTCTCTTTTTCTCTCTCTTTCTCTCTCTCTCTCTTTCTCTCTATCTCCCTTTTTTTCTCTCTATCTCTCTATCTCCCTCTCTTTCTCACAATCTCTCTTTATCTCACTCTCTCTCCCTTTCTCGCTCTCTTTCTCGCTCTCGCTCTCTTTCTCGCTCTCGCTCTCTTTCTCGCTCTCGCTCTCTTTCTCGCTCTATCTCTCTTTCTCTCTCTCATAATCTCCCTCTCTCCCCCTCTTTCTCTTTCTCCCTCTCCCTCCCGCCCCCCTCGTACTCGGGAAGAGAGGGCTCTATAGCCCTATAACTTGCTCTCCTATAGCCATAAAATAACACATTTGTTTATTTTATGTATTCTTATTTTAGTTTGTTACCTGTTTTTTTGTAATTTTATGGCGAAGAAACTCTCTCCCTTCCATGTGATCGCAATGTATCTTATGCTCTCATCGTGTGACCCCTGGGCCAAGCTCGGGTACTTACGCTCGTCGTTCTTGTGTAGTCTGTATTTCACATTATTGCTCCAGTCTCGTGATTCCGAATAAAGGTGACTCTCGATGTAGATCCTTACAAGATAAAGTTTCGTCGGGGTGCCTTCAATTCATCGTGTATGCAATTCCAACTCCCCCGAGTACGAACAATTAACTACGTTCCCAATATAAACGGAACAGTGTTAGCGTCGTTCTTTTGCACTAACTCGGTCTGTATAGGGTTAGATCTATTCAGTGGCGTAGCCAGACATTTTTCTGGGGGGGGGGTCCAAAAATTGTTAAGGAGGGGGGTCCAAAGATATTAATTTGTTATAAAAGTCCGAAAAAGCAAAAAATTACCCCTTTTTTTTGAGCAAATGGTGTCAACTTTTCCTATTATCGTATGTATCACCCACAATTTTTATCTCTCTCTTTCTCTTTCTCTGCCCCTCTCTCTCCTCCTTTATCCCGCGGCAACGCCCCTTACGAGAGATGAGAGTAAATAAACAAATGCTGTAGAGATCGCGAGAGAAGTCGCGTTCCACGCTCCGCAGGATCCCGCGCCGCGCAGACTTGATCCGTGCCGATGCCGCATGTCGAGAAAAAGAGAAACGGCGGGCGCGGAATGCCCCCATGATGCCATTCGCGCTCGACGTTCGGTTCGTGTTCGTGAGGAGGAACAAAACAGTAGAGGAGCGGAACATGGAACATGGAGCGGACGGAGCGAGCGCGGATAAATGATTAATGGTGAACCAATTGAGGTGACGAAGAAGGGTCCGTTGAATATAAGGTGTGCTCTTCCAAAGAAATCCTAGTCTGAATATAAAGCTAATCTGTAAGTAAGAGCACACGGGATATCTTGCTCGCTCCTCTCTCTCTTTCGGAGACCGCCTCAATTATGTAGATCGTAGATACATCGATACATGTGTACGATAAATATTAACCATATTAACCTTATGAGCTAGTGCCTGTGGCTTCCTCCTCCTCCTCCTTGCGTTGGTTGTGTGAGTGCGATTCGTAAGTGTGTACGTTTGTCGACTGTTGGTGCGCCCCGTGCCGCATAGTAGACAAAAATGATGGTTCTAATGGCCAAAATTTACTGCCTTAAAATCAAAGTACTGTACGTTTAGATGATGGGTGTTTAGGACCGGGAAAATCCTGAATTCATAAGGGGATTGCAAAAATCAGGGACATACGTGGAACTAGGGATTTTTTCTGGGGGGGGGGGGCTGAGCTGGCAAATTACTGATGTATTTTTTTTAATGGAGAAAAATGTGAAAAAATTGCTGATTTTGCCGTTTGGACCCATGTTTTGGGGGTCAGTAGAGGGGTTCATGGCGCTCAAATCGAAAAACCATGTCGGTTCCCGAAAACTGCATACTTTTATCTGCGAAAAATAAAAAAATCAACCAAATCTAGGGTGGGTCCGATTTGGCCCCTTATCGATACCTCTCTTTTATTCCCATTTGTTTGACCCCGGATAATTCGGACCATCGAGCCTCTTGAAGACCCTTTTTCTCTTCCAATTTTGTTTTTTTCAGGTAAATGGGGGAAAACACATGCGCTGTAATTATATTAACAGCCTTTTTGTTTTCGCTCCTTGAATTCCCCTTGAGAGCCAAAAGTTTGAAGTTGTGCCAAATCACATAGCCAAATAGCTGAACGGGTTTTTGCTTCCATTTTCCGTGCGGACATCTTTTCAAGTTCAAACAGCCTGCGCTACACTGGACACTATTTGCTCCAGTATACTACTTAGACGGAACTACTGTGTATACGTAAACAACATCAAAACTACGAAAATATGGAATTCTCTTCAAAATACATGAAATATTGGCTGTTTTTGCTGCCTGTTTTTTTTTTTTTTTTTTTTTTTTTTGGCTCATCAAAGATAACAAAATAAGACAATAATTAAGTGTGTAACTAAACGAAAAATTTAAATGTTTGTAAGTTGTGTTGATATTTACACAAACGCGGTGGGTGGTTCCATCTATGTAGTTAATGTAGTTGTATGTCGGTGATAATAGTTTCTATTGTAGCGTGGGTTGTTTGAACTTGAAGTGATTTCCTGATTCAATGAGTAGATTTTGAAACTTTTTAATGTACGCATCGTTATTTTTGCCGAATTTTTCTTCAGAATCAAGGCTCCGCATTGTTGTAACAAAAATACGCAATACGTATACCCATTTGCGCTCAGTGTGTGGCGTGCGGCAAGACAACCGTAGAGCAAGACAAGACAAGTCAAGACAAGACAAGACGATCCAGATAACATCAGCGACAAGTATCAATAAAATAACCTATCAAGTATCTACTCCGCAAGCAACCAGCACAGTCTCAACCTGAGCCCTTTCAACCCTCGCCCCCACTTCACCTCCGCCTCCACCCCATCCCACCCCCTCCCTTCCCTTCCCCTCCACTACACTACCAACACTTCAAAGTTTCTCCGTGAATACTCTCCTCCTACGTATGGGAGCCGTATGGTTCCCGCGCACTGCCAATGCCGATTTGAAAAGTTCCTTGACTTGGTTCAGACTTGACAAGGCGATGGCGGCGGTTGAGCTGATTGTGAGCGTCGGTCGGGGTTCTATGGCAAATGGAGTGGGGGGGGGGGGTCCGTACTTAAATTAGTGGTGCGCGTGTGATCGGCATCTTGCCATGGATCGTCAACAATACCGTGCCACCTCACCTCATGTTTATTTTATGATTCGATTAGTGTAGTATACACGCGAGAGAAATTATTTTTCACCTTTAATATAAATAGCTGTTTTATTTACGCGTTTGCTATCCAGAGCTGCCGTTTTGAGTATAATCAATGGTATATTCACCGATGATTCCACCGGTTGAGAAAAGATTACAGAGTTCAGTTCATTGGTTGACTGCACTGCACGAAAATACTACGATCTGTAATATTTTCTCAATCGGTGCAACCGCCGTTTAATTAATAAAATATCCGAAAGTTTTTTGAAGTCATCAACGACTCCACCGGTTGAGAAAAGATTACAGATTAGTGTTTTTTCGAATAGTACAGTAATACAATGAACTGAAATGTGTAATCTTTTCTCAATCGGTGGAATCATCGGTGAAATAAAAATGGCATTAATTACACGTAAAACGGCAGCACTGTTGCCATAGGCGGCGCGTATAAGGCTCTATTGGGGCTATAGCCCCCCCACTTTTTTGGGAACGAGGGGCTAACAAAATTTTTGAACGAGAAAAAAAGGGAAAAAAGGAAAAAGGAAAAAGAAAGAAAAAGAGAAAAAGAAGGAAAAAGGTTATTTGTCCCCCCCCCCCTGCCAGCGTCAAACGTTCATTGTGAAAAAGGTGAAGAAGAAGAAGAAGAAGAAAAAAAAAGAAAAAAAAGCTGTTGAATTTTAGCCCCCCCACTTTTTGACCCCACGCGCCGCCCATGACTGTTGCTATCGAAGGAATTCCTGGCAACATGATGTTCAATAAGGCCGTAAGGCGGAAATCTATCTTGTAAACCTGTGAACTCGACGATCGAGTATATACAGTGGCGTAGCGTGCTATTTGGCAACGTTGCCGTTCGTCCATTTAAACCCATGAAAAAGGTCGAATGATAGGGTGTTTGGTGAACACCTTCGCATTCGACCTTTCACACGGGTTTTAATGGACGTAATACAACGTTGCCAAAGTGCACGCTAGAGGTAGTTTCAGAAGTGTAGGCGGACCTAGACCGATAATCTTTGGAATTTGTCAACATTATTTCTGTTATCACTCGATGGAAATGAATAAAAATGAAATTGAGAGTTCACTTTTCAATGAGGAAAACTTTAAAAACAAAAGAATAAAGTCAGGAGCCAATTCGGTATTGATTTGAAGGAATGAAAGTTGAAAATTCGCCAAAGATTATGGTTTTGGTCCGCCTACACTTCTGAAATTACCTCTATACGCCACTGATCGAGTACCGTGCTGCAAGGCGTAGGGAGTCAAAGATCGTTATGTAGTAAACTTCTTGACTCATAATGTAAAATGTATGGCTTTTGACGCCAAAATTGACAACGCTGACCTGCTGTGGTCGCTGGTCAGGTGGTCAATGATCTCTACTCCAGGCAGTCTCTTGGGCCCCATGCGAGAATGACACTATACCAACTGAGATCACCTGACCGTGCCGTGCAATTTCATGGGGGCTATCACGGGATGAAGAAATGATCGAAAGAAAATCGGGAGACTAAGAAAAGAAAAGAAAAAAAAAAACAAAACTGAAAGAAAAAAGTACCCGAGCTATACTTCATACAGATTTCATGGTTGAAGTTGAACTCAATTAGGATGAGAAAAGAACAAGCTGATCTTCTCGATTAGAGGATTGCATGGAACACCGTGCACACTTCTCACAGCCGGAGTCCTCGAAGATACTGTGGCGGCTTGTAAATTTCGATGTATCGATACCGTCCCCTTTAAAGCTATTGGAAAGAATCAATCCTCTAGGGGTTCAACTGAATCTTTGAAAAATCGATTTTTTTGCATAGTCTCTAATGGAAGAAAAACAATTTAAATAGTTGCGATTGTTCGTAAGCCGCCGTTCGCGCAATGTAGAGGTTCACAGGTAGGAAGAGAATCATTTTTTTTTATTTTTCCTCATTTAAGGGGCAGGTATGCAACCAGCTCTTCAATTTTGTTATTTGTGTTTGTTTTTTTGTTTTTTGTGGTGGGGTTCAGGTATGTATCTTTTAAGAAAAAAATTGCAGGCAGTTACAGCGATTAGAGGAATTTTCGTTTTGTTTTGTTTTTCTTTTTTGGTGTAGTACCCCTTTAAGAATTACTAGCAGTGGCGTAGCGTGCAATCTGGCAACGTTGCAGTTCGACCAGTATTGGGTGTTTGGTGAACACCTTCGAATGGGGCTCTTCCAAACTTTTGCTATAAGCAAATAAATAGTCCAATCTGATGTAAAGACCGGCGAAAACCACGAAAATCACACAGTAAGAAAGACTGAAATTCAGTAATAAACTCACATAACTGCTATAACGGTAAGATCGTAATGGCAGTTCAACGCAGGTATCATGGGAGATTCCTGTCTCGTATATGTCACTTTCTCTACGGAAACACAGAGATATGTCTCAATTTAGATAGGAATCTCCCATGGTACCTGAGTCTCTCCGCCATTAAGCCCGATGTTGATAGTAAATTTCGTGATATTTTAGTGTACTCATCGTCATTTTCACAGGATTTTACTCAATAATCAACTCCTCAATCCCCCACAGCAAAAGTTTGCAAAAGCCCCATTGGACCTATAACATGGGTTTAAATGGACACGCAGTACAACGTTGCCCGATTGCGCGCTACGCCACTGATTACTAGGCACCATGTTCTGAGTCCTTTCTGCATTTATACTCTGTTCACGATAAGAAGGCGGGTGAGAATTCAGGTAGTAATGCACTATTTAGCAACAGTGTGGCTATGCCGGCTACTCCAACCCTTCGCAGTGGCCCTTGTTCTCCCGACCTCTCTCTTGGCACGGAGGATTTCCAAGAACTGACAGACTCTAACACTTTTACACACGTCCAGTGAAAATTGCAAACGGTAAAAAATACGAAAAAACGGACGAAATTTACGCCCTAAAGGGCCAAAACTCGACGAAAATACTCGAGTTTGTATATTGATGACTCTCAGAAATTCGTAATTTTCAGTCCGAATTAAATTCAGGATATTTCGTCTAATATCGAATTTTTGCGAGTCATCAATATTCAAATTCGAGTAATTTCGTCGAGTTTTGGCCCTTTAGGACGAAAATTTCGTCCGTTTTTTCGTATTTTTTACCGTTTGCAATTTTCACTGGACGTGTGTAAATGTTAGAGTCTGTCAGTTCTTGGAAATCCTCCGTGCCAAGAGAGAGGTCGGGAGAACAAGGGCCACTGTGAAGGGTTGGAGTAGCCGGCATAGCCACACTGTTGCTAAATAGTGCAGTACTACCTGAATTCTCACCCGCCTTCTTATCGTGAACAGAGTATAATGATAGCTTCAATTATGAATGCTCTGCTTGGTCTTGCAGAGTTCGGATTGCGTTGACTTCGGATGTCCATGGCATCCGAGAATTCGCTTGTCATCGAGTAGAATCAATCGTATCGTTGTTTTTCGCGTTCGTTGTCTTCATCGATCGGCAAAACTCAACGAAGGTAATTAACGGGGGAAACAAATCTGAGCCTGCTCGTTGCGCGCTGTGCGTCATCGACTCATTGACAAGACGGACGAAGATGAAAGAAGAGCCTTTCGTGGTGGTGGTGGTGGTGGTGGTGGTGGTGGTGGTGGTGGTGGTGGTGTGGAGGGAGAAGGAGGCGGGGGAGGGGGAGGGAGAGGGGGGAGGGGGGTTGCAAAGAACGCGCGAAATATCGAGGTGCATTGCAGCGGAAAGGAATATCGAGGGCGCGCTTGGGATTGGTCCTGATGGCCTGTCCTGGGCGTCAAAAGTAACGGCACTGCGATCGTTAGCTCGTTGCAGTAGCGCACCGAGAGTTTCTTCATCTCTCTCTTTTCTCCATTAAGAAACGTATGTTAGACAAGGATGGACAAGGGGATAAAACCCCCTCCTTCTGTCCTTTTCCTACTCATACATTCAAATGGGAAATGAGAGAGATGGAAGATATCCTGGTTGCGCCAGTGGCTCGTTGAAAACGGTGCAGCGCTCATGGGTTTAGTCCAAAGATTACTCACAATGGAGCTCTTGCACGGTTTTGCTGTAGGCAAATGGAGTATCAATGGGTCTGTTGCATACTTTTGCTGCAACAATATAGAACCTTGATTCTTATGTGAAATTCGGCGAAACTAACGATGCGCACATTAAAAACGTTCAAAGTCCACTCATTAACTCAGGAAATCACTTCAATTTCAAACAGCCCGCGCTACACTAGACACTATTTGCACCGGTATACTAGTACATAGACGGAACTAGAGTCCCTATGGTACCGTTCTAGAATTCATCCCTTTATTATCTCGATGCAGAAAAGATTATGAATAGCAGCACTTTCCAATGTACATATAGATATACAGTATCACAGGGTAATGTAATCTTTTTTGCACGGATGCAGTAAATGGTTGAATTTTAGAACGCTACCTTGATGTAGAGAGTTAAGACGAGAGAAATCATGGGCGCCGCCATTGGATGCGATTTTGCACATTTGTTTACATTCTGAGGCCGTTGTTGTGTTTTGCTCCACAGCAAAGATTACAGTTCCGCTAAGTTTGAAACGATGTAATCTTTCCCTGCTTTTGTTGATCGACATGTATTAACGCTTTTTAATGATTCTTTTGAGATTTATGAACATTCTTGTGGTGCATTATGATTAAAATTAACAGATTCGTCGCAAATTAACTCTTTTATCTGTAAAAGACCGTTGGTAAACAAAACAAAAGTGCAAAATCGCATCCAATAGCGGCGTCCGTAGAGCCTAAAATTCATCGACCAATCAGAAGTTGACTACCCTCTTGTCTTAACTCTCTACATATAGGGACTCTAGACGGAACCACCGTGCATAAATAAACAACATCGCAACTACAAAATGATGGGATTCCCTTCTAAATACATGAACTATTGGCTGCTTTTGCTGTCTGGTCTTTTCAGTTTATCAAAGATTACAAAATTATATAAGAAATGTACGCATCTAAACGAAACATTCCAATGTTTGTAAGTTCTGTTCATGTTTACGAAAACGAGATGGTTCCATCTGTGTAGTTATAAGTCGGTTATATAGTGTCTAGTGTAGCGTGGGTTGTTTGAAATGTAAGGTATTTTCTGAGTCAATGAGTAGATTTTGAAAGTTTTTAATGTGCGCATCGTTATTTTCGCCGAATTTTACGTTAGAAACAATGAGTTTTATTGATGTAGCAAAAGTACGCAACAGACCCATTTCGATGTAAAATGCTGCGAAAATAACGATGAGACCATTAAAAAAGTCTAAAACTCAGTCCTGAGATTGATGAATTTGCTTTCAAAAAGTAAATTTGAAGTAATTAAAGGTCCATTTATACACATTTCGTCACTAGGAGCACGGTGATAACTACAGATAAGTTCTACGTTGCGTAATAAATGAGGAAGACGGCGCTTAATTTCATGTCCTGGTCTCTTGTTTGGGGTCCGAATCCAAGGTTGGTGCATACATGCAAGGGTGCGATCACCCGAAATTTTAAATCAAGTTTTCTCTGCGAGGAGTTACTTTTATACTTTTTTAATGGTCTACTCGTTATTTTCGCAGCATTTTACATCATATTTGATAGGCCATTTGTGTACAGTCAAACCTTGCAAGAGCTCCATTACTCACAATCAGAACCAAATAGGACACTAAGCAACATTTTGTGATCAGTATAAACAAACGCCGGGAAAGATACTTACTTCTCAGCATGCTGAAGGGACAACAAATGGGTGAAAAGCTATTGAGTCTGGAGTCTCCGCGTTACTTACCGCGTATCTTCGAAACCCATTGAAAAATTCGTAATCGATTTTGTAAAATCCGTCAATTCAAACAGCAGTTGCTTTACAATGTACAACAGTACAGTGACTAGATAACTGTTATACTACAGAAATAGACTGATTTAGTAGAGCGATATCGTATCAATTGCTGTCCAAGGCCCTCTCACCTCTGGTTCCAAACAAACTCTGATTCAATGTATTTTTCCCAGAAGCGCATTTTTGAACGGAAATTTAGGCTATTAAATCAAACAATTAATGCGACCATGAATTTTACGTCCCCGAAAAGCCTGAATTTCAAAAGGTTTTCACTTTTATGAAGTGTTTATGAAGTTGTTGTATGAAGAGTTTCACGCGATATTTTATAATTTAAAATCAGGACTTTTTGAGCTCGAGCACAACCTCTGTTTTTTCCGCCCTTTTATCGAAGAACTCCAACTCATCAATTAATTACATGTGTTAAAAGAATGGTTTCTACAGTGACGAAAAAGAAGAAAGGGAAAATTATTAATCGTGAAAGGTGGAAGAAAGCAACTATACTTGATATCGAGTGGTATAATTTAGTAAGATTTATCTACTTGTTATAAAATATTTTTAGAAAACGTTTTTTTAGGTAAGTCTATGGTAAAATATATTTTCTAAAGTAAATCAATTCATATTCTTTTTATGAGAAAATAAGTCAATTAAACAAAATGGTGCCGTATGAGACCAGGAAATAATTCTGTCTGTAACAGAATATTTAGCTGCAGTGGAACCTAGGGATGGACTATCCATTTGAAAACCCACATTCCAGAATAGACCCTCTCTATAGCTGAAGCAAAAAATTCCAACAAATAAGCCTCTCTATAAGCAAATTTTAGCGATCGAATATCATTCACCGTCGTATGATATTCGATGGATTTGCATTTTATTTTGATGATATTCGATTGTTTCGTTGGTCTCACCGGAGACCGTTGAATTCCAACAATTGGAAATTTCGAATTCACCTCCGGAGGTAGATTCGATTTTCGAATTGTTGCAACCGTTGTCAGAAATCTCATCTTCTATCCTTTTTGACTCCTTTCGCCACGATAATTTCGGAAATGACGAACTTTTCGAATAAAGTTTATTGTACCAACCATGCGTAGAAGTCATTTTCCTACGAGACAAACATAATTTTAGCTTCGAAAACGCTAGTTTCTATTGATATAGCCTCATTCCAGTGGGCGGCTCGTGAATAACCGATTATTGTTATTCACCCGTTTGAACCTGTGCAAAAGTATCGATTTCTCGGGGTTCAACATGAACCCCTTCTCGGGGTTAAATTTGAACCCCTTTATCGATTCTTTTTCTTGGATTTATATGAAAGCAAACATCTATTTATTGGATTTTTATGCTTTAACGACTTAGGTGTCCGCCCCCAATGAATACAAAACAAGAGTCCCTAGACACAAACATGGGCTTTTTTCTTATAATTGGACTTTACACCGCGTAGATTATGACTTTTCCGATGTTAATTGACCTGCCGAGTTTGAATTTGGCCTTAGTTTTGATCGAAATATTCTAAATTTTCCACAATTTAAACTTTATTACGAACATTTTTTAAAAGTAGAATATGCGTAAAATCGGGACGATTTAAGTAGAAAATGATATCATTTTTGAAATCAGCGTCCTAAATACTATTTGTCGAGCACCGTGCACAGGTGCCACAGACCTAGGTGGCCCTTAGATAAGTGGCAAATAATTATAACCTAAAAAAGTCTTGTCAACCTATCAATATCAAAAAGTCTTACGGTAAGAAATAAAACATGTCAAACCCCCTAAACGTGAATCATTAATCATTAAAATAGTAAAGTATCAGTTAAGTCATTGTTGTGCATTAAGTGCTCAACACTATTCATTAGCACACTATAAATGTATGCAACAAGAAAATTCATTGAAATACATTGAAATTTAGTTTAAAAAAACACTGATGTTTGGTGCTTCCGCGGACAGTTATGTCGTTAAAGAGGCCTACTTTATTTATTGCATTTACTTTCTTCATTTGGCAACACCGCGCGAAAATAACAGCATCTAATTAAGAGAGACGCGCCCAAGACGGCTCTTCAATCGCGTCGCGTCGCATCGATGTATCCATCATCCATCGGAATTGCCCGCGCGCCTATTCGTCGATGAACCGCGTCTCTTGACGTCCGGACGTCTTCCTGTCGCCGTGTCGATTCGCAATCGCGATTTCTTCGCCATGGGAAAACGAACGGCCATCGCGCCCAGAGCTAACCAAGTCGCCGCATCGATATGTATACTTTTAGACGCCTGGGGGGGGGGGGTGATACATACATATTTGCCCGGCGGTTTATGATGGATCGTCGATCGATAATAATTGTCAATGACAACCATATTGATTCATTCATAAGACACATTCGAAACTCGCGTGCGATCATGCAGCATCGCTAATTTTGAAAAACTGGGTTGGGGTTGGGGCATTACCGTAGCCAGGATATTGTCTTTCTCTTTCTCAACCCATTTGAACCCATGTTTTAGAAAAGGATGGATATAGGGGCTGTCATGTGACACCAGCCCCTGGTTCTGTCCTTTTCTAACGCATACGCTCAAATGGGCTAAGTGAGAGAAACACAATATCCTGGATATGGCTATGTTTGGGGGAGTGACGGAATGGGGCTATACAACGATCATTTTAAACGATATGGCCAGAAATTATATACGTAGTGAGTGGCTCTTGCAAAAATTTGCTCTAAGCAAACAGCTCACAGCCGTGTTTTTGGCGTTTTGAACAGAAACCATAGATAAAACGCAAAATCCAAAAACGTCAGCACCTTCAAATGTTTTTTATGGATTTTTGAGCCCGACATAAGCAAAATTGGTTTAGAACTAAAGCCGTAAATTATGAAATTAATTTCGCCTTAAGCTTAGTGAGTGAGAGTGAGTGCGAGTGATAATACGTCTATCTGCCTCACTCGCACTAATTGAGGCTTATGGAAATTTTCGTAATTCATAATTTCCGGCTTTATTTTTGAGTGTTTCAGCTTGGAACTTTCAGGGTATATCTTACGGAAGTATGCCTGCAGGTGCTGACGTTTCTCAAACTTGTGTTCTTAGCGTAAATTTGTCAATTTCAGCCAACAACTGTTGACTTTTATGAGCAGCGCGACGGCAGCGACTAGGTGTCTACTAACAGTTGGAACAATACGACCATGTGCGGAATCATCTCAACTGCATATGGTGTGCTTTCGCCCATCCAACGCACCTCGGATGTGCACTGTGCAGTGTTTTGATCAGGTCACAAGTACCGTGCTATTTAGAAATTTTGTACTCCCCTTCCATCCCCCCTCCCCCCTCACACGTCCCATCTCACTCGCGGATAAGTATGTACCATGGCGAGCAAAAGAAAGTCCTTTCATCACAATTGTTCTTCATCAATTTTTTTTATTATTTTCCGAATAGTCTCATATTTTTAGGCATTCTTTCAAGTGGGAATCCTGTAAAGCTCTGCGATACCCGAAAACGGCGAAATTCTCTAGAATGGGGATCTTGCAAACTTTTGCTGTGAGCAAATGAAGAGTCCAATTCAATGTAAAAACCAGCGAAAATCACGAAAATCACAACAGGAAAGTCTAAAATTCAGTAATAAACTCAAATAGCTGCTATAACGACAAGATCGTAATGGCGGTTCAACACAGGTATCATGGGAGATTTCTGTCTATTATGTTACTTTCTCTACGGAAACACAGAGATATGTCTCAATTTAGATAAGAATCTCCCATGATCCCTGCGTCTCTTCGCCATTATACGCCCGATTCTGAGAGTGAATTTCGTGATTTTTGGGTGTATACTCATCGTCATTTTTACAGGTTTTTATGCAAGAAACAACTCTTCAATCCCTTGTACCAAAAGTTTGCAAGAGCCCCCTTAGCTGAGAGATTATATTATAAACATTTCTACTATGATACTTCCTTTTGCTGGTCATAGTACATACGTTCATAACTCGCGGGATTCTCTCTCTTCTTCCGGAGGACATCGACACGCTGTATTTGGCGAATTTCACGAGCATTGCTCATATTTCACGGTTATCATTGCAACCCATTCTATATCGCTGTGAGAAATCCCCACTTTTTTGTTTTTTGTTTTTTTTTTTACCACCACCCCCTCTCCCACCCCTCTCTCTACCCTGCTGTGTTAATATGAATAAAGATAACTTTTTCTTTAGGCGCGAGGTATAATGTCGATCGTTTCACATTCTTGTTTACCGTTTGTCCGCTGCGATGCGTTTCTTCCATCTGATTGAGCGATCGCGCACCAATGACCAACGATGGAAAATTTTTCCTCTCTTATTCTTCTTTTCCTTCTTTTTTTCTTTTTCTTACCCTGTGTATATTGTAACAATCTATTTCCGCTCGGAACGTTTCGGTTTTTTTTTTCCCTGCCGTTTTTTTGCACTCACAAGAATATTATCTCTTGAGTCTTCTGTCCTGTTTGATTACGATTTCTCTTCTCCCCTCTCAGAGTCTCTATTTCGTCTCAAAAATTGCCGTTTTTGTAATTTTTTTTTCTTTCTATTTTGCGTTTGTACCTCTCATTTTGAGTGCTCTTGATGTAGAGTACTTAGATTGAGTGTATAGCAGTAGCGCACCGAGAGTTTCTTCATCTCTCTCTTTTCTCCATTAAAAAACGTATGTTAGACAAGGATGGACAACGGGATAAAACCCCCTCTTTCTGTCCTTTTCCTACTTATACATTCAAATGGGAAATGAGAGAGATGGAAGAGATCCTGGTTGCGCCAGTGGTGTATAGACATTCCTGAAACAAAACCTTCTTTGCACTCACAAGAATATTATCTCTTGAGTCTTCTGTCCTGTTTGATTACGATTTCTCTCCTTCCCTCTTAGAGTCTCTATTTCGTCTCAAAAATTGCCGTTTTTGTAATTTTTTTTTCTTTCTATTTTGCGTTTGTACCTCTCATTTTGAGTCTCAGCGCAAAATTTATCAAAGTTTTGACATTTTGACTTTTTGGTATTTTAAAGGATTCTGGTTGATTAAACTGAAACATAAAGGAGCATGATTCCCCTTCCTTGAGACCACGCACACTCCCGAAATTCTGTCAGAAATGGAGGGGGCAATTTCGGAACCTTTTCTCGCGCGAAAAATTTACGGTTACCTCAACACGAATTCTGTTGAATACTTATATCTAACAGAAAGTCTAGTTCTGATGAAAATAGCAGCGTCGCGTCTTTAATATGAAATTGAATATAAGCTACTTAGTTAAAGCTGCTTCTATATGAAACCTAGTCTATTATAATATAATGCCGATTTTCCAAGGAGGATCCATGTACTAATATGTTTTACGAACACTCATTTCAGAGAGTATGAATCAATTATTAATGTCGGGCTAGTTAAAATTTGGCTGAAATTTGTTTCCAAATTTATGAAATTACTTTAAAAAAATTGTAAATTTTTAGCACTGTAATTTAATCTTGATCTTCGTTCATTTTGCAGGTTGATTGCGCTGAGTGTGACAGATCGATCAAAAGTGAGAGCAATTGTGACGAGAAAGATGATCTCTGCTGGACGACGGCTGGATCTACAACATCCGTCGATTCCGGATATAACTGGTTTTTGGATTCTGATCTCAGAGAACCTGATGGTAAGTCATGTGTCCAAATCATTCCAATCAATTTTCAATCTGTAAATACAAAAAGAGGACATTTCTACAAAATCAAAAAACACAGGAAAGACAAAAAACTTTCTCAAATTTGTTTGAAAAAGTTATGTAATTTTAAAGACAGTTTTTGGGCATTCATAGCATAGCATTACCCTTGAGAAAAAAAGAAGAAAAAAATCCTAAATTCTAATATTAAAGACGGTTTTAGTGATGTCGTCATCTGGCGATGGGCGTTCCAAACAATCTCTCGCTCTCACGTATCCCCCCCATGTACTGCTATCTATCTCTCGTCGCAAAAAATGTAAAAAGAGACATATTTTGTGAAATTATTTGGCAGAAACGAATTTCTTAAGGGATTTTAATGCGATTTTGATAATAACATGTATTGAAACAAGGCCTTGTAACTTTTTTTTTTCACTCGTTGTTTGTGGTATCTCTTTGTGTATGTATTGAAGGCGCATTTTGTATTCTCTAAACCAAAAACGCTTTGATCATCTAGAATCAGTGGAACTGAAATTGTGAAACGCTTAAAGAGCAACTATTCCTACTCGCCGGATATGGTATTGCATCACTCAGTTTTGAAGGCGCATTTTTAGGTTCAACTACCTCCCGTTGCATTGGCGGATTCAGCAATCTATAGCTACAGTGTATTCATCTCATTTGATTGCATGAGAAACAATCGATCAGTCGCAGGGCTATAGCTCCTTCAAGGATCGATTGTTTCTTATTCGTTCAAATGGGAAAAATGCGCAATCCTGGGCCCACCCCTGGCATCTCCAAGAGTCAACTGACATTCTTTTTTTACAGGACCGTACTTATGTACTTACATAAGTACTTCATGCCGATTACAGATTACGCTTTCTACATTTTAATCGTCCAAAAACTAAGATCAAATCGCTGTGGAAGGTGTTTTGTACAACAATCGATGTATATAATAATCTTTTTCAAAAATGATATTTTACAACATTCTTCTTTTGTGATCTCTCGTCATGAAAGTCAAGGAAATCCGGGTGTGAATAGAAATAGAGATAGAGATAGAGATAGAGTGAGAGAGAGAAGAACCAATTGGATCCAAACGGGATGTAAAGTAGATGAACGCTAGCAAATCATCGTCTGCACTGGTTTTATCATCGGTGAATGGTGACAGCGGTGACATCAGCGGTGATGTGTTAATTGTGGAGCTGCGCCGCGACTGTCGGTGGACAGACCCCTTTATACTGTTGTTGCGTGATGCATTCTGGTCCCGGATTCCCGCCTCATCCCTCTGTCGCCATAACCTTCACATAACACACACACACACTGACACACTCCGAGGATCGAGAGAGAAAGGTTTTTCCACCATTCTGCGGATGGGACTGGGGAGTGTCAAGAGGTGGCATTCAAGGGCCCATGCCACGGTGCGGTGCGCTCTGAATTGATTAAGATTTGAAAATCATAAATTGTAAGGTCACGACACATTAAAATGAATCAACACAGATTACATTTTCATTATTTCGATTTCGGGGAGGGTACGTTGACAGCATCATTACTCATAAAGCGCTCGGTACCCCCCCCCCTCTCCTCGCACCCCCCAAATCCATTTCTTCTGTCGTTCTGTATATATACGTTATATTTACGCGTACCTCTCACGTACACTCGTAGGTATTATATACTTGTATATATATATGTATAATTTTTTTTATTTTTTTTTATTTTTTTATCATCATAAATACTCGATACAAAGATGATATAGGAGGCCCCCTTTTGTGCTTTGATTAATTCCAAATAAAAAAGAGAGAGAGAGAGAGAGAGAGAGAGAGAGAGAGAGAGAGAGAGAGAGAGAGAGAGAGAAGACTAGGTAGAATTTTTCTGAAGGGGAAGAAGGGTGGCCTCTTCCTCCTATCCCGGTCCTTTATCCCCCCTCCCTCTCATTCCTCTGCCCGTCTGTATCTCTCTATCCCTCTCGCACTCTCTCTCGCATTATCTCATCCTACTTGTGCAGCGTGCCTCAATTCCTCCATTAATCACTCGATCCCGACCGGAGTCGTCTCCCTGTATATATATTTCTACCCCCTCCCCCCGTCCGTTTCCATTGCCCCCTCGCTCTGAGTCACTCCAAATGAAATTCTTCCATTTTGTTTTGCTCCCCTCATTGCACCAGGATTATTCCTCGCAAACCCCCCCCCCCTCCCCCCCCATCCACGGGTGAGCATGCGCCAAGGGGGATAAGGGAGAATCTCCTCTCTCACTGTTGCGGTGCATCCATTTTTATCCTGTCAATACATTTAAGTCCTGCAGCTTTTATAGATCCTTATTTTCTCTCTCTCTCTCTCTCTCTCTCTCTCTCTCTCTCTCTCTCTCTCTCTCTCTCTCCCCGTCTCCCCCTCCCGCGCCTTTTCTTCGATGCTTTTCTTTTCCTCTCTTTTCTTAATTAACTTAAGTGCGCGTGTGTTTTTGTCGTGCTCCGAAGATTAGCTTTTCGGGGGCTCATCAGTCAGTCTCTCTCTTGCACCGTTCGAGGCGCGGTGAAGCCTGCCAACGACAGGTCCTAGAGGAGGAAAGAAAAATTAAAAGTACTTCGGAAGTCTATCGAAAGGATGCGAACATCGAAACAGGGTTTCTTTGCTGCAGGCTGATTATCCATTTCCAGTATATTTGGGAATTAGAATTTTTTTTTGAGAATTTTGTAGATCGCTCAAAAGGACAATTTTCTATAAGACTTTTGATGGGTCATACAAGTTTTTGCAAAATGTCTATTCAAATTCTGTTGAAATTCGGGCCATGTTACATAAAATGGTACATGTGTGTATCACTTTGCTGGAAAGTTTTATGAACAATCGTATTGTAATGTCATCGAGTGCGTGTTATTCTTGTGGGTGGCGTCACACGAAATAGGTTCCATCGCGATAGAAACTCTTCCGTCCGAGTGGAAATTTGCCGTTAGCTCAGGAGTTATCAGTGAATTTCCGCAGAGATGGATGGGTCTCTATCGGAATGACTCCATCCGTAAGAATAACACGTGCTGGATCATCGACTTGATGGCGCACTATGAAATATTGGACTCCGGTCAGTGTCCAAAAGTCAAAAAAACAAATTTCGTCTAGGACCAAAAGTAATAACATATTCAAATTTGTAGTAGTTTTTCGCGCTGTGTGTCACAAACCGGAACATTTTTCCTTGATTAGTTTGTCAGCAATCCAGCAGAGAACTTATCTAACTAGCCGCTGTCGGATTCGGCCACCGCGGAACTACTCACAGCAACAACGATATTATGTTTGATGGCACTGGTGGAACCAGGATCTCTTCTATCTCTCTCATTTCCCATTTGAATGTATAAGTAGGAAAAGGACAGAAAGAGGGGGTTTAATCCCCTTGTCCATCCTTGTTTAACATACGTTTTTTAGTGGAGAAAAGAGAGAGAT
The DNA here is from genome assembly GCA_011764245.1 of Trialeurodes vaporariorum. Lineage (NCBI taxonomy): Eukaryota > Metazoa > Arthropoda > Insecta > Hemiptera > Aleyrodidae > Trialeurodes > Trialeurodes vaporariorum. The sequence goes on from VMOF01000220.1 coordinate 13,486,903, forward strand.
GAAGAAACTCTCGTTGCGCTTCACGTTGATGGTCCTTAGCAAACGTGCCCGCAATTCGTCTGAATTAAAAACTGTGATATGGAAGAGAGTCAGAATAAAAAGCTGCATCTATTTTAGTATTTTTTTTTTCAATTGGTTTATAAAGTTTTTTTGTGACTTTAAAGAAATGAATGAAAAATTGTAAATGCAAAAAGAATCGAAAACTCGTCTTTTCATAGGTCTTTTTGGTATTGATTTTTCTACGATTTTCCAAAGTTGTTTGAGAGGAAATGCTGTTTTTAAAAGTGTATTTTAACATTCGAACGGGTTCAACAACGAACAGTTTGGGTGAGATAATAAAATGCTCAATTGTGCAACCGTTGGCTCGGGTGAAAGTCTTCACTCAAACCTCGGTTTAAAATCAGCTTGGTTACAAATTTATTTCTTCTCCAATTTTGATGACTGGTGGCTAAAAAATCCATATAAAATTGAAAAATATCGTGATGTTCCTTTAATTAGCATTCGACCATTTGCTAACCCCGTTGAAACTATCCAAAAAATACATCATTTCAGATAAAGACAAGCAGAGTTCTAAAAATGGTGGATCCACAGGGATTTAAATTAGAAGGAAAAAGACGCCAATTTCAAACTCGGGAGATGGTGGTGTGGCGTCATCAAGAGTGCCAACTCTGAAGCGAGTTATGTGTGCTACGCGGAAAAATCGTCGAAGAGGCGAACAAATCTTGATTCATGGTCCATAAAGACTTAGGTGTGCTCTTCCGAAAGAATCAACCGTGTTGTGCTGCACTTTCTTCTCTTCAGTCGAGCACACCTGCTGTTTCGTGGGCATTCCATTCCTCGACCCCGCCTCATAGTTCATTGTCACAGGATTTACTCATCATTAATCGTTTTCAACAAACGAACCGCGGTAATTTCCACCACCGCGCACCGACAAGGAACTTTTCTCTTTCTCTCTCTCTCTCTCTCTCTCTCTTGGTCCATAATAATTTATCCGTTAGAGAAGGATGAAAGGAGAGGCTATCACGTGACTGAAGCTGTATTATCTCCATCTTTCTTTAACCCATTACTCTGAATGGGCAAAGAGAGAGAGAGGGAGGGAGAGAGAAAGAGAGAGAGAGAGAGAGAGAGAGAGAGAGAGAGAGAGAGAGAGAGAGAGAGAGAGATTCTGGATTCGCGACTGCAATCAATCGAACCGAGTCGCGGAGTGCAAATTCCAAGGTCGGTATTTGGTAATCGGACGATATTGGGCGTCGTTTATTGATCCTATCTAGTCAATGCAAAAATATCGATCACCGTCTTGTGATAGACTTCTTGTGAATCTAAATCGCAACCTAATAGGCGTTCATGCATAAATTATTTATGTATGAAGCTTTAAGGCATTGGTGGGTGTTTGGAAATCGTGTTTTGAAATTTGTCGATACACCACCTCCGTATATGAACCCGTAAAAAAGAAATCTATTTCTAGAGGGCTCAGTTGAATCTCCACTTCAATTAATCGATACTTTTTTATTCGTTCAAATGGGTGGAATAATCCCCATGGTGTTTGTTTACTACAAAACTTTGCAACGCACCCATATTTTTATTAGTATATCATTTGACCTAATCTGGGGTTTTGATGTCATGATGAACCTCCACTGAAAAAAAAGCGATAGTCGTATTACCAGATTCTAGTTATATTACCACTAGCACAACGATATGTGAACGACAGAAAGTCTATAGTAATTTGACCAGAAAATTGTGGTGTTAATGCAAAAATATGGTCATCATAGAACTAGAATTTCTGAAAAAATTTCAAGAACTATGGTACAAACACTAAAATCTTGGTAATTGTACCATCCCTTACGTATATAGGTTCACAAATTGTCATGCTCCGGGTAATATTTTTTTCAGTGTGATAAGCGTCTTCCGTGTGGCCCCTTTTTAGATGGAAATGGATTTTCTTGCAGTCTCTGGTGGTTTTTGGCCATCTACAGGCAAACAAAAATTGTACTTTTTTCTGTAGAATAACTAATAAGGCTTCTAGCTCTTTATGCCCCAGAGCATTTAGTAAATGTAAACAAATTGCCCATAGGATATCTAGTTCCATAACCTCAAACCCCCCAGATTTTAGTACTGCACATTCTGGTATTGATCACATTTTAGCTCCTCCGATAAAGAAGACAAAAAAAAAAAAAAAAAAAAAAAAAAAAAAACTTTAATTAATGTAGCCCTAGATCCACACTCAAAGTGCTTTGTCTCAAGTTGCATCACATACTAAACATCAAAAACCGAGACACTAAAACTGCATGCCTTGTCTGCATTCGATTTTTGAGTAGGATTTTCTCAGAAATCTTGCCGCTCCTCCTCTTTGTTTCCCTCCGATTTTCTTCTTCTTTAACTTTCGATAATTAATCATAACTTGCTTCAGGCTCGGATTTTTAGCCTCGCGCCTGCGAACCCATACAATTACCCATGTGAAAAACAAACAGGGATCGCAGTCGAAGTATAATTCGATTTTTATCGAAAAGAAATAAAATAAATTTCAGGACCCTTCACATTGCGCATTGGCGAGAGCTCCCCAGTCCCCAGGGGGACGGCGGCAACCCCGCGAGTCCGAAAAGCGGAGGGGGAGTGGAGAGGGGGGCAATCTTTTTCCGATTTCGATTCTGATTCCGAAGGAACTATTGCGAGGACGCAGGGACATGAACGGGCGGGAACGGGGACGGACTCTCTGGGACTTGGCGGTAACTAACTCTCCGTCTCGATCCGTCTCCGAATTCCCAAGAGCAAAATACAGCATCTAAATCGGAATCAAAATATTCCTCCCGATGCCTTTTTGAATTCGTTTATCCGTTGTGTATTTATTTTAAGTTTGATGTTGCGCGCTGTGTATGCTGTATTTTTGACTAATGGTCCCTTGTCATAATAAGTTATGATTGATAATCCGAAATTTTTATCGATGCTTCACCCTCGGTTGAGCTCGTTCCCATTCGTCGTTCAGATCTGGGAGCAGAGCACCCCCTCACCGCCTCACCCCCGACCTCCCCACCCCCCCCCCCCCCCCCCCCCCCTTGCCGGCACATCGTGAAAGAGAAAGAGCCGTAGCAGCATCCAAGCTCCTCCAGCCGTGTCGTCTTCTAACGAGAGAACTTTTAAAGGCTTTCATTGTTTCTTATCCAGTGTTGTCAGTTTGCATGGGTTGCTTTATCGCTGGTGACCTCCGAAAAGTCTGGGAACGTCAAGGAATTTTAAAAGTGGGGGCTGGAATACCGAAAAATTCAGGGAATTTGATGAAAATTAGTTGGAATTTTTCCTTTCTGAAACAGAAGCAAAGAATTTGTCCGCGGAGTTTACTCTAGACCGAAGTTTGCAGATGTTAATACAAACTTACTTTTGGATTGCTGGCGATTTTCATTTAAAAAGGCTCGTTTTAAATGCTTTCATTGTTTCTTATCCAGTGTTGTCAAGTTTCATGGGTTTTCTTATCGCGAGTGACTGGAAACCTGCGAAAAGTTTGGGAACGTCAGGGAATTTTAACAAAGGGGGCGGGAATACCGAAAAATTCAAGGAATTTGATGAAAATGATTTGGAATTTTTCCTTTCTGAAACAGAAGCAAAGAATTTGTCTGCTGAGTTTACTCTAGACCGAAGTTTGCAAGTGTTAATACATACGTACTTACTTTCGGATTGCTTGATTTCCATTGTAACATCAGCCAATAACTAACCTTTTCAGTACTAGATAAAGTCCTCAGTCGAAAAGAGAATTTTTACCATTTTGGTCGACACAGATCGTAGGCGCTAATTTCTCTACTAAAATGATGTGAATATCAATTTTTTTAGTTTACCTCAAAGGATTCTTCCACGGTTGTAGACGCGGCAAGCAAAAGGACATACTATTGAAAAAAGAAATGCCGGCCGCTTCGAAATTGTTTATTTAAAAAATTATATTCTTAAAAAAATGAAGAGTAAAAGTGTGACAAACTGATTGAAACTTTAGATTGACGTTTGCAAATGGCATACCTATTGTGAAAATATGAAAACTGGCAGCTATCGTCATGAAACCTTCCAGTTTAAAATCTTAAATGCTGGTTTCATCACCGCCTGAACTGCGGCATCGTTGTTCGCCTCTCCACACTTTCTTACTATTCGTCCTCTCCCCCTCCCCCTCCCCTCCAGCCCTCCCTTTCCTCCCCCATCTACTCCTTTTTCTCCTCGTTCCGTTGAGTTCTGATATTATGAATGCTATTTCGGCTCTTGTCTCGATGAAAAATTTTGGTGGTCAAATTGACCGTATCTTTTGTTGTCCGGCAGCCAACTGAAACTCAATGAAATCGGCGGGAGTTGAAGATTTTGTACTATGGGTGTATGTACTTACTTGTACTTACAAACTTGTACTTACTGGTATGTTAATTATGATAAGAGATTTACGGTCATTGTGATGCTGGTTATGTAGCAGGGTTGGGCAAATGGGACTCGGTTACTCTTTTTTCGAATACTTTTAAAAAAATAATCGAGATGGATTTAAGCGGTAATCAATCAGGTGCACCAATTTCAATAAAATCAACGTCTTATACGATAAAATAAATTGCTGTCTATCGAATAACTATAGTTTCATTGAAATCGTGGCATACCTGATCACTGGTTAGACCCAACTCGATCACTTTAAAAAGTAAGCGACTGTGCGTATTCGAAAAAGACGATTCACCCAACTTTGGCAAGTCACGGTCGACGGAAGAGGTTATGGTTTATTAAATTGTTTATTTATTTATTTTTATTTATTTATTTTTAGTTTTTGTTTTTTTGTTATTTTTTTATTTTTGAGTATCTATAAAAATACAGAATGGAGCTGTTGCAAACTTTTGCTACAGGCTTATCAATAGTTGTTCCAGGGGCAAAACCCTATTAAAATAACGATTAGCGCCCTTAAAAATCACGAAATCCACTCCCAAACTCATAAAAAATGCTTTCAAACGCGAGACCGAAATGGCGGCCGTTGCCGCCGATTACATTGGGTTTCCTTATCTCAATCAGTTCCATCTTCACGAGGTGTTCTCGCGACACCACACAAGAAGAAGAAGAAGCATACAATTGACATTAGATTTAGGCGGCACCGGCCGCTCTTACGGTCTCGCGTTTGAAAACATTGTATGAGTTTGGAAATGAATTTCGCGATTTTTTAGTTCGCTAATCGTTATTTTTACAGGGTTTTACCCCTTACTCACCTATTAATTAGCCTGTAGCAAAAGTTTGCAACAGCTCCATTCAACTAAAATAAAGACAAGTCTTTAGGAAATTCAAATATTTGATTCTCCATCTAATTCGATAAATCGGTTTTGTGAAACAAGGATTTTTAACTGAGATAGAAACAATGGCGGATACAGGCAATTGTCTTTCTCTCTCTCCTTCCATTTGAAGTTGTGTGTTAGAAAAGGATAGCAGAGGGGGTCATCGCACGTGACTTTGGCTCCCTCTTCTGTCCTTTTCTAACGCACGTTTTTAAATGGGAGGAGAGAGAGAAAGACAATTCCCTGTATCCGCCCATGGATAGAAAGAGGTGACGGAGATGGATCGCGGTAGTGAAGGAGGGGGTGGGGAATGGCAGGGGAGGGGGAGGGGGGCTGAGGGAATACGAAAAAGAAGGCGATGCATCTACTTTGTGACAGACAATGGAATTTTCTTGATAAATATATATCTAAAAAAAAAAAGAAGGAGAAAAGAGTTGCGTCGAGAAAAAAAGGGAAAAATCTTATAGTAGGTCAAACATGCTGATGGTTTTCTAGTTCACTCGTTTTAATTGCAAAAATCCTCCGGGTCGAGAACTCAATACTCATCTCTCCTACTTCCGATGTCCTATCATGAAACTCCTTCTCTCCTTCGTAGTGCAACTGTATTCCGTATTCCCACATCTTTCTGCTTAAAATCGTAATCCGTAAGAATTGGGTCGCTTTGAAATTATTGAAAAGGAGACGTGTCGGATCAGATACAGACAATTTACAAAGCCCGTTTTAACCCTTTGTCACCCAAGGGTATACTTCTCAGTCTCGTCAGGTTTTTGGACTGCTATGGGTGATAAAGTCGCGGATTTTCTATTGTAAATTGATGTGTGTTTTGATTTTTTGCATTTTCCAGTAAATTCTGTGTAAAGTTGGTGGTTCTTACCTCTTAAGAGTATACCGTCGGTCAACAAAGGGTTAACCCTTATATGCCCATTGGACTCATATTGTTTGTCCCCCCCTACCAAATTACAGTAAATTTAGGCTAATTTTACTCGAAAACCAATGTTGTGATCTTTCAGCACGTATCATTTAGCTGGACCAGAAGATTTCACAATTTTTAATTTTTCAATTTTTTTAACTCTAAGATGCGATGTTTTTAGAGAAAAACACCAAGAAACACCGAAAATGTTCAAGTAAAGTTGGGCATATATGGGTTAAATTCCTAAAGCCCTTCCTGCGTCGCCCTTAAAATCATTTTGATTATAGCCCATAGCGTATGATCCACCAGCATTGATGAATACTCTAAGTAGCTTTGGACTTACTGCAGAGCAAAATTCTTAAATTCTAGGACTTTTAAAAAGGTTTTTAGGAATTTTCAAAGCGCTCTAATTTAGAAACGCTCTCAAAATCTCCGATTGATATTTTACCTTACTTTTGTACAGATTGATTTAATGATTTTATAATTGGGACTCGGCCATTGTTACTCGCTATACGGCAGTAAATTCTGGTACTTTTTGATGCTCCGAACGGTAATTTTAAGTAATTTGATATCAGCGGCGTAGCGTGCATGTGACAACGTTACATTGTGTCCATTTAACCTCATGAAAAAGATCGAACTATTTAGTGTTCGTTGAACACCTTCGAATTCGACCTTTTACGTGGGTTTAGATAGGCACAGTACAACGATGCCAAATTGCTCGCTACGCCACTGTTTCATGTCAGAAATTACCTTCTTTGGCTTTTCATTGATGCGCAGCACCATCACATCCATGAGTGGCGGCTCGTGCAATTTGGCAATAACAGATCCTCTCCATTTAAACCTATGTAAAATAATCGGTCATCAGGAGGATCTCTCAACCCCCAAAGAAATCGATACTTGTCCGTATGTTTAAATAACAGAAAGCACCGTTGGCAAACCGCACAAGCCGCCACTTATTCGACTATAGGGAGCTCATTTTACTCCTCATTTAATCCTCCTTAGAGGACTGTTAAGTCATTCTTTCGTTTTTTTTTGTTTTTTTTTTTTGCTCGTTCCTTCCTCTCAAGAAAGACTGGAATAATGATTAAAAATAGGAAACAGAATACTGGAATTAATCGCTGTTAATTACCGTGAGCTGTACTTGTATCGAAGCTACCCCTTCCTTGTCTTCTATGTCGTTTAATTCTGTGAGAGGGAGGGAGAGGGGATGTTCTCTGACCCTCTGGTGTTGTTTTTTTTTACTATACTATGGAGATGAGATCGGGAGGACTCAACGGAGCGAATTGGTTTTTTTCGTTTTTTGTATTTCTTCTCCAAGAGTATGCTGACCTCTGAATGGAAGAAAACCGTTAAAAACGCCGCCAGATACCACCCGGCAAACAAAATTCCTGTTAATTCAACTGTTAATAACAAAAGCTCCGTTTGTAATACTTACTCAACTGGAATTCCTGTTATTTTAACAAGAATCGCTGTTATCTCATCAGAAGTTACTGTCTTTTCAACAGGATTTTCTGTTGAAGTAACAGGAATTCCTGTTAAGTAAGTATTAAACAGGCGTCCGGTTGCGGCAACAATACATTTTTCTCAGTGAATGAAAAGCTTTGCAGGACGTAGGATGCCCACCTCAGCCAAAATCCAAGGACGAAACTTGTACTTTTAGATTTAGAATTTTATTATCTTTATCAGATAAGAGCTTATCAACAAATGCGCAGAAATTTTTGATCGACCCTCATCGAGCTGTTGAGATTTCAGAAATTTGCGCGTTTGATCATAAATTCACGTGTTATCTTTCATGAATTATGTTGGAGTAAAAAGGTGCTTGTAGGTAAAATGCTGTAATGGTTCAATAAAATTTGAGAAAACTGGTTATTTACGAAAGCATATTTGCATTCGAAAAGGACCTGATTTCTCATGGGTAACTCCACGAAAGTGAGCGAGATAGAGCGTTTGTCTGGATCCAACTTTTTGATCGTGATGTCATCTCTTTCCAGGTCTATGCTGCCGTTTTGCGTATAATTAATGACATTTTTTACTTCACCGATGATTCCACCGATTAAGAAAAGATTACATATTTCATTTCATTGTGTGACTGTACTGTACAAAAAAAAAACACTAATCTGTAATCTTTTCTGAACCGGTGGAGACGTCGATGACTTTAAAAAAAACTTGCGGATATTTTAATAACTAAACGGCGATTGCACCCATTGAGAAAAGATTAGAGATCGTAGTATTTTCGTGCCGTATGCAGTCATACTCTGAGCTGAACTGTGTAATCTTTTGTCAACCGGTGGAATCATCGGTGGATTGAAAAATACCATTGATTATTATACGCAAAAACGGCAGCTCTGGGTCTAATGCAAGTTTGTCAAAGATTATTGGTTTGCTCCGCCTTCACTTCTGAGACGTGCTCTGCTCTTCCTGTCGACGGAGACGACGCGACGTCTCCGCTTCAACGACTGGAGACGCGCGACAACCCCCCCCCCCCCCCCCCCAACCTCTCTACACCTCCCCAGTCACCATCCTCATCGTCTGTTTACCGTTATTTGCCCAAGTCCATTGTATCCTCATCCCTCGAGCTCCTTCTCCTCAACTCACCGCCGCACAGTGGAACGAGTCATGGAGATTGCATTGCCACACAATGGAAAGAAACATGGAATTTACCGTCCGACTTAAATTTACGAATAAAAATCAAGATTATGCAGTGGCGTCGCGTGCAATTTGGCAACAGTGTATTCTATCCATTTAAACTCATGTAAAAGATCGAATTCAGGGGGTTCACAGTGCACAAGGAAAATTCGATATGTTTAATGAGTCTAAATGGAGCAGTTGCATTGTTGTCAGATGGCACGCGACGCCTTTGAGATTATGAGCAGTAAAAAGCAAGATAATTTGAATCTATGTGAACGCATTCATTTCAGAGCTTGAGATGAGTCTACCAACACCGTTTTGTCAAGAAAGTATCAACACTAAAATGTTCATAAAAGCTGATAACGCTTTTTGTATCCGAAAAAATGCATGTTTCGATCCAGTGTGCATCACCGACTTGCGATGTGACAGTCGCAGTCGCACAGCGCGCACGGCACACTCGAACACGAAATGGCGATATTCTCTGCACTGTGGTGACTGGTGGATGGTGACTGACGTATATGGTGGTGCGATCCTGTGATGCGTCGCGTCGATTACTCCCCCCCCTCTCTCTCTCTCTCTTTCTTCAGGACGGCGTGACAGACTATGACTTCAACTCTCAAGTCCTCAGAAAGTCGGAACTCCTTACAGTCTGTAGCTCTGCACGCCCTCTAAACTTTTAATGGTCGTTTAATTGTGCGCCGATAATTGAGGGTAGTTGAGGAGAAAAATGCCTCGAAAGTCTGTAGAATCAAATTGGATCCTGAAAAAGCGAATTCCTTTGCTTGAATCTGGATATCTACCAGGCGGAGCACTAAGTCCCACATCGCAAATTAACTGGCATTTGAAGTTGACCATGTCAGAATGTTGTGTGATTCATGATGATCCCCGAAAGCATCGATGACAAATAATCCATCGTCCATCGTCAAAGGTTGCAGGTCGCCAAATTATGATGGAGTCGGCCTTAGTTAGTGCAGCGGTCTAGTAGACGAAAGAAGACACTTTAGGGGGGGGGGGGGGGAAATTAAAAAGTATGATGGTGGATGGTGCGCACTTCAACAGGAATTACTGTCATTTTAACGGGTATTAATGTTATTTATTTCAACAGGAATTACTGTTATTTATTTCAACAGAAATTACTTTTATTTCAATAGGAATTACTGTTATTTCACAGGTATTACTGTTAAAAACAGTACAGGAACAACAAGAATTCCTGTTGAAGTAACATGTATCCCTATTGAAACAAAAGGAAGTTCTTGTTAAAATAACAGAAATTTCGGTTTTGATGTAAGTTTTAAACAGACGTACGGTTACGGCAACAAGAATTTTTCCTCAGTGTACCTCTTAGGAGTTCTCCGTCAGGACAACGCGACGCAGAGCACCACCAGCGTCGCGTCGCGTCGTGGTCCGTGACAGTAGTCAGCTTCTTCCCGATACCACCACCTCCCTCACCCCCCCCATCTCCCCAGCCTCCCCACCACCACCTCTTTGCTCGCAGTGTCATTCTTGAATGAACACGACCCCCTACCCGTCCCGCCTCTGTCCCCCTTTTCCCCCTTTCTATAGCTTCGCTCCTCCCACGCTCGCCTTTTTCCTCCTTGATTTTTCCGTCGGGAAAATACCTCGTTTTTCATTACCAACCGGCGCGGACGCTGCTTCAACCCCCCTTCCTTTGGATTGGGAGGAGGGTGGGGGGAGAAATGAGAACTCCGATTCAGATCGTGGAATGATTTTTCCTTTAAAATCTCCCGATCGAGGTATATACGACGCAGGGCTGCCGCGTGTTGCGTATAATTACACGTATTGTCCCATCCATAACTCAAATGTAAAAATTTTGAATTTCCCGCCAAATTTGACAACCCTGATTCGACGATACTCGTAAGTCACCGTTGTTATTGCTCGTCGCGTTGCCGATACGTCCTATGCCATACCGTGAAGTATCGATTGAGCTATACGTTGACAAATTTACGAAGGATTGTGAAAATTTGAAAGTTTTGGGGGGAAGGGGGGGGGGGGGTTGGAGTCTGTAAAAAAAAAAAAAAAAAAAAAAAAAAAAAAAAAAACCGACACATAATTCAAAAAAAGGATTTTGAGAAAAACTTGTGAGAATTGAAAAGCAGTGTTACCAGATTAGGGTGAAAAAGCCGTACGTTTTACATTGATTTAAATGGGGACGATACGGCCTTTTACCCTCGATGTGGTAACACTGTTGAATAGACTGTTTTAGTTTAGTCGTATCGATTGTCATCCGAGGACTTCTGGTTTCAAACTAACTCTGATTCAATGCAAGTCCTCCATGCGAGCGCATTTTTTTTCACGGAAAAGCCATTAAATCAAGAAATGAATGTGACCTTTTTGGGATTATGAATTTCCCGTCCTAAAATATGCTTATTCTTGCCTGGATCTACGACTATAACTGCCGAAATCAGCAAGGTATTGTAGAGTAAACTTTGCATTTGGCGGTCAGAATTACCCAATTTTTATTGTTTTTGTTGTTGTGGAATTGGCGGGAATTCGGGCAATTTTGAACCTCCAAAATGCATCCTTTACTGTAGCTACGTAGTTAACACCGTAAAGCAGAAAGAGTGACGAAATTTAGTTATGAGAATCTCCCATTATTAGCGTCCAAAACCGCCATTTAACAATTGTGTGTTTTAATTTATGAGTTTAGGAGTGGATTTCGTAAGTGTTTATTCGTTAATATCGTTGTTTTTTGCGGTTTTTACATCTGAATCAACCCGTCAATTGCTTGTAGCAAAAGTGTGCAACAGCTTTATTGATCGGAAGGTCTCGCTGTGACGGTAAAATAATCGAAACTAATCGCACCCTCCATGCTACACTGAAAAAAAAATAATTCCTAAATTCTAGCAATATTACCAGAAGCACATCGATATGTGGACGACAGAAAGTCTAGTACTTTGACCAGAAAATTCTGGTGTTATAAATACCAGAATATGGTTATAGAATTATAGAATTTCCTCAACATTTTCAAGAACTATTGTACACACAGTAGAATTCTGGTAATAGGGCTATTGCAAACTTTTGCTGTAGGAGATTGAACTGTAAAAATGACGATGAGTACACTAAAAAATCGCGAAATTCACTCTCAGAATCGGGCTTAATGGCGGAGAGACGCAGGTATCATGGGAGCTTCCCATCTAAATTGAGACATATCTCTGTGTTTCCATGTAGAGAAAGTGACTAATTAGACAGGAATCTCCCATGATACCTGCGTTGATCCGCCATTACGAACTTGCTGTTAAAGCAGTTATGTGAGTTTATTACTGAATTTTAGACTTTCTTAGTGTGATATTCGTGATTTTCGCTGGTTTTGTCAATAGAATGGACACTTCATTTGCTCACAGCAAAAGTTTGCAAGAGCCCCATTGTATACCATCCCCTACATCGCTTCACACATAGTCATGCTTCTGGTAATTTTTTCTTTCTTTTTTTTTCAGTGTATCATTCATTATTTTATCTCAACGCGTATAGTTTTTGAACCTTAATTGGCAACAGTGTTTCCTCGCAACAGCCGCGCTCAATTCGAAGTCCGTAAGAAATCCTGCCAATATGGATTTCCGAAGACTTAGCTTGTCATCGTCATTGCCATCGATTTGACTTTCTTTGCATCTTGCTTATTGGTGTATATAGTCGTCGAATGAATTTTCTCTCTCCAACTATGAGCCTGAGTTGAAAGACATCAAAATCATATACCCGTGGCGGGAAGCGAGTGGGGGGGGGGCTGTCTGTAGAGCACCGAGAAGAAGTCGTAGAAAGGGGAGAGGGCAGGAAGGGGGGGTTGCTAAGTCCCAGGGAAAGATGGACACGGGCTGCAAGATAACACCCAGATATCCGGCGTTGCGCAGCCGAGAAAGAGCGCAAACTAGCCATAATAACTCGAATCATCCTGTTAGGATACCGATATTCCATTCTATTGGAACAGGTCAATCGACCTGATACGATCCGATGACGTCCTGAGCCGTGTGAAATTGGTCGGCTTTATTGCAGGAAAGAGCCAACTACGTCAGGAAATCAATAGCCGAAGCCTCCTTTCTTGCACAACACTGCGTTCTATTCGCATTCTCTTATTCGAAGAAGAAGTGAAAAAAAAAAATGAAGGAAAAACGAGTTGGAAGAAAATTTACGATGCACCGTAGCGCTTTGCTGCACCTCTTTTTTGATGCTCCGCAGTTTCCAGGAAAAGTAAAAGAAAATGACTGCCAAGGGACGCGCAGTGAAGTTAGTGAGCACTGTTTCTTAAAATGAGAATGGGGATGTTTGGAAAAATAAAAAATTGAACCATTTTTGGAAATAGTTTGCTTTTTTATTGATTTTTATTTAAGAACATTTCGATGAAGTTTTTTTAATGAAGAAATTGACGAATTAGGATTTTTACGCCTTAACGACAAAGTGTGTCCGGCTGTTATGAACGTAAAACGAGGTTTTCTCATCATAAAATACCTCTTTCTCACCCCTCTCGCAAAAATTTCCATGTATTGTGACCCGCTGATTTCAAATTCGGCCTTAGTTTTTACTCAAAACTCATACTTTTTCCAGAATTTTGAATTTTTTGCTAAGAAGATGTAATTTCGAATTTACGTAAAATCTAGACCAGTTTAATGAAAACTGATATCATTTTTGAAATCAGCGTATCAAAATACCCAACTTAGCGATGATGAAGTGAAATTGTAGGCGTAGAATTATTCTAAAACATAAAAAATTAGTAAAATTAACACTGATGGATGGTGAATGTCGTGGACACATGATGTCGTTTTTTATGCTTACTTATGAATTTAAGGCTCCCCAATACCTAATTTTAAGGTTTGGAGAAGTTGTTCTATAAATAACTAAACGACGAGGGCTTAAATTATGTACTGGACTGACGACCCTCCCAAATAATGGATGTTGAGGGGACTTCGGTATTGTGTTTCAATACTTAATTCTTCACTGTCAGCGATTGGTGAGGACCGTCTGTCGCATACAAAATTTTCACCAGAAGACTCTTTTGCCTAAAATCTCAGAGTTACTGCTCGGCCAAGTCAGAAAACTTTACGTTCTGATTTTGTTCCCAAAGAAGCTGATCGATATCTGAACGCCAATTCAAGATATTTTCTCCTTCGCGTTCTCTTTCTCTGGGGCAGGAACTGTGTTAGAACGACAATACCCTGCACCTACGCCTTTAGTCGAAGTTGCGAATTATAAATTCGTTTAATTCTCATTTGTTGTTTCAAAGCAAAGTTTTCGAGTTATTCCATCAAGATTGAACACTTATGAGTCGCATTCTACAGTAGAGGTGGTTTCAGAAGTGTAGGCGCACCCGCATACCGATGATCTTTGGAATTGGTCAACATTATTTCTCTTGTTACAAAATGAAAATGTATGGAAATGAATTTGAGAGTTGACTTTTCATCGAGGAACACTTTAAAATTAAAAGTTCAAAGTCGAAGACAAGTTTTGTTTAGTTTTGAAGAAATGAAAATTGAAAAGTCGTCAAAGGGAAAAGATTATGGTCTAGGTGCGCCTAAACTTCTGAAACGAGCTCTAAGTACGTTTGACACACGTAATGCTATTCTCATTTTTGATTTGAAGAAAAATAACTTCATTCAATTGAAATTATTTGATGAACAGAGCGTCTTTCTTTCTTGGCCTCAAAAACTCAAAATATTATTTTAAAGTGTTACGGGTGTCACATTTGCTGTGGAACGATCCTTATAAAATCAAAGGTTTTACGAAACTGATCGAATTGACGTTTGAGTGCTTGGTAGCTTGGTGCCTACTTATAAAGGTGAGAAGAACTTGGAAAGATTGTAAAGAAGACGTTTGATTCTGCGCGCGCGGAAGATTTTTACCATTCTTTTTATTTTTGTGTGTGTTTGTGATTTCGGAACTGGCATTTCAAGACGAGGATTTTAAAAGATGTAGGCACGTCTATTATTTCTGTTCGACTTCTATATGGACTCCGGTGCAAAAAGGAGAATGGATGTTAACAGGTACGGGATCAATGCCAACGATTGCATCAAACATCAATGGAGGATGATATTAATGAAGAGGGCGATGATGTGCAAGAAATGAAGGAATACTATATATGAGAAAACGTCCGATTTTATCTGCCGGAATAATATTTAGTCCTAAAAACGTAAATCTTTCCTTATTATCGGTCTCCTCCACAGCCGTTTATATGTTGCCAGATTGCTCAGGGCTGCCGCAGCGGCGGCTCGGGCTATTTGGCAACAATGTTTTCTCTCCATTTGATTCTATGTTAAACAATCGATTTGACAGTGAAGCAGCGCTTGGCCTGCAATCGATTGTTTTACAAAGACTTAAATGGAGGGGAACCATTGTTGCCAAATCGCACGAGCCGCCACTGGACTGCCGTTTTCCGGGTCTTGAACGGCAGTCTATAATCCATCAGCGATCGAACCGGTTGAATCGCTAATTTTGATGTTTCTACATCAGCTATATTGTTGTACTTCTCAAATGATATTTTTTCTAATCGTTGCTTCAACCGGTTGAATCACCGACAGTGGCGTCGCGTCCCATCTGGCAACAATGCAACTGCTCCATTTAAACTCATTAAATATATCGAATTTTCTTTGTGCACTGTGAACCCCCTGAATTCGATATTTTACATGAGTTTAAATGGATATAATACATTGTTGCCGAATTGCACGTGACGCCACTGATCACCGATGGAGTTTAGAGTGCTTGAAATCTACATTTTTTTGAATTGATAAGTTTTAAGACCAACCTCAACACCTAACTCTTGGATCATATGATTCAACCAAAGTGAGGAAATTGTACATATACTTTGTGCGGTTAAATAATAATATGAGGTTATGTAACCTAAGAAAAATATGAAACGACAAGTAATGTTATTCTCATACTTTAATCGCAAGATTGCATGAATCGGAAATAAACCATTTTATTAGATAATGGTATGTTCACTTTCATTTACTGAATTGCTATTGTATGTTGTTAACTTTACGTGCTCAACAATCGGTTACTTAACCCTTTCAAACCTGAAAACATTTTTGGTTTAGGAACAGATTTTTGGCCATTATAGCCGATCTGGCCACAATTTTCTCATATAAAACGATGTATGTACTATTGACGAATTAAAGATTGTCGAGAGATTTTTACACTTTTTCAGTCATATGTGTGAGTGAGAGACTGATCTGCAACGGCTTTCCCACCGCGCCTGCACTGGCCTCTCAGCTGCAAGGTGTGAGGAGTATGAAGAGTGGCCGAACCAGAACCTTGAAGGCGAAAGTTAGCTCGTGAAAATCTCGCGACAATCTTTAATTCGTCGATAGTACTTATCACATTTTCATTTTCTCCATAAGATTCTTTGTTATTCAGATGTACTTACATTGAAATGCACACCAGGTCTGAAAGGGTTGAGGTGATTTCAGCAGACCGATCATTTACTTTTTCGTCAAACCGATTGTCAAGACTGTCTATGAGTAACCCTGCACTGAGAGATTTTGTTTTTGTTTTTGTTTTTTTAAATTCAAGGTGTATTTCGTTTTTTTTTAAAGAAACTGCAAAGTGAAATATTGACTAAGGGGAAATTCCTTTGTAACCCAAGGGAAATGTCTGCTGCTACAAGTAAAATATTCCTTGTTGTGACAGTGATTCTCCTTCATGCAACAGAACTTTATTTCTAGCAAGGAAAACTGTCTCAAGTAAACGTGTTTCCTTGTTTTTAAAGAAGTGATTTCTCTCAGTGTAGGTATTGGTTTAGAACTATGACTTAACTGCTGTTATTGTTGTATAATACTAGACTGTTTCAGTGTGACGTCAATGAGTCACCGTAACCAAATCTGATTGGTCAATGAACCGCGCTGACACTAAATCTAATTGGCTGAGTTACACATATTTTATAATGGAACCAGAATCTGATTTGCGAGGTAACCTTCTTGAGTTCTGCCGTCATCACTAAAACCGTATATCTACGCTACGCTGTGCTGCGCTGGAGACAGGAAAAGAATATTCTTCGGCACGGCTTAGAAGGTGCAAACCTTTCGGTGAAAAGCTGAGAGACAAAGGCAACGGAAAGGGAAAACGAGGAGAGTTGAAAATGAAGAGAGGGGATGGAGGTCAAAAGACGGGCTGGGCGAAAGATTAAAAGGAATGTTGAAAAAATATTATAAATGATCTATACTGGTATTGACTCATCGAGGGTCGTTAGAAAGTGAAAAGATGAATTTCTCAAGGCTCGACGCTCAAATCTCTCTTGGGACTTGACTCTTTTCAAAAGAGGCGATCTAGATGTAACGAGGCGTTCCAACAAACTAACACTAGTTAGATCCGTCATCCTTTTACGGTCAAAGCACCAAGAAAGACTGATATAATAGAGCTCGTTTTGGACCTGAAGGCCGGACCTATGCCTATAAACTTCGGCCAAATTTGAGAATTTTATTTCTTCAAAAACAATGGGACAGTTGCAAGGGTCTTAAATTTTGTGTTTTTCGTAACGAAAATGATAGTACTAGATGAGCTGAGAACAATGGTGACTTTGGTTTTTTCCGGAGTGTCTCGGTTTTGGAGGTACATACGAGTAAAGTTGTAAAACATCGTGTGCGCATAGTGACGTCACTACGCGGAAATCCCATTTAAAACATTGTCTTTTGGGCCAAAATCTCATCTCCGTAAGAATGGGACTTAATTAGAAACCAAAGGCGTTTGTGTTCTCAGCTTATCTAGTACTTTCATTTTCTTTATAAAAAACACAACATTTCAGACCCTTGAAACTGCCCCATTCAACAACTTAAATGCAAATGTAAAGAAAAAATACTCAGAGACACAATTTTCCACTAAAAATAGCAAGAGTTTTCTAATAAGAAGTCCTTAAAAAGTATTGCTGGCTGTTTTCAGGAAAATTCTGGTCTTTCCAAGTAGGTTTCCGGCAATTTTGACCAGGACAATCAGGTGACAAGTGTCAGGATTTCCTTGCGGAAACTTCTTATTACAAAAGTTGTATCCGTGTAAACATTCGAAAGCTTGTGAAGTTAAATGAATGTATTAACTATGAGACAGCAGTCAAAAGGCGGTGCGAGTTCGATGTGATGAATCGTTATGCGACGAGCCTTTGGAACTCAGTTTTACCGTTAATCCGTTAATATCGGGGACTTAGTGGCGTAGCCAAGAATTTTTCTAGGGGGGAGGGGGTCCCGGGGTCCGAAAATTGTGAAGGGGGGGTCCCAAGATACTAATTTGGTCAAATTTGTCTGAAAACGCAAAAAATTATAACTTTTTTACTTTTTTTGGACAAATTTTGGTGTCAAGGGAGAGGGTCCAGACCCCCTGGACCCCCTGGAAACCCCCCCCCCCCGCCCCCTGGCTACGCCGCGCCACTGAATCGGAGTTTGCCCCACAATTTTTCGCACGAAGCTGCACTGAAAAAAAAAAAAGATAGCCAAAAGCATGACGATATGTGAACCAATGTAAGGGATGGTACATATCAGAATGCTATAGTGTTTGTACCATAGTTTTTGAATATATTGAGGAAATTCTAGTTCTATAACCATATTCTGGTATTAACACCAAAATTTGCTGGTCAAAGTACTAGGCTCTGTGTGGTTTATATGTCGTCGTGCTTCTGGTACTGTTACTAGAATGTAGGAATTATTTTTTTCAGTTTGAGGCTTGAGTGTGTTTCTTTCTCGGAAGTGATATTCTAATTTTCTCGAAAAATTCAAACTTCGATGGATAGATCATTATCGCTTCGTATCAATCAATATGACGATGTATCGCTGAGTTAGCAAGCCGACTATTTAATTTTTTGGTTAACCGATCGTCAAGACTGTCTCTGAATGACGCTCTACTGGTCGTGCATTGTTAGGTTCAAAATCAACCGTTTCTTAAGTTTCCAGTTAGCTAAATACTGCTCGTGGCCCGTGGGTAACTGCTTAAAACTGTGGAGATACAGAATACTATTATTACGTGCAAATTATTTTGACGGTTTAAATTAAAGATACTTCCAAATTTGATGGCATTAAAATAATAGTTCAATGTATTCGTGAAACCCCTCTCGTGCCAAAATACCGGCTGAATTTCAGATTAGTTTATCAATTTTCATTGCAGTGTTAGCAAAGGTCATTCTAATTTATTTACATTCTGTTCGGTCCTTAGTTTTTGTTAGAAAAACGACGTCTCAAAAATGTTAAAGTTACTGGAGACGAAACCAAGTTTCATTATTATACTCTGTTCCAGATAACATTGCACCTGAGTCGGACGAATCAAAACCGTAAATGGCAACAGCGCGTCCTGAGCCGTGGCGTTCTCGAACGCTGAGCAGGGTAGTCGTTTTGTCCGGGGTTCTATTGTCCGGCTCGGGGCCGGACCCTTTTTTCACAGCTAGCGAACGACTCCCGGCAGAAAAATTAAATTGTTTTGTGCTTACGATTTTTGAATTTTTTATTTAAAATTCGTATTCTGCTGAACGTGTCGAGAAAATTGATACCAAACAGTTGGGGAAAAATGCATGCTTAATACATATGAGGCGGACATTAAATCAGAGGAATCGCGCATTATATTTACTAAACGTGAATTTTTCCCCCGATAATTTGGTATCGATATTCTCGACACGTTCAGCAAATTACGAATTTCAAGTCGAAAATTCAAAAATCGTAAGCACAAAAAAATTTAATTTTTCTGCCGGGAGTCGTTTACTAGCTGTGTAAAAAGGTTCAGGCCCCGAGCCGGACAATAGAGCCTCGGACAAAAAGACTACCTTGCTCAGCGTCCGAAAATGCCATGGCTCAGGACACACTGTTGCCATTTACGGTTTTAATTCGTCTAACTCAGGTGCAATGTTATCTGGAACAGAGTATAATTTCAACTCTCTTGAGTACTTTACGATTGGCTCGTTCAATGACGAGGTCAAGTTTTTACTTAAAACCTCTTCGGCACCGATCATGACTCACGAAACCCCCCCCCCCAGGTTTTTCTCTTTCGTAATTTTTTATTTTTTTGAATTTATTTCTCTAGTAAAATCTCTAACGTCACTGTATTCCATGAAATCGATGCATGGAGTGTGGATTGATGTGTGTCTATTATTATAAAAGTCTTGAGAGATGATCAAACTGGAAGGTATGACTGAATAAACTTGATTACTCAACGTAATTATCAAGATATTCCTATGTTTGTGTAGTGCCTACGTTTTCAATGCCGCGTCGTCTTTAATTGGAGTGGAAAAAGATGAGCTTTTAGCTTTAATTAGACCTGACCTTTTCCTTCTTCTTCTCTCTCCCACTCTCTCTCCCTCTCTTCCTCTCTCCCCCCTCTCTCTCTTGTTCCTGTCTGTTTATCCATCATAATTCGATGCCTTTGAGAGTCAGATGTCGGAGATATATACGTATACGATTTGAGGCTGTACGTGAGGAGAAAATTAATGATCCGAGCATCGCTATTGTTCTGATTGGTTCATGAGAAAGAAACAATGACCCAATGAAGCAAGGAGTACCGAAGGCACCCCCGCCCCCTCCTCTCCGCGACTCTCCCTCCCTCCCTCCCTCCCTCCCACACAGGCCCCTCGCGGCCTCTCGTCTCCTGCTCACCTCAATCAATCCCCGAGTCCTCGAATCTAGCAATCGGAGTATCCGAGTTTCAAACGCTCAACACTATTCACCATCCTCCACCATGTGCACCAAAGACTCGAAGTTTAGGTTCGGTTCGGTTTGTGTGTAGCCTCTCTCTCTCTCTCTCTCTCTCTCTCTCTCTCTCTCTCTCTCTCTTTCTTTCTTTCTTAACTCTCTCTCTCCCTCTCTAGACTAGAGACTAGAGAGCGAGAGAGAGAGAGTTAAGAAAGAGAGAGAGAGAGAGAGAGAGATGGGAAAGAGAGAGAGAGAGAGAGAGAGAGAGAGAGAGTTAAGAGTGAGTGTGTGAGAGAGATAGAGTGAGAGGGGGTGGAAGGGGGGAGAGACCTTTAACATCCAGACTAGATTCGGATCGGACCATGATTCCCATACCTTATAGCCGCCGCATGAAGCCAGCCTTCGTCCGCGATCAGGAAATTGGCCACCATTTATAATTTTTACCTGTCAAAATTATGTTCCAAGTTCAGTTTTTGAACTAATATCAAAGAGCACCTCTTTGGCTTTATTAGTTGTTGAAATAACCCAATGCCTCCTCCCTGCCCTCTCTGCTTTTTATTCTTTCTCTCTCGCACTCACTCTCTTTCGCCCCCATATTTTTACATTTTTCTTTCTCTTTCTCTTTCTCTCCGCTGGATGCGCTCCTCTCTCTCTCTCTGTCTCCCCTTTTTTCCTCTTTCCGCGGGTCCGGAGAGTTGGGACTGGGGGAGAGCCGACAGCGCTCTTCCAAAAGAATGGCGCGAGAGGAGATGGTTGGTTGAAGAGGGGAAAAGGGGAAGAGATCGAGGGGGGGAGGGGGAGGGGCGGGGGGGACGCCGATCTAATAGATGGGAAGTGAAGCGGTACCATTAGCCACGATTTCAAATTTTTCTTTCTCATGTCAGTAGTTGGTGATTGTGACGGAAGACCGGCCATATTGGATAACGCATTCTTATTTTATCCATGCCGCTTCCATTTTTCTTTTCATTTTTATTTCCCCTTGTTAATCATTCTTAATTATCAATTAATTAATTGAATTACCGTTTCATTTGCTCGCGTGTGCTGCCGCGCTAGTGTAGTGCCGTCGGATTGACCCGCGAAAGTCGCTCTGATTTTGAATTTTAAGTGCGCGAAAGTTTCAGTTTTGTGTTCGTGTTTTGATAAACTTTCTGTTTACGGAAGGGAATTTGGTTTTGGATTATCGTTGTGTTCGATTTCGTGAATTTTGTGATTAGTAATTAACCCCGGAGCAGAGTTCGGAGGATTCGGTCGATTGTGTGTTTTTGTTTCTTTTGATTTTGATACAACAATATTTTTCTTGGAAAATCTCGATTATAATAAATTGTGCTAAGCAGTGTGTTTAAATATTTACATGTTTTCATATTTGGAAATGTTTCATTTTTTTTTTTACTCCCTCTTGAAATTTGATTTTTTTGTGTGAGCAAATTGTGGACAGATTTGTTCGTACGAATTTATTGTGGATTGTGCAAAGGATTTTGTTCTTTTAGCTGCACCCTCGTGGTCTCCAAAATCATAAATGGATTTAATTTCGATTGGAAAGAGGTAATTTGTTCTTCTTATTATTTTTTAACCTGAAGGAATGTTTCCTTTTTAATTTTGACATTTCACAAATAATGTTTGAATTTAGAACTAAGGCGGAGCATCCAATGTATTTTAATTGTTAGAAGTGTTGGTGTTGCATCGAACACCTCAATTGTAGATTTGTCAGAAATTTTCCTTATGACAGGTTCGATTGAGACTGTATGATGTATTTATCTGCATATCTCTTCCGGTTTAGTTTTTCTCGGGAAGAAAAGGCGCATGAATTTTGGGGTGCGCTCGTTAATGTAAATCGACGTTGAAAAGAAATACAGGATCGCAAGAAAGAGCATACTGCACGTTTTTCGTGCCCTATTTTTCAAAGAAATCCAGACGGATTATAATCTCGTGCAATTCGCAGGAGGTTTTAATCATGGGTGGTTGCCTTCGGTCAATAAGATTACGATCTTTGAAATAATAGACCTAAGGATTGATGCTCAGCAAATTAAGCGGCATGTGACAACTATTATTTTTGGGTCTTAACCCGTTTTTTGGAAGTCGAAAAGTGAGATGTGACTGCTGAAAGGTAACTTGTCCCATGTCTTTTGTCACCTGGGCGCAGGTATCTCTGCATCTGACTCTCCTTGTCGACAAATCTCACGTCGAAGGGGAAGATGGACTAGCTCTCCCTGCTCGCCAGTGCAATAGAGATGTCACCTTTAATTGTGGGCCTTTCTTGTCTTTGTTGCCTTTGTTGTAGGGCTCAATGAGATAGTCTTTGTTGTCTTTCTGTGTGGTTTACGCTTTGGTTTGGACTGATGGTCCTATAAACCTTTCTTTCATTTCCTTTTATCTTAAAATTAGCAGTGGTTTTTCTGGAGCATCCTTCCAGTGTTCGAGTGAGTCAGGTTTTCGTTTCCTTCCACCTTTCCTCTTGGTGTTACAGACGGGACGGTGTTGTCATTACATGTGTTTATAATCGATACATCGCATAGAATTTTTGAAAGTTGTAAATATACGCATCAACGCTTGTTTACTACCAGATGTTTATTGTAAGAAACATTTTACACTGACTATGATAAAAACTTCTTATAAGTAGTTACCGTAACAAAAATTTTGTTCTTTGCTGTCCTAACCGGATTTCCTGTAAAAGATCTCTCCTATTTTAAGGGCTTTTTTCTGCCCCCTTTACGCGGAAAAAAAAGACTGGTAGAATTTACCATCTGCATAGCTGATTTTAGAGTCTGCTATCAAGTGTGGTAAATTTTACCATCATATGGTAAATGCAACATACTTTGTGGTGAAATGTACTAGCTGGTTATCTTAATTTACCTCATGATACGTTGCATTCATCATACTTGATAACAGATTCCAAAAATCAACTGTGCAGATGGTAAATTCTACCAGTCATTTTTTCCGTGTAGGTCAAAAATGAAAAGTCTGAAAGAAGGAAAACAACCGTGAATTCTGTGTGCATGGAGGTCTAATCTAACAGAGAATATCAATGAAAAGGATATTCATATAATTGGTTTGTATAACCCATTCGGGTATTAATATGGCTAGTTTTGCGATTTTTCGGGGGGGGGGGTGGATATTTTTCACTATAAAAGTGGGAATTTACGTATGAGCACGAGAGAGTGACATATTTCTGCTTTAAATATGTTGTTACCTGCATAAAGATAAGTATTTGGTCTCCCGGAGAAGCTGTCACTCGCTTGAACTCATACCTAAAACTTAACTAAATAGCCGTCATAGCGGCTTAATTTGCCGTTTTCCCCTAAAAAAATCGCAAAACCAGCCCTGCCAAATTCATACACGAATGAGGTGTACAAACCAACTGTAAATACCCATTTCATTGATATAATTTCTGTTGGATTAGACCCTCAAGCACATGTTATTTACAGAATATTCTTCTGTTTTCAAACTTTTAATGTTTGACCAAAAAGGAGGCAGAAAATGGCACTTAATGGGACAGGTCTTTTATCCGAGCTTCCGGTAAGAAAAGTTCAAATTAAAATTCTCGTTACGTTAACTGGATGGAAAGTTTTCTTAGTGCACCAGACTACGGCAATAGATGATAGTGCTGGTTGCTCAAGCCTTTTCCTTTGAGGTTTGTACGCGTATACACACTTTGACCGCACAACGTCCTATGACCTTGTTAGATGGCCATGAACTTTAATTTTACCGTCTTTTCGGACGTTTATGGCACGTACGTTCCGTGTTTCGCAAGATGGGCTCTAAAGACTAAAAGCGAGGGAAATTAGAGCGTCATAAGGAATTTTTGGAACTACGGATCAAGTTGCTTCTTCTCTGCTAGGGTGCTTTTTTAAGAATGGTAATCATGTTAATGGTCAGATCTGGCAACTGTGTCCAGTGGCGTCGTTTGCAATCTGGCAACGTTATTTTTCCCTGTTTAAACTCATGTAAAATATCGATTAGAGGGAGTGCCTTGTGCACCTCCAACCAGTGGCGTCGCATGGCAACAATGCAACAGCTCAATTTAAACTCGTTAAATATATCGAATTTTCCTTGTGCACTGTGCACCCCCTGAATTCGATCTTTTACATGAGTTTAAATAGATATAATAAATTGCTGCCAAACTGATGCCACTGCCTCCAACAGTCCTGCTTTTTGCAGACGTTTATATGAATAGAATGCAGCGTTGCCAGCTTGCGGACGCAACGCCGCGGCTGACTGTGTCACAGTTATGGGCTAATTAATTGTGTCTACCATTTAAATTTGGCCTCTCTCCAAGCTTTATACTAAATTATAAAACGTCAAAAGAATGAAGCGTTTTCATAAGAACTGCTGTGAAAGAAAGATCCCAATAACTTTTCCTGCCGTCAAGAACTTGGTATGATGTGAAGGCATTTAGAAATCGGGAGCTTCGCTTGTGCCGGAAATAGAAATCGAATTGTAAACATGAAGATAGTGTTCAATTACTAACTTGAGTTTCCAATGTTTTAAACAGCATAAATATATTAAAATGAAATTATAAAATTAATATATCAAAATGGATCATCTACCTATTAGATCTGTTGTACATATTATTGTACATCTGAATAACATTGAATCTTATGGAAAACAAAAAAGTACAATATGCGCATTGATTTAGATGAAAAGACAGATCTAAGATGTAAGATCAACTATGTTGGTCAAAAATCCGTTTCCGAAGAAAACAAATTTCAGGTATGAAAGGGTTAAGTAGATATAGGTAAATTAAATACACTGATATTTTTTGGACCCTTCCACTGAAAAACAAAAAATTAAAATTACCAGAAGCATGACGATATGTGAAGTGAACTAATGTGAAGGATATAGTACAACTACCAGAATTCTAGTGTCTGTACCGCAGTTCTTGAAAATGTTGACGAAGTTCTAGTTCTGTAACCATATTTTGGTAATAACACAAAAATTTTCTCGTCAAAGTAATAGACTTTCTGTGGTTCATCGTATCGTTGTGCTTCTGGTAATATTATGGCTTCGGCTCCGAGTTCCTGGTTTAATTGAACATAGTGTAATGTTGCCAGATTGCTCGCTACGGCACTGAGCTAAATCGGTATTCAAATTGAATTTCATGCTGATTGTTAAAATTAAACGGTATAACGAATCATGACTGAGTTTCTATGGTATAATAACCGAAGCGTCTCGCGGATTGCGATTTATTGAATTCTAACCTATATGAATCTACATGAAAAAGTTTTTTTTTCTTTGTATGAGTAGTTCAGCAATCTGTCAAAAAATCAATTGACCTGACAATTGGCGTCTGTTCTAGAGGTTATGTCCATGAAAAAGTAAAAAAAAAAAAAAAAATTATATTCATCCTTGCAAGGGCTGTAGTATTCAATGTTTTTGAAATGAGGCTCTTCCAAACTTTTGCTATGTGAGCAAATGAATAGTCCGAATAAAATTGATGTAAAAACCAGCGCAAATCCCAAAAATAACACTAAAAAAGTCTAATCCTCTGTAATAAACTCACAATACTGCTACAATGGCAAGATTGTAATGATGGTCCAACGCCGGTATCATGGGATTTTTCTTTCTAATTTGTCTTTTTCTCTACGGATTCACAGAGATATGTCTCAAATTAGATGAGAATCTCCTATGATACCTGTGTCTCTCTGCCAGTAAGCCCTATTCTGAGAGTGAATTTCGTGATTTTTTGTGTATTCATCGTCATTTTTTACAGGTTTTTATGCAAGAATCAACTCTTCAATCCCCTGTAGCAAAAGTTTGCAAGAGCTCCATTGAAAAAAGTCGGTGATCTGATTGAAAATACGCTGGCTGTGCATTAAAATTGTTGGACATGCTATTTTGAACCGACGGACCCTTTATTAAAGACAAAAATCATTGAACAAATTAATGTTTCTATAAACAAACTTTGAGGAAATAGTTCCAACCTCCCCCCCCCCCCCCCCCCCTTGAAAAAGTCAAAGTAGCACAAAAGTTGTTTTCTTTTGATTTGAAGGAGTGAGATTTGGAAATTCCCCAACTATTATCAGTGAGGTCAGATTACCCTTTTAATGAAAACAAGCTCTTCCGGTAGTTGGCGCGGCTCTCATTGAACAATTAAATCGCGAATTGGAAGTTATTCTCTCGCTTGAATTTAAGCAAAAATATTGCATATTATAGCTCTTTGCAAAGATCAATATCAATTTTTGTCATGTAGAATCATAGGTAAGACTGGTGGTAAGAGGCAACACTATATCTCTATGACTTTAAAGTAATTTCGTAAGTCTGTGCGTGAATTTCGTAATTTTTTAATGTGCTCTTCGTAATTTTTTAATGAGCTCATCGTAATTTTCGCTGGATTTTACTCAAAAATTGCCTGTTCAATCTCTTACAGCAAAAGTTGGCAAAGGCCCCCATTGTATCTATTGATTTGGATGATGAGTTTATAAAATTCTGCCAGCTGCAAGCTGCACTGAAAAAAAAAGATTACCAGAAGCATGCGACAGTATGTGAACCTATGTAATGGATAGTACAAAATTACCAAAATTCTAGCATTTGTACCATAGTTCTTGAAAATTTTTAGGAAATTCTAGTTCTATGACCATATTCTAGTATTAACGCCAGCATTTTCTGGTCAAAGTACTAGATTTTCTGTCGTTCACATATCGTTGTGTTTCTGTCAATATGACTAGAATCTGGTATTATGACTATCTCTTTTTTCAGTGTGAAGAGTAGACCCGTTATTTATGAAACTACGGGCAAAATTGTCGACGACTCAAAAGCAGTTAAGACTTTGACATATCTGCTCGAATGTTTGTGAGTCGTGACTTGTGTGTCGCAAGCAACGAACTAAAGCGATAGAGATAGGATTGATGGGACGTCATTTTCAGTGGCGAGGCGTGCCATTTGGCAATGTCTCTTTGCCCCCCATTTAAACACATTAGAAAGGTCGAAACATCTGGTCATAGCCGATGACCGAAGCATTCGATTCTTTTAATGAGTTTAAATGCAAAGAGTACATCGTTGTCAAATTTCACGCCTCGCTACTGGTGATTTTGAAACTTTCAGGAGGCGCCATGCAGTGGCGTCGCGTGTAATTTGGCAAGAATGTATTCTATCCATTTAAACTAATGTAAAATATCGAATTCAGGGGGTGCACGTGCACAAGGAAAATTCGATATATTTAATGAGTTTAAATGGAGCAGTTGCATTGTTGCCAGATGGCACGCGACGCCACTGCAGCCATGATGGAAATCTCTCATGCACATTTTACACGGGCTCGGTTTGTTTGCCTCATATTTTTTAACCTCAAAAATAAGTTGTGACATCCACTTGAAATTGGTTTTAAACGAAAGTGTAAGTGTTTGTGGCTATCTGGACACGGAAATCGATCTATAACTGTTTCTTCTGGAAGGATGCTCGCGCGATAAATAAACTGATGACACGTGACAGAAACAAGCAAAATTTTCTCACCTGTAGTATTGTAATGGAATTATGTATCCAGATAGCCACTCTAAATCAATGGGGCAGTTGCAAGGGTCTGGAATTTTGTGTTTTTTGTAAAGGAAATGATAGTACTTGATGAGCTGAATAATGGTGACTTTCGTTTTTTCTAAGTGTCCCCGTTATGGAGATAAACATGTGTAAAATTGTAAAAAATTATGTGCGTAGTGGCATCATTATACGCAGAATTCTCATTTAAAACAATGTATTTTGGGCCAAAATCTCATCTATGGAACAAGAGGACGTAATTCGAAACCAAAGACATCTTTGTTCTCAGCTCATCAAGTGCTTTCATTTTCTTTATAAAAAACACAACATTTCAGACCCTTGCAACTGCCCCATTGCACTTCGGTTTAAAACCAATATCCTCTGGATTAATTACAATTTTTAATTTAAGAAAAAAAAAAAATACTATAGAAACAAACCAGAATGAGATGGCCCATGCTGAGATAGGACTTATATCATGTATGAGCCTCTCTATTGCTATAAGTAGCGCACCGAGAGTTTCTTCATCTCTCTCTCTCTCTTTTCTCCATTAAGAAACGTATGTTAGACAAGGATGGACAACGGGATAAAACCCCCTCTTTCTGTCCTTTTCCTACTTATATATTCAAATGGGAAATGAGAGAGATGGAAGGGATCCTGGTTGCGCCATAGTGATTGCTATAACTCGTGCGTCGCAAGTGCGCGCTTGTTGAACGTAGCGCGTTGTGTGAATCAAGTTTCTCCTTCAAGGTAGGCAACATGACTCTCTCGAGCGTCGAATAAGTTATCGCAGCCGCAGGTTCTTCCTTGGTCGGTTTCGCTTCGGTACTACTCAAACTTCCAAGTGGACTTGCTTGTGGTAGTCGAGGTATTCGCATCCTCCGTACTCCGCGATCAGTTTGGTGCTCGGTGAGAGTCCGCGTCAGAAGTGAAGGCGAAGCTCATTATAATGATCGTCGCAATTTTTTCCAACGTCATTTCTCTAATTCCACGATGGAATGGAACTGTTGCCTACTTTTGCTGCAGCAATATAGAACCTTGATTTTCACGTAAAATTCAGCAAAAATAAACGATGCCCACATTAAAAACTTTAAAAAAACCACTCATTAACTCAAGACCGGCATATCACCACATTGAGGGAACCACCGTATGCACTATGCATATGTGAACAACGTCGTAACTACAAAATGATGGAATTTCCTTCTAAATACGTGAAATATTGGCTGCATTTGCTGTCGGGTCTTTTCTGGCTTATCAAAGATTTCAAAATAATACAAGAATTGTATGATGTATACACCTAAATGAAACATTCAAATGTTTGTATAAGTTCTGTTGATGTTTGTTTACATAAACGCGGTGGTTTGGTTCCGTCTGTGTTGTTGTTCGTCGGTGATAATAGTGTCTAGTGTAGCGTTGTTTGAAGTGGAAGTGATTTTCTGAGTTAATGAGTGGATTTTGAGAGATTTTAATGTGCGTATCTTTAATTTCGCAGAATTTCATGGTAGAATCAATGTGTCATATTGCTGTAGCAGCACGCAACAGACCCATTGAATGCAAATGAATTTTCGGGCCTTGGTTTTTCGTTAAAGAGCGCTTTAAAATTTCAATGTGAAAGAAGAATGAAAGTTGGCCAAAGATTATCGGTTGAACTCCGCCTCCACTTCTGAAACGAGCTCTACTCTCTACTCGGTATATATTACATACTCACAGGGCCGTAGCTAAACCTCTGAGGGCCCCGGGGCAAGATGAATTTCGGGGGGCCCCCTAAAATTGGGGAAGGTGACTGGGGATGTGGGGGTCTTTCAGACCCTCTTGCCCTTCCGGAGCACCGCCAATGTAATTTTAAATGGGATAATAGACTTACGAGCAGACCTGTCGTTTGGGCGGGCTTTTAATCGCTGACAAGGCGCAGGGCTCTCAAAACGTCCCCTCTGCTCTTCCGGGGACCCGCCAATGTAATTTTAAATGAGAAAACAGACTTACGAGCAGACCTGTCTTTTTGGTTGGCTTTTAATCGCCGACAAGGCGCAGGGCTCTCAAAACGTCCCCTCTGCTCTTCCGGGGCACCGCCAATGTAATTTTAAATGGGAAAACAGACTTACGAGCAGACCTGTCGTTTTGGTGGGCTTTTAATCGCTGACAAGGCGCAGAGCTCTCAAAACGTCTCCTCTGCTCTTCCGGGGACCCGCCAATGTAATTTTAAATGAGAAAACAGACTTACGAGCAGACCTGTCGTTTTGGTGGGCTTTTAATCGCTGACGAGGCGCAGAACTCTCAAAACGTCTCCTCTGCTCTTCCGGGGACCCGCCAATGTAATTTTAAATGGGAAAACAGACTTACGAGCAGACCTGTCGTTTTGGTGGGCTTTTAATCGCTGACAAGGCGCAGAGCTCTCAAAACGTCTCCTCTGCTCTTCCGGGGACCCGCAAATGTAATTTTAAATGAGAAAACAGACTTACGAGCAGACCTGTCGTTTTGGTGGGCTTTTAATCGCTGACGAGGCGCAGAACTCTCAAAACGTCTCCTCTGCTCTTCCGGGGACCCGCCAATGTAATTTTAAATGGGAAAACAGACTTACGAGCAGACCTGTCGTTTTGGTGGGCTTTTAATCGCTGACAAGGCGCAGAGTTCTCAAAACGTCTCCTCTGCTCTTCCGGGGACCCGCAAATGTAATTTTAAATGAGAAAACAGACTTACGAGCAGACCTGTCGTTTTGGTGGGCTTTTAATCGCTGACGAGGCGCAGAACTCTCAAAACGTCTCCTCTGCTCTTCCGGGGACCCGCCAATGTAATTTTAAATGAGAAAACAGACTTACGAGCAGACCTGTCGTTTTGGTGGGCTTTTAATCGCTGACGAGGCGCAGAACTCTCAAAACGTCTCCTCTGCTCTTCCGGGGACCCGCCAATGTAATTTTAAATGGGAAAACAGACTTACGAGCAGACCTGTCGTTTTGGTGGGCTTTTAATCGCTGACAAGGCGCAGAGCTCTCAAAACGTCTCCTCTGCTCTTCCGGGGACCCGCAAATGTAATTTTAAATGAGAAAACAGACTTACGAGCAGACCTGTCGTTTTGGTGGGCTTTTAATCGCTGACGAGGCGCAGAACTCTCAAAACGTCTCCTCTGCTCTTCCGGGGACCCGCCAATGTAATTTTAAATGGGAAAACAGACTTACGAGCAGACCTGTCGTTTTGGTGGGCTTTTAATCGCTGACAAGGCGCAGAGTTCTCAAAACGTCTCCTCTGCTCTTCCGGGGACCCGCAAATGTAATTTTAAATGAGAAAACAGACTTACGAGCAGACCTGTCGTTTTGGTGGGCTTTTAATCGCTGACGAGGCGCAGAACTCTCAAAACGTCTCCTCTGCTCTTCCGGGGACCCGCCAATGTAATTTTAAATGAGAAAACAGACTTACGAGCAGACCTGTCGTTTTGGTGGGCTTTTAATCGCTGACGAGGCGCAGAACTCTCAAAACGTCTCCTCTGCTCTTCCGGGGACCCGCCAATGTAATTTTAAATGGGAAAACAGACTTACGAGCAGACCTGTCGTTTTGGTGGGCTTTTAATCGCTGACAAGGCGCAGAGCTCTCAAAACGTCTCCTCTGCTCTTCCGGGGACCCGCAAATGTAATTTTAAATGAGAAAACAGACTTACGAGCAGACCTGTCGTTTTGGTGGGCTTTTAATCGCTGACGAGGCGCAGAACTCTCAAAACGTCTCCTCTGCTCTTCCGGGGACCCGCCAATGTAATTTTAAATGGGAAAACAGACTTACGAGCAGACCTGTCGTTTTGGTGGGCTTTTAATCGCTGACAAGGCGCAGAGTTCTCAAAACGTCTCCTCTGCTCTTCCGGGGACCCGCAAATGTAATTTTAAATGAGAAAACAGACTTACGAGCAGACCTGTCGTTTTGGTGGGCTTTTAATCGCTGACGAGGCGCAGAACTCTCAAAACGTCTCCTCTGCTCTTCCGGGGACCCGCCAATGTAATTTTAAATGAGAAAACAGACTTACGAGCAGACCTGTCGTTTTGGTGGGCTTTTAATCGCTGACGAGGCGCAGAACTCTCAAAACGTCTCCTCTGCTCTTCCGGAGACCCGCCAATGTAATTTTAAATGGGAAAACAGACTTACGAGCAGACCTGTCGTTTTGGTGGGCTTTTAATCGCTGACAAGGCGCAGAGCTCTCAAAACGTCTCCTCTGCTCTTCCGGGGACCCGCCAATGTAATTTTAAATGAGAAAACAGACTTACGAGCAGACCTGTCGTTTTGGTGGGCTTTTAATCGCTGACGAGGCGCAGAACTCTCAAAACGTCTCCTCTGCTCTTCCGGGGACCCGCCAATGTAATTTTAAATGGGAAAACAGACTTACGAGCAGACCTGTCGTTTTGGTGGGCTTTTAATCGCTGACAAGGCGCAGAGTTCTCAAAACGTCTCCTCTGCTCTTCCGGGGACCCGCAAATGTAATTTTAAATGAGAAAACAGACTTACGAGCAGACCTGTCGTTTTGGTGGGCTTTTAATCGCTGACGAGGCGCAGAACTCTCAAAACGTCTCCTCTGCTCTTCCGGGGACCCGCCAATGTAATTTTAAATGAGAAAACAGACTTACGAGCAGACCTGTCGTTTTGGTGGGCTTTTAATCGCTGACGAGGCGCAGAACTCTCAAAACGTCTCCTCTGCTCTTCCGGGGCACCGCCAATGTAATTTTAAATGGGAAAACATACACGGAAAAAAAAGATTAGTGAAAATAACCATACGGATACCTGATTTTGGCACCTGCTAGATATTATGGTAAACTTGACCAGCAGTATGGTACATTTACAGATACTTTAAGTAAATTCGACATGCAATCAGGTAACATCATCTAGTACCTAGTCAAAACATAGTATACTTCTGGTTAACATTACCATAACATCTAGCAGGTGCCAAAATCAGGTATCCGTATGGTTATTTTCACCGTAGTTTTTTTTCCGTGTACTTACAAGCAGACCTGTCGTTTTTGTGGGCTTTCAATAGCTGACAAGGCGCAGGGCTCTCAAAACGTCCCCTCTGCTCTTCCGGGGCACCGCCAATGTAATTTTAAATGGGAAAACATACTTACAAGCAGACCTGTCGTTCTTGTGGGCTCTCAATCGCTGGCAAGGCGCAGGGCTCTCAAAACGTCCCCTCTGCTCTTCTGGGCTACTCATAAAACTGCAAGTTTTGTAAAAGAGGTGATTTGCACTTTCTAGATGCGTTGATTTTCTAAGAGCGCACTGCTTGGACAATCATCTCTATCTCATTGTAAAAGGGAATTTTCATTGAAAGCAACAAAAAGTCTTTACGCTGAATGTTGAATCATCCGTACTTCCATTCCCCCCGCCCCCCATTTCGTTTCGTTTTTTGTTATAAAGTATTTTTTCAAGCCAAGGAATGTCAGGTTGCTGTTTTTGAATTTGGTTATGACTTTTAGTTATTTCTAGTCTCCGTATCGATACACTTTTGAAGCATTTTACGTACAAAATCAATGTTTAAAATTTCTTTTGTAAAAGTTTGATGCTGAAACTTAAACCTAAACATTTTCGTTCGCGCCTTTTTGTAAATCCTCCCGAAGAAATCCTTGTCTAGAGCATCGATGTTTGATGTCCGTCTATTTAGTAATTTAGCATCGTACAAGACAAGCACTTTGACAATAAATCCGTCGAAGCTAATCAATCTTGCAATAAAGGTTATCTTTCTATCGCGGGAGTGATTAATTTTTTTCTTTAAATTATTTCACCGAGCGTATGCCGGCCATGCTGTCGCTTCGCGTCGCCACGCGTGTCAAGCTTAAACCACTCACCTAAGGCAATCAAGTAAAGTTTAATGTGCAGTGATGTTCATAATGTTCATTAGATACAAGGCTGAAGGCCCCCTCGCCTTAAACAGCAAATGAGCATTCGAGGATCTCATTTTTTAAAGTCTTGCGATACCATTAATTTGTCGTGTTCTGAAAAATAAAAAAATTGCTCTTGCAACTCTTATGGAGGAGAAATATGCTCGTTTTTTTTGGGGTAGCTAGCTAACCGACCCATTTTTGGGCAGATTTGAAACTCAAAGATCCTTGGAGATAAACAAAATATGTTTAAAGTACACGTTTATTTTACCTCTCTTCGGTGCTAACTCTGGTGTATGTTTTTTTAAGAAGAATTCCGAAATCCTATGTATAGATGACCCTTAACCATTTCATGTACGCGCATTTTGAGATTTGACTTTTTCTTAGATTTTTTTAGACCGCACAGTGTAGTGAGAAAAAAGCTCCGAAATCGCTTTAGGCAGCTTTACTCGGTAAATTATCGAGTTATTTAAAAACTGAAAAAAAAGACACATTTTTCTTTTGTGGATAGGAAGAGATTGTCTTTCAAGTTTTTACGTATCTCAATTTTTGACCGAGAAATGCTGCTCCTGTGGCTCCTGTGAAAAATTATTCAGGGCAGGATTTTTTGGTCAAAAATTAATAAGTTACGTAAGAATTCGAAAAGGCAATCTCTTCCTTTCCACACAAGAAAAAAGTGGTTTTTTCCAGTTGTTAAATGTATCGATGATTTGCCGAGTAAAGCTTCTTAATGCGGTTTTAAATCGTCTTTCTCACTGCACTGTAGACCGTTCAATAGAGGACAGTTTTCTAAGAATTTTTAAGGGTCCCACAATTTTTGCAAAATATGCCTATTAAAATTTTATTGAATCCTATGTTACATAAAATGGCATACTTTTGTGTACAACTTCCCGTGAAAGGGTTAAAATGGTACTGAGCTAACTTCTCTGGTATGATTTTGTGTGCGTATTAATTTTTTCGAAACTCCTTAAAACTTACTATTAAAAGCAGTTGTCTGATTTCATTGGTGGACAAAAAGATTACAGATTGGAGTATTTACTAGTTGTTTAGTCTTACTTCTCAACTGAACTGTCTAATCTTTTCATTCACCGCAACAAACCGGTTCGGTAAAAAATAGTTTTATTTTTGCCATTAGCAGCAATCCTTATTCTGCTGCACACTGTTTCAATCCCCTGATAGACTTGCTGATGAGCGGCGCAGAATCCCACTCTGGAATGATTAATATCTTGCTACAAATGTAAACAAGCTTGACCGCGGGCATCCAGGGTAAGCCCATTTGTCATGAATACCTTATTACTACCGCGTGATTTTTTGATGAATACCCCGTGAGTACCTTTTAAGACCGCGTTGATCCTTCGAAAATACCTTGCACTCCTGACCATTTGTTAAAACAGCCAACACTTATTATGCAAGGGAGTGGGAATTAGCTCCCTTTGCTTGCCCGTACTCTCTTCTCTAAACACTTAAAACGCAGTGTTGCCGTTTCGTGTATAATTAATGATATTTTTCAATCCACCGATGATTCCACCGGTTGAGAAAAGATTACATAGTTCAGTTCAGCGCATGACTATACTATGCACGAAAATACTCTGATCTGTAATATTTTCCCAATGGATGGAAAAGTCGTTAATTAATGAAAATATCCGAAAATTATTTTTAAAGTCATCAACGACTCCACCGGTTGAGAAAAGATTGCAGATGCTTTTATTTTCATGCATTACAGTCATACTCTGAACTGAACTATGCAATCATTTCTCAACCGGTGGAATCATCTGTGAATTGAAAAAATACCGCATTGATTATATGCAAAACGGCAGCTCTGTTAAAACGTACATCATCGCTCAGTAGTTCGAGCCGTGGACACCACGTCGCGCTGCTCAAAAAGTCAACAGTCTTTGGCTAAAATTGATGAATTCACGCTAAAAACACAACTTGGAAGAACGTGAGCACCTGCGATTATACCTCAGGAAGATACCCTGAAAGTTTCAGGCTGAAACACTCAGAAAGAAAGTCGGAAATTATGAAATACAAAAATTTCCATAAGCCTCAGTGAGTGCGAGGAAGGCAGATAGACGTACTATCACTATATCGCACTCACTCTCCCTCACTAAGCTTATGGCGAAATGAATTTCATGGTTTACTTATGGCTTTAATTCTAAACCAATTTTGCTCGTTTTGGGCTCAAAAAATCCATAAAAAAATTTCGCAGGTGCTGACATTTTTGGATTTTGCGTTTCGTCTATGGTTTCAGTTTAAAACGCTAAAAATATGAATTTTCCGAAAAGCGACTAGTGACTCTATCCATCGGATTGAAATCTGGAAAAAGTTTCGCTTGGAATCACCTTAATGCAAAGATTGACTTTACGTTTTCGGGGGTGGGGGGAGGGGGGGAGTCAATACTTTCACCACCTTGTCAGTGAGTTGTAATTATATTATCATATCACCGCAATGATGGTTTGAGCTTATAAGTATGTGTGATGGCGGAATGTTCTGTTTAAGAGTTGAATTATTAGTATAACTTTCAACTGACTCATCGATTTTCACTAATCTCATGAGTCTGTGAATGTCTGTATTTGACTACTACTACTGTTTGTCTGTCTCCCCCTTCCTCTTTTGTATCCGTGTATCTATAGTTATTTATTAATAGTCTTATCTTAGGATAGAAGCGGCTCCCATCAAACTTTCTGTCATCAAATATAAACAATGACGATAAAGTTTCATTAACATGTTCAAGACATTATGATTGTGCGCATTACTGAAAAACTTCGTAATGGAACTTTCGGCTGTGGAAAAGCGTAGTATTGGTTAAAGTTCTTCTGGTTCACCACGTATCTTTGGACTTCCTTTTTCATTCCCCAGTGGTTTAACCAAGTGATTCTGATATCCTTTGATGAATTAATTTTTTGTTTGTTTGAGTAGTGGTAGCAACGCACTATGGTTTGAGATGGAAAAAAAATTGGCAATCTATCAGTGAAAAAAAGTTATTAAAAATCATCGTTTTCCACCATCGAAGGTGATTCAGATTTCAATCCGATGGATAGCGCCACTGGGCACTTTTCGGAAAAGTCGTGTTTTTTGGCGTTTTGAACTGAAACCACAGATAAAATGCAAAATCCAATAACGTCAGCACCTATGTAAGAATGTTTTATGGATTTTTTGAGCCTAAAACGAGCAAAATTGGTTTAGAAATTAAAGCCATAAATTATCAAATTCATTTCGCCATAAGTTTAGTCAGTGAGAGTGAGTGCGAGTGATAATACGTTTATTCATGCCTCACTCGCACTCATTGAGGCTTACGGGAATTTTCGTAATTCATAATTTCCGGCTTTACTTAAGATTCGAGATTAAGATGGATTAAGATCCAAGCTGAAACTAAAGTCCTCTCTCTTATAATAATTACCAATATCCTGTAACTAAAGATTAGAATGTATATCAAACGAAATAATTTCAAAGGTTTTTAATGCTGCCTACTCTTAGATCAGAAGAAAACGTCTTTAATTCCATCGCCGACAATTTGAACTAGATTATCCGTTTTCAAATCTCTCGATTAATCATGATTATTTGGATAAGAGCAAGTACTTCATTTTTTTCCGTAGATTTTCGCTTTGTTAACATTTCGTAGTCTTTTCAAAGGGAATCATTTGAAGGCAGAAATATCTTCATCTCGTATACAATTTTTTTTTTTTTTTTTTTTTTTTTTTTTTTTTTTTTTTTTATAGTTATTAAAATTCGTATTTTTTAAGTAATAAACATTTCACGAATCTTCGCGTGCCGATCGGAATGAATCATCCTAAATCTTTATCTCTGAAATTGTCCTCGCGTCGGAGTAAAACTTGAGCGTTTAAGTTCTAAGAATTTTCTTATACAATAAGTGGTCACTCAAACTTTAAAGTTTCTGTGAATTTTCTGACTCCACAAAGTGTACGTTGAATATACTAGCAGCCGCAAAAGTATTGACAGTCAAGAATGAAGGAGGAGCGCAGAAGGTTGCTTTGAATTACACGAGGTTTCGTCATTTTTCTCGAATTCTTAACTGCCACAACTTTTGCGTTTGATAGTACATAAATTTCATTTTAGAGCGTATCAAGCCACGTTTGGTGAAAGTTCGGAGGATTCTTTGAGAGACCGAGTGAAGTTGTCTATTGCTCATTGAAATCACGAGAGATTATTTTTCACGTCACAAGAAATTCTGGCAAATGGTTTTGCTCAACCATAATGTTTTGTAATTTCATAAACATTTTCTTGTGATTTCTATGATTTCGCCGAGTAGAATTTTCGGCATGCAATGCCCCCCTTTTTTTAACTAAAGTTTCCTTTTTTAGAAATAATGTAAATCCTTTTCGGGGATTGTTCAACGAGGCTCTTGCACGGAAAAAAAAACTACGGTAAAAATAACCATACGGATACCTGATTTTGGCACCTGCTAGATGTTATGGTAATGTTAACCAGAAGTATACTATGTTTTGACAAGGTACTAGGTGATGTTACCTGATTGCATGTCAAATTTACTCAAAGTATCGGTAAATATATCATACTTATGTTCAAGTTTACCATAACATCTAGCAGGTGCCAAAATCAGGTATCCGTATGGTTATTTTCACTAATCTTTTTTCTCCGTGTGCAAGCTTTTGCTACGGGGAATTGAAGAGTTGGTTCTTGCATAAGAACGTGTAAAAATGACGATGAGTACACTGAAAAATCACGAAATTCACTCTCAGAATCGGGCATAATGGCGGAAAGATGCAGGTATCATGGGAGATTCCTATCTAAAATGAGACATATTTCTGTGTTTCAGTAGAGAAAGTGACAGATTAGACAGGAATCGCCTATGATACCTGCGTTGAAGCGCCATTACGATCTTGCCGTTAAAGCAGTTTTATGAGTATATTACTGAATTTTAGACTTTTTCGGTGTGATTTTCGTGATTTTCACTGGTCATTACATCATAATGGACCATATATTTGCTTGTAGCAAAAGCTTGCAAGAGTCCCATTCTATTATTATACTGTCGTTTTCACCAGAACTGATTTCACTATGTAGTTCATTTATCACTGAGAAAAATTCCCGGTTACCATAACAAGAAGTCTATTAAATACTTTTCTGATTGGAATTTCGGTTATTGTAATCGGAGCCTCTGTAAATGTAACCGGAATTCCAATAACTTCAATGGGGCAGTTGCAAGGGTCTAAAACGTTGTGTTTTTATAAAGAAAATGATAGTACTTGATAAGCTGAGAACAATGGTGCCTTTGGTTTTTTTCTAAGTGTCTCGGTTTTGGAGATCCAATCGTGTAAAGTTGCAAAAAATTGTGGGTGTAGTGACGTCACTACGCGGAATCCCCATTTAAAACAATGTATTTTGGGCCAAAATCTCATCTCCGGAACAGTGGGACTTGATTAGAAACCAAAGGCATCTTTGTTCTCAGCTCATCAAGTACTTTCATTTTCTTTATAAAAAACTGAACATTCCAGACCCTTGCAACTGCCCCATTGGAATTTCAGCTATTAATAATTTCAGGCGCACCGGTCAATATGAAGTATTCAATATAAATCGTGTTACAGTAGTTCTCTGTGAATATTATAGATGTTCTTGGAGATCGTCTGAAAAATATCGGCCATTTTGTTTGTGCCCAGAATCTGTAGGGATGTTATTTTTTTTTTTTGAACTTTCTGCCGTGAAAAGGGGATGTGATGCCTGGACTCTGAAGTCTCCACCGATATTGCGCGTGGAGGGACAGGATCTCGTCACTATCGCGTCGCTTCGGGATGCGGGAGCGCGAGTCATTGAGTCATTTCTCCCTCCTGTACCCTCACTACGCACCACCCCGTTCTATATCGTTCATTCATCTATCTATCCATCCACCCATCCTCAAAGGGAGGGGGAATTTCACCCCTCACGTGCGCCACCCCCCCCCCCTCCGCGCATGATCGGGATCAGAGCATTGCGTTGTCCGTATAGTTGCTGCGAGCCCTTAT
Source organism: Trialeurodes vaporariorum (assembly GCA_011764245.1). NCBI lineage: Eukaryota > Metazoa > Arthropoda > Insecta > Hemiptera > Aleyrodidae > Trialeurodes > Trialeurodes vaporariorum. The sequence continues at coordinate 13,526,578 of VMOF01000220.1, forward strand.
TACAAAGAAATTGGAAACTTGCCGACTCATTACGAGGAGGAAATAAAATTTAGGGGACATCGCGCGGGCTGCACAGTGGGAAAATTTGACCAACTTGGCAGCCAAAATTCGTCCATTTACCGAGCATACTTTAGGTAGGATAACCACAGCTTTAGGCAGGAGAACCAAAGCTTTAGGCAGATTGCCCAAAGACTTTGGTTCTTCTGCCTAAAGAGTGCTCGGTATTGATATAGTACGTAATCACTTTGGTCCTGCTGCCTAAAGTGTTTTCTCAGGGTAAAAACCATCGTTAGAATTCAGTTTCATTTGTTTTTAGAAAGGTTTGATTCCGTAGAACCAAAGCTTGAAACTATAAATAGGGCTGTTGGATGCGTTTTTTTTGCGTTACTGATGGCTACGAATGAACTATTGCTTCAGGGATAAAATATAGCGAAAGACAATTTTTGAATTCATTCCTCATGTACTCTCAGAGACAGTGGCGGATCCAGAAAATTTTTCTAGGGGCCGGTGGAGACGTGCCTGTGAAATTTTGAAATTTGAAGCGTCGACGGAAGCAATTTCGGGCTATTTTCCGTGGTAAAAAGGCAAAATTTGTGGATTCTGTCCCCCCCCCCCCCCCCCCCCCCCCTCCCGTGGATCTGCCACTGCTCAGAGACCACGCAGTATTTTAGCACCCATATTTATTGTATCACAACTTTTTTCTCTGTGTGTATATGCTTTTGAATCATCTAGTTCTAGTACAAATCATATTATATCATCATGAACTTCAGCTGCCGTATTTATTTGAAGTTTCTGAAACTGATTTTAAAAAAAAAATTTCTGGCTATTTTAGTTTCCTGATTTTTGACCTCTAAATGGGGCTCTTGCAAACTTTTGCTGTGAGCAAATGAATTGTTCAATCTGATGTAGTAACCAGCGAAAATCACGCAAATCACACAAAAAAAAAGTCTAAAATTCAGTAATAAACTCACATAACTGTTATAACGGCAAGTTCGGAATGGCGGCTCCACGCTGGTATCATGGGAGATTCCTGTCTATTATAAAAATTCTCTTTACAGAAACATAGAGATAATATGTCTCAATTTAGATATGAATCTCCCATGATACCTGCGTCTTTCCGCCGCGGCCGTTAAGCCTGATTCTGAGAGGGAATTTCGTGATTTTTTAGTGTACTCATCTTCATCTTCATTTTTAAAGGTTTTATGCAGGAACACGGAAAAAAAAAACTACGGTGAAAATAACCATACGGATACCTGATTTTGGCACCTGCTAGATGTTATGGTAATGTTAACCAGAAGTATACTATGTTTCAGGGGTGCAAAATGTTCCAAAACTTCGGAAGTTTCACGCGATCCATGACTTATTTCCTCACAGGATTTTAAAAAATTTCCTCACAAAAATTTGAAAGTGATGACTTTTTTTGCTTTTTTTAACATTTCAACACCGTATGTTCGCAAAATGACCGATATTTTCCCATTTTTTACACTATTTTCCTGGGCAATCCTTACTGCCATTATTTAAAATAAAAAAATGGACAAATTTCCTCACTTTCACGCGATCCGCGGATCGCTAGATCGGGCACATTTTGCACCCCTGCAGTATGTTTTGACTAGGTACTAGGTGATGCTACCTGATTGCGTGTCGAATTTACTCAAAGTATCGGTAAATGTACCATACTTCTGGTCAAGTTTACCATAACATCTTGCAGGTGCCAAAATCAGGTATCCGTATGGTTATTTTCACTAATCTTTTTTTTCCGTGAACAAACTCCTCAATCCCCTGTAGCAAAAGTTTGCAAGAGCCCCATCGTTAATTTCTGACTACTGTGCGCCGGTACGGCTCCCACAGTTGCGTCGGATCCGTATATATATAGCAACCGGCAACCCTTTGCACAAGCCACAAGTAAAAAGTACAATAGTTCACCCCTCAAACGCTGCAATCGCGATCCGCGGCGTGCCTTTCTTTTCTGCGTTCTGCGTTGTTTGTCATTGGCCACGCTCCTTGTGGCGATTAACACGCCAACTTGAAGCGTTTGCAACGGCAGAGTAAGCGCGGCGCGGCGGCTGAAAAAAGCGAGCACAATTTCAGTGCTCAGCAGCATCTCAATCGGCCTCTCTTCCAAAATGAGAAGTCAAGCTGATGATTAACCGATCAATATTCTGGAACGATTTCGTAATTGCGAGGCGTAAAAGATCAAAAGAGTGGCTGAACTAAATTCACGTTTTGAACGGTTTGATTAATTTAATGATCGGTTATTGTTGAATCTTTTCCGTTCCATACAACTATGTGCACTAAAAAAAGCGAAGGGGGTAAATTTTACCCTCTTCTTACATTGTGTATTTGTACCGATGTTGATGGTTTTTACAGTGTATAGCGCGGTGGTTCACACCGAGAGAATTCTTTTTTTAATCCAAGGTGTTTTTCGTTTGTTTTAAAGAAACTGCACAGTGAAATATTGACTATATTATAAGGAGGAATTCCTTGAACCCAAGAAAAATGTCTGATGCTATACAAGCAGGGCTGCCGTTTTGCGTATAATCAATGCTATTTTTCTATTCACTGATGATTTCACCGGTTGAGAAAAGATTACACAGCTCAGTTCAGTGTAATACGGTAATGAACTAAAAAAACTCGCATCTTTAATCTTTTCTCAACCAGTGGAGTCGTCGATGACTTTAAAAAACTTGCTGATATTTTAATTAATTAACGGAGTTTCCACCGATTAAGGAAAGATTACAGATCAGAATATTTTCGTGCATTACAGTGATACACTGTACTGAACTGTGTAATCTTTTCTCGACCGGTGGAATCATCGGTGAAAAGAAAAATAGCATTGATTATACGCAAAACGGCAGCTCTGTATGCAAGTAAAATATTCCTTGTTGTGACAGTGATTCTTCTTCATGTAACAGAACTTTACTTCGCGCAAGGAAAACTGTCACAAGTTAACATATTTCCTTGTTTTTAAAGAAGTGATTCTCTCAGTGTAGGACTTTTCGGTATACTTTACATGAATGCGGTTATTATTAACAATATGGGGTTCTTCCAGACTTTTGCTATAGGTAAATAATCGTAGAGTTGATTCTTGCATACTATAAACCCTGTACAAATGACGATGAGTATCTACACTAAAAAATCCCGAAATTCACTGTCAGAATTGGGCTTAATGGCGGAGCTACGCAGTTATTGTGGGATATTCCTATCTAATTTGAGACATATCCCTGTGTTTCCATAGAGTTTCAACCTGAAACTTTCGGGGTATCTTCTTGAAGTATGTTCGCAGGTGCCGGCGTTCCTCAAATTTTTACTATTTGCTTAAATTCATCAATTTTAGCCAAAAACTTGAGACTTTTTGAGCAGCGCGACGTAGTGGTCACGGTTGGAATTAATCGGCTCTGGAATCACCACAAGGCGTTGAATCGTTGTAACGCAACGAGGGGGTTCAAAGTACGAGACTTGCAGTTGCTGCACGGCTTCTCAAAACGCAAACGCGGTTATGCACTGCTCTCCGCTTTATTTAAGGTCAAGCGTACTGTTTTGCAACTGATTTCGATTTCGTAAATGACTCGTAAGGACGGAAAGAAAAAAAATGAAGAAAAAAAAAAAGTTGTATCCCTAATTGCATTCGGTGCAAAGAACGTGCGAAAATGATTCGTGTTGCTCGTTTGAATGCATCGGCCGTAGCACAGTGGGCGGATATGATCTGCAAACTAAAATAACCTAAATTCATCTTACGAAAGTACTCGCAGCCCATTTAAATTGGATTTTGCTGTTGAATAATGAATATGTTGGTGAATCTGATTTGAGTTTGTTGAATTACCAAAAAAAAAAAAAAAAAAAAAAAAAAAAAAAAAAAAAAAAAAAAAAACAGAAATAACGCTACGGTGCGGTGTTAGCGCTGACAAAACCTTTGGTAGAATGACCCAGCAAAACCGAAAGACTTTAGTAGAGATACATCCAAATCTTTGGTTCACCCAGCGAAATTTCTTTAGTTATTATCTGCACCAGTCGCGTAGTGTGCAATTTGACAGCGTGGTATATTGTTAATTCAAACCCATGTAAAAAGTCGAATGCAAAGGTGTTCACCGAGCACCCGACATTTCGATCTTTTTCATGAGTTTAAATGGATGAACTGCAACGTTGCCAAATCGCATGCCACGCCACTGATGTGCACAAAACCTTTGGTTAGTTCTCCCTGAAGTCTTTTGCTGGGTTGTTTTTCTACCAAAGGTTTTGTCAGTGATACCTTTAAAAATTTTTTTTCTCCTTTTTCTGTTTGTAAACCTAAAAACGATGATTTTTCCGGGCGATTTTAACCAACTGATTCTTGGCCGTCACCAAATCAGTAACTTCGAACTACTGCGCAGAAGTGCGTTATGCTTAACACGCATCAACTCAGATATACAGGAATCGCGTATAGGAAGTAAAATCGAGAGAAAAAGAAAATGGAGAAACCAGACTAAAACTACCTAAATGAAAAAGAACCCCCAAGTTTAGCTTAAGATTTTTATACTCAAACCATCCGGTTTATATTGATTTTCATTCGAGGAAGAATGAAATTTTTCAAGGACTTAACATTAAAGAGACTGTCTTAGTAAATCAATTTATCTCACTGCGTGTATTTTAACTGTCTTTAACTTGTCTACATTATTAATATCGACAAAAAATTGATGAATTCTGTTTTATACTTCCGTATAATCGGAATTCCGGTTAGTGTGTAAACTTTTCTCGATGCTTTATCAATCCATTTTGGACGTGTAACCCATCGATGTACAAGGCGTTATGTTCTTCGTACATTGTGAGTAAACACACCTGGCTGTTGTACCTAATCTGTGCGTTGCAACGGCGTGATTTCTGATTCATAATGTAGAACTCGATCTCCAGCCAACGTTTTATGTTCATGATGTCCAGTGGCGTCGCGTGCAATTTGGCAACAATGCATGCTATCCATTTAAACTCATATATAAGGTCGAATTCAGGGGGTGCACAGTGCACAATGAAAATTCGATATATTTAATGAGTTTAAATGGAAGAGTTGCATTGTTGCCAGATGGCACGCGACGCTACAGATGATGTCACTCCACACTCACCCTGTTTAATCGGTCCTCGTTTGACTGTCAAGCAGTGGAGGCTCGTGCAATTTGGCAACAACGTATTCTTTCAATAAAACCTATGTAAAACTATCGATCTTCAGAAGGTGCAATTGCACCCCCACGATATCGATACTTTTGCAGAGGTTAAATGGCAAAGAAGCATGGTTGCCAAAGTGCACGAGCCGCCACCGATGCTGTCAAGTCACTTGTAGAAGCTTCTCATTTCTCTGAAGATGTATTCCATGCCACAAATATTACTTCCGTGTTATTTTTAAACGAATTTTAGTTAGCCTGTACAGTGTACACACTGCACAAACACTTGATGTCTATCGATTAAAAGGGCCCATTGAAGTCTCACACGCAGTCACACCTTGCTTAGATTAATCTAATTGTCAGTGATGTACTGATAGTCGTTGGCTTGTCAAGTGACCCTGTTTCTGGTCTTTTCATTAGTCTTGACCAATACACTAACAAGATATTGTTACTGGCAAAGAGCAAAAAACGCCTTGTTGCCAATTCTAATCCACTCCATTAGAAGCTTCTCATTTCTCTGAGGATATTCCATTCCACAAATACTTCCGTGTAATTTTTAAACGAATTTTAGTTAGCATGTATATTTGCTGTCTATCGATTGAAAGGGCCCACTAAAGTCTCACACGCAGTCGCACCTTGCTTAGATTAATCTAATTGTCAGCGATGTACTGATAGTCGTTGGCTTGTCAAGTGACCCTGTTTCTGGGTCTTTTCATTAGTCTCAACCAATGCACTAACAAGATATTGTTACTGGCAAAGATCGAAAAACGCCTTGTTGCCAATTTTATTCTAATCCACTCCATTAGAACTGCTTCTCATTTTTCTGAGGATTTTCCATTCCACAAATATTACTTCCGTGTAATTTTTAAACGAATTTTAGTTAGCATGTACATTTGCTGTCTATCGATTGAAAGGGCCCACTAAAGTCTCACACGCAGTCACACCTTGCTTAGATTAATCTAATTTTCAGTGATGTACTGATAGTCGTTGGCTTGTCAAGTGACCCTGTTTCTGGTCTTTTCATTAGTCTTGACCAATGCACTAACAAGATATTGTTACTGGCAAAGAGCAAAAAACGCCTTGTTGCCGATTCTAATCCACTCCATTAGAAGCTTCTCATTTCTCTGAGGATTTTCCATTCCACAAATATTACTTCCGTGTAATTTTTAAACGAATTTTAGTTAGCATGTACATTTGCTGTCTATCGATTGAAAGGGCCCACCAAAGTCTCACGCGGAGTCACACCTTGCTTAATCTAATTGTCAGTGATGTACTGATAGTCGCGCGGCCGATCAAATACCACGGTTTTTCGGTATTGGTTTTTGGTCGCCGTATATTACACTTGCATATCAAATAACCCCATTCATGAATTATTCGAGCATTTGCCTGGTGTCGAGCGCTCTGGCTTCCTGTCGAGAAGTTCTTGGGTACGTCTTGCATCGGGTCGCTTTGACGCGGCCGCCCGGCCCACGGCCAGTCTTTTTCCACACGTTCCGGTGTTGTCCGACTGGTTTCTTTTTTTTTTTCCTCCCGTTTTTTTTTCGTTTTGTTTTGTTTTTCCTCACGCGTCCATTGATCTATCAGTTACATCCCATTACGCCCCACCCGCGCCGCGGTGATCGTGTTCGCTTACGCCCCGTGCCATGTGCTCTGAGTGGAGTAAAAACCCCTTGTTCTCTTCTGCCGCCCTTATAGTTTGCTGGAAACCCGTGAAAATACGTGACGATGTCTCAACAGGTGGGTACTCTCACTAACAACCCCCCACCCCCTCCCCCACCCTTGATTCTTGTTTCTCTACCCCGTGGATCACCTTGGCATCGATGTCGCAAAATCAGTCTTTGGTACTGATTTGCCGAAATTTGAAATTTCTCCGTCTCGACTTGATTTCCGTGGGGCGATGACTCTCTTCCGGGTTTAAAGTTCTTAGCAGAGCTCGTTTTAGAAGTTGTGTTTGTCGCAGTGTCGTTTTTTTTTATTTTAGTTGGTGCTGTCGTTTTGTGGATTTTCAACACGCTAAAAAAAAGTCATAATACCAGCAGGCTGATCATTTACTTCATCGTTAAACCGATCGTTAAGATTGTCTATGAGTGATTCTATTGGTCAAAAATTGTAAAACTTGACTGTTGCTATGCGGTAACCATCGTTAAGAGCCTTGTTATATAAATGCTATTAATGAGTAACCTTTAAATAGCGAGCACTTTAACGGTGGTTACCATAGCAACGGCCAAGTTTTACAATTTTCGACCAATAGAATCACTCATAGACAATCTTAACGATCGGTTTAACGATGAAGTAAATGATCGGCCCGCAGATTCTAGTCATATTACCAGAAGCACAACGATATGTGTCCGACAGAAAGTTTAGTGCTTTGACCAAAAAATTCTGGTGTTACGAACCAACCTCGGCAACCGGCAACCTCGTAATACCAGAATATGGTCATAGAACTAGAATTTCCAAAAAAATTTCAAGAACTATGGTATAAACATTAGAATTCTGGTAATTATACCATCCCTTACACATAGGTTCACATATTGTCATGCTTCTAGTAACCTTTTTTTTTTGAGTGTGGCGTTCTGTAATCCATCGGCGATTCAATCGGTGTAAACAAAGATTACCTGTACCAGTCGAGAAGTATATAACAATGGCTCGTGTAGAAATATACTTAAATCAGTCAAAAATGACTGATCAAAGTACTGATGGATTCAAAGTAGAATGCCATTCAAGATCCGCAAACGGCCCTGATTTTATTTAACTTAATAAATAAAAGCTGTTTTGAATAAAGGATGTTTTTTTTCTTTTTCGAAACCACAGTCTTTAATAGCGTCATAGTCGAAACTTTCACGCTTAGTTTTTTCTCCTTTCGAAAGGAAAAAAATTCCGATTATGTCGTCAAAGATTGTCGGTCAACCTGGCCTCCTTATTCAAAGCAAGCGCTCGTTTTCTCCCGATTGTTTAGTGGAAATGTGTCCAAAGTACATGACTTAATTTCGGCTGAAAATGTCCGCCCTCTTGTTTTTTCTTCAGTTGATCTTCTAATTTTTCAAGTCAAAGAGAGACTTTAGAGTGTATGATAGTATTTTTCAAACTTATAGTTTAATTTTTCTATGGCTCCGTTGCTATGAGCTGGTGTTTGAAGATAGCAAACGCAATTCGTCTGCTTGTATATTCATTTAAGCAACGGTCGACATTGGAAATATTGGGCTTGTACCGTGTTAATTTTCCCGAAATTTTGCGCTCTTAAACAAGTTGTAAAGTTTTTCCGTAATTTATTCTTTTAAAACGAATGAAAAGCTTCTATTTTACAGTATTATTCTATTTGCCTCAACAAAGCTTTATTTTCCTGGAATCATAGAAGCTTGAAGTGGTTATAAAACGTGTTTAAATTAAAAGTGCCTTTATAAGTTACGTATGTGAAAGTGTCCGATTGCAGTTACCGTCAAAGTTCCGAATACGCGCTTCTTTGAATCATGTTTAAAATCGAATTTTATCAGTGTTGTTTTTGTTACTATGAAATGGTGCATCAATCGGTGATTTTACTTTACTTACTGTCTTCTTTATGAACAGTCTGCAGCAGTTTTGATTTTATCGTTTCGCTCCGCCTGCGGCCTCTGCAGCTTTTAACATTTGAAGTGCGTGAAAGTGCTGTATATTGCATCCAGTGGCGTAGTGTGCAATTTGGCAACGTTTCAAGTGATCCATTTGGACCCATTTAAAAATATCGAACTATTGGGTGTTCTATAGTTCGCTCTGGTGACAGAAATCTGAACTAAATGCTGGAGATATACCTGAAGAGTTGATTTATTTCGCTCGTATATAATTCCACGGAATTGATTTGGAAACATCGCAGTTTTAGAGCCGTCTCTGCGGTTTGAATGTTAAGATGAATACAGTTCTCGATCTCATGGGCGGATCCACTCTGATGGAAATCTTATCTTTAAACACAAGGAAACACGTTTACTTGTGACAGTTTTCCTTGCGCGAAGTCAAGTTCTGTTGTATGTATGAAGGAGAATCACTGTCACAATATGGAATCTTTTACTTGTTGCTGCAGAAATTTTCCTTGGGTTAAAGGAATTCCCCCTTAAACAATATTTCACTGTGATGCAGTCTCTTTAACACAAACGAAATACACCTTAGATTATAAACAGAATGGGTATGTTGCAAACTTTTGCAACAATGATAAAGAGTGTTTCATCGTATGTAAAATCGTCCGAAAAGTCCATTGGTGGCATCAGAAAGTCATGAAATGCGATAATAAACTCACAAGAGACGTTTAATGAAATCCAAGATGGCGGTAAAATATCGAGAAATCTGTATACATGTACCTGTAACATCCAAGGATTGCCAACGTTGACAAACTCACAGCTTCAGAGGTTATGTGTTTATTTACGTATTGTGATTGGGTGTGATCGATATTGTGAGGTTGGCTATCCTTGGATGTTCGTGGTTCATGCATAAAGGTTGCTCGATATTTTACCGCCATCTTGGATTTCATTAAACGTCTCTCGTAAGTTTTATGCTGCATTTTATGACTTTCTGATGCCGTCCATGGTCTTTTCACGTGATTTTACATGAGATTGGACACTCTATAGCGCTGTAGCAAAAGTTTGCAACAGACCCATTCTCTCAGTGCAGCAATTTGGCCACCGTGAATTCTTCCTATTTGAACATATGAGGAACAATCGATTCTTGAGGAGGCCATGACCCTTTTGCTAATCGATTGTTTCTTATACAATCTAATGGGAAGAATGCATAGTTGCCAGATTACCGAATCCGCCTTTGCTCGATCCCTATCCTTGCAATAAAAAATAAATAAATAAATAAATAAATAAATAAATAAATAAATAAATAAATAAAAAAGTCGAAGGGAAAAAGATGATGAGCTTGATAATGTATCGGCGCGTTTATCAGAAAGGTTTGTGTACCCGATTCTGTGTTATACATCGGTGAGGTGCGGTGCGGTGCGGTGCGGTGGGGTGGGGTACGGTGGTCGATGATCGGTGGTAGCCCGTTGATGTGATCCGAATGTTAATTGATTCGAGGCTGATATGCATTGGGTCATGAATATTCATGCGCCTGTCCCATTGTGTCTTGCGTTCGTAAACACTGTACACGGCAAGTGTCGATGTCGCTGGAGCAAGTTTGCCTTAATGTTCCTTGTCCCCTCCCCCTCCCCTCCCCCTCCCCTCCCCCTCCCTCTCCCAGCGCCTTCCTCCCTACCACTCCTTTTCGTTGTACTAAACTCATGACCCCCGAACTCCCCTCATCAGAATATCAGAATAATTGTGTAATATTTTTAGATTACTGTGGAAAAACTCGTTCATTTCTTGAATAACATTTTTTTTTTCTTTTTTTTTAAAGGACTATAAGTGTGCTCAGTGTTGCCGTTATCAAGAAATTTGTCGTCTATTTTTTTAAGCTGGTATTTTCCAGAGTGAATGACCGGAACTTTGGTAAACGGCAACAATGCTTTTATTGCGAACTGATGATAGAACAAGTGAGAAGAAGAAATGGGGCCAAAGAAAGCTTTTGTGCTGTATACAGGGTGTCCCAAAATTGATGGTACATTGGGGTCAAAATAATACTTTTTTCCCTATACGGACATGTGTCCAAAAATGCCTCCCTCCGAGCCATAGCCCCTTTAAGTTTTTTGTGTTGAAAAATACGGGTTTTTTTTTTTTTTTTTCAATTTTAGCTACGGATCTCACTGAAAATGGATGATAATTAGTCCCTGGGAGTAATTTTATGCGTTTTTTCCGATTCTGTGGTCAAAAATTTTGAAGAGGGTCGTGTTAACTCGACCGTTGAGGGCTGTGTACTCCCAAGGAAAAATCGGTTTTACTCGTTTTCGCGTTTTGAGAAAAAAAAAAAAAAGACACTGTAAATGTTAATTTAGTTGATTATTTATAGTTATCACATTTGTCCTTTTAATATACTCATTTATTTCCTACAATTACTTTTTTCATTTTTTCTCGGGACACTAAAAATCACTCTTTGAATCCCTCTCAAACCCCCTCTTCTTGACCTTTTTCAAAATGTTTGACCACCACAGAATCAGGAAGAACGCATAAAATTACACTCGGGAACAAATTTTCATCCATTTTCACCGAGATCTGAAGCTATAGAATCGAAGAAAACCCGTTTAAAAAAACAAAAACAAAGCAAAAAAACAACTTTGGGGGGGCTGTAGGTCGGAGGGAGGCATTTTCTGAAACACGTTCATTAGGAAATAAGTCTTATTTTGACCCCAGAAATACGAGGTAAAAATAAGTACCCTCAATTTGGGGACACCCCGTTTCTAAAAATTGAATTATTGATTCTGAGGTAGAGTCCGGCGGAAAAGAACGGATATTGGCTCTGAAAAACTCTAAAATCAATTAATTTATTCCATAAACACTCTAAAACTTAATGGCTTTTAAAAACACTGCAGGCTTTTACACTTACTGACGGAGTTTTTCATCTGAAGGTTAACACTCTATGCCATGCCGTCGCAGTTTTCCTAGGTTTGATTTTTCTCAGATAAATTTAATGAAATAACATGGTTACTAAGCATCAATACCCTCGGAATTAAATTCATTTCTGGAACAGAGGGTTTGTAAAACAACGGCTATGCTCTCCAGCTGGAAACGTCCATTTTCTCACTTCGCACTATACTCAGGAAGTGCAAACTCAGTGTATTTTGGATCCTAGTTCCGGAAATGTCCTCAATTTCTTTACGGATTTTTTTTTTTTTTGAGCCATCAACCATTGAAATTGATTGCGAATTACAGTCGTATGAAATAAGCCATTGAGGCAGTGACGGCCATTATTCCTTTTTTCTTTTTTTGCACGCGAGGTTCTATCTAGATACACGGGGTTTTATTGCTCCGCTGTCTGTGATTAACGCTACCGATTGATGTCCAGATCCAAGCACGCAAATTCACTTAAAATGAGCTTGTAGGTTGGGATATGTTCGAAACACTGAAGTATAGCATCATTTATGTAATGTTGCGCATGAGCAACTATTCCTACTTCCACGGAATCTTGTTGCATCCTTTGGATTTGAAGGCGAACTGGACCGGATCTTTCAGAGTGACCTTATCGTACATTAATACTCTGAATCATTCTATCTTTGCTCTCTCTCTCTCTCGTCAAGCAAATGGTCAACATTTCTGTATTTATAAAAGTATTTTACCCCAGAAGGGCCGCAAGCCCGAGTTTACTCGTTTTTCTCCTCGAGTCTATTTCAACTTGTTTTTGTCTTCATCTAGGATAAACGCAAATATAGATGAAGACACTAAATTAGATAAGATCTCGTCGGACGCCTTCAATTCGTCGAATAGGCAATTCCAACTCCCACTAGTACGAACGGTTAACTACCTTCCCTCTAGAAACGGAGGAGTGGTATTCTCTTGAACTAACCTGGTCCTTAAAGGGTTATTTCTCAACTGCAATTCTGACCCTCTGTGGCTTATAAAAAAAAGTAAAGGGGGGAAAAAAGGGGATTTTGTTGCGTTTATTCTGACAAATCAAATATTTGAATTAGTTTTGTTATTTTCTTACTGTTTCAGGTGACTACGATCACATCGTTGCCAAGAAGGAAAGCGAGGAGTCCGAATCGGAATCTGCCGAGAAAGAAGAGAAAGGGATAAAAGAGGAGGTCGGGGAAGAAGAAGTTAAAGAAGAGAAGGAGGAAACCCGAGTTGTCGACGACGAAGTCTATCAACTTCTAGTTGCCGAGGAGCCGCTAGCCTTCAGCAACGAATTCTCCCTTGAGGAGACGCTCCAGCTTGTCAGCTTGGATGACGTCTCTCCCTCCGCCAATTGGGTAAGTTTAATTCTTTTACTTTAAGGTAATTCCACAATTTTGCTCAGTGTATGACTGCAGAGTGCTCGAAAATTCTTTAATCTGTAATATTTTCTCAACCGGTGAGGTCGTCTATGGTATTTTAATTAATTAACGGGTCTGGTGGTCAGCGCAACTGGCACCTAACCCTGAGGTCCCGGGTTCGATTGTTCGAATCCCGGCCGAAGTGACAAGATTTGATGATCTCAGATCTATTCGGAAAGACATGGATGTAACTCTTCTCTCTTCCATCTTTCCTTCTTCTTCTCTCTTTCATCTTTCCTAACTTTTCTCTCTTTCATCTTTCCTTCTTCTTCTCTTTTTCATCTTTCCTTCTTCTTCTCTCTTTCATATTTCCTTATTCCTCTCTCTTTCATCTTTCCTTCTTCTTCTCTCTTTCATCTTCCCTTCTTTTTCTCTCTTTCATCTTTCCTTCTTCTTCTTTCTTTCATCTTTCCTTCTTCTTCTTTCTTTCATCTTTTCTTCTTCTTCTCTCTTTCATCTTTCCTTATTCTTCTCTCTTTCATCTTCCCTTCTTTTTCTCTCTTTCATATTTCCTTATTCTTCTTTCTTTCATCTTTCCCTCTTCTCCTCTCTTTCATCTTTCCTTCTTCTTCTTTCTTTCATATTTCCTTATTCTTCTCTCTTTCATCTTCCCTTCTTTTTCTCTCTTTCATATTTCCTTATTCTTCTTTCTTTCATCTTTCCTTCTTCTCCTCTCTTTCATCTTTCCTTCTTCTTCTTTCTTTCATATTTCCTTATTCTTCTCTCTTTCATCTTTCCTTCTTCTTCTCTCTTTCATCTTTCCTTCTTCTTCTCTCTTTCAACTTTCCTTCTTCTTCTCTTGTCCATTTCGTCTGTTGGGCCCTGGCCAAGGAGGACACTTAAATTTAAAGATAGGAGAGAAAAAAAAAATAAAAAAAAATAAAATAAAATAATGGCGATTGAGAAATTATTACAGATCTGAGTATTTTCGTGCATTACAATCATATGCTGAACTGAACTGTGCAATCTTTTCTCAACCGGTGGAATCATCGATGAATTGAAAAAGCTCTGTCCCGGGTGCAACGCCGTAATTAGGAAGGACATTTCATTTCCTCCTCAGCAATATGTAACTCTGGTGTTTCGAGATAAATGTTCATTGAATGTTAGTTGGATGGTTTTTTTTTTTTTTTTTTTTTTTTTTTTTTTTTTTTTTTTTTTGTGATATTAATTTGAGTGAAAAATGTATTTCTTTTGGTAAGTTTATTTTAATTTGACTTATTCAGGTATTGCACGAGGGTTGTAAAAAAGAGTCAGATGAGACGAAAGGAAAAGCGAGCCCCGTGACGAGCAAGGAGAAGGACTTTTTCGAGGAGTGCCACGAGGAGGACCTTGAACTCCTCTTCGACATGATCCAGACTCCCCAGTTCCATCACACCCCTCGCCCCTTTTCGGTAAGTACCGTTTAAGTCTCCCTTCCCAGTTTTTCACGCTTCCTTTCGATTTTCATGCTTCCAAGTCTAAACGCATTTTTTATTTTTATCAAACGAACAGGAGGGGGCCTGCTCCTCGATAGCCTCTAAGCAGTGGTGAGTGGCTGCTCACAAATTACGACGTATCTTTGTTTCGTCCGTATAAACTTGTGGAAAATAATCGATCCGCGGGAAGTTTAATTGAACCCCCAACAAATCGATAATTTTATATAGGTTAAAATGGAAAGAAAACGATACATCTATTGTTCACGAGCCGCCGCCATTGCCTCAAACCCGAACCAGAATGGTGATTATTAACCTTCGTATCGTAACAGACCGACTTTGTGGTCACGAAAAAAATTGGATCCCAACAAAAATGTTATGTCTTTTTTTAAAAAACCATAGGTGGATCCAGCAATCTGGCAACCGCGCATTATTTCCATTTGAATTATGATTAACAATCGATTCTTAAAGGGGCTATAGCCCCAAAACTAATCGATTATTTCTCACGCAATCAAATGGGTATCATCCACTGTTGTCAGATTACTGGATCCACCAATGCAGATTCTTGGATTTTAAATTTACCGCGGCGCTACTCAAACAGTCTTTAACAGTGGCGTAGCGTGCAATTTGACAACGTTGTATTGTGTTCATTAGAGCCCACTTGAAAGGTCGAATACGAAGGTGTTCACCGAACACCCAACAGTTCGATCTTTTTCATGGGTTCACATGGACACATTGCGACGTTGCCAAATTGCACGCTACGTACGCCACTGGTATTTAAGGGTTGCTGAACTACCTGTGATCAGCATCCTAGAGACTAAAGGGGTCTCTCCCCCTTTGAAATTAAAAGCGCGAATAAACTGATTCAGCCCATGAGCTGCCTTAAAGTCGATAGGTCGAGTCTGATGTATCGAAAACAAAGAAGCCCATTGGCTCAAGCAGTCAATTCGCGCTTTTAAATTCGCAGGTGGAGAGACCCCTTAAGCCGGGATGCGTCAACTCCTAACGGGGCTGAAAATGATGGAACTAGGCCGCGAATAGTCGACGTACCGACAGCGATGAGAGTGGGGGGGGGGTGGTGTGGTTTGAAGGGAGTTTTCGAGGCAGCATCTTTGTAAAATGTTGCAAGCAATGTAGTTTTGTCTATATTTGTTTTAAGTTGTCCTTACTTATTAAGGAGGTATACAGCAGAAAGAAGCAAAAGGAAGATAAGTTATTACTTTTACGCAATCGACACACTTGTCTTTATTAAGTGGCTCTCATTACGGAGCCCCCGTCTTTTTCACAGGGTGTTTCATAAGTTCCGTCTCGGTTTCTGCCCGTTCAGAATCGAGGGTGGTACTCTTCGGTGTCCACTGTTGACATCGGTTCTTACCTTTGGCTGATACAGGTGGGAAGGGGGGGGGCGAAGGGGCAATCGTCTCCCCTCCTTTGGCTAAAAAAGTGAGAAAAGAGGGGGAGGAAGAAAGTAGAGAGTCCATTTGAACGCATGTTTTAGAAAAGGATGGATATAGGGGCTATCACGTGACTTCAGCTCCTGCTTCTGTCCTTTTCTAGCACATACAGTCAAATGGGCAAAGAAAGAGAAGGAGTATTTCCTGGCTACGGCTATATGTGCGACGGCCCCCTCCCCCCCCCCCCCCCCCCCCCCCCCCCCCTACGTTTTACCGAACTTATAAATCGGGTGGTGTATGGGGATAGAAGAAAGAACTAAAACCAAGAATACTTTTCGCGTTCGGAGCATCAAGCATTAGACCGTTGACTCATCGGACACCCTGTATCATAGTTAGCCGTTGACGTTTCCCACTAATTTCTCACGCATCCTCTGTCGCTGGGGCTCCCGGCTCATCCTCCTCGTTCGCGGTTGAGACCTAGACTATAACACTATACAGGCCATTCAGTTAAAGCGATCGCGTTTAAGCGTTTCGCCGGCTTGGCTTGGCGTTGGCTTGGCCTCTAGCTCTGGTGCCAGAAATTTAGGCCCTAAATAACGGCGCGCATTCAATCAAAATTTCATCACTTTTTCTTCTTGATTACTTCACAAACGCATACAAGGCAATTTCAAGCTTCACCAATCACCACCTTCCTTCACCATCCACCATACTTACATCGGTTCACGCGCACCGTCCAGCAACCGCTCAGAAAAGTAATTTGCATCACATGAAGAAGAAGTGTTAACAATGGTGTTACTCTTAATTATCTCATATTATTCTTATGAACGGAGCTCCAACTCTAACTTTACCCGGTTTGCGCTTCAGCTTAGTCAGTAGGACTCTCCTTGGAATGTAGGTCTTTGGATTGTTGTTGATGGTTGCCTTTTGCTGCGTTGATATAGTTTTGCTCATCTTCTATCATGGGCGGATACAGGAATTTGTATGCCTCTCTCTCTTTTCTCTCCTTTGAAAGTGCTTGTTAGAAAAGGACGGAGATAGGGGTTATAGTCACGTGATGGTCCTCTCTGCTATCCTTTTCCCACACACGTGTGCAAATGGAAGGAGAGAGAAAATTTGATGGTTTCTTTTGCTGCGTTGATATAGTTTTGCTCATCGTGTATCATGGGCGGATACAAGGATTTGGATTTATTTATGTGAACATTTTTGGCCTTATGACGGAAAAAAAGGTTTGGTTCTGTTTGCCCAATGCATGTGTGTGTCCTATTGCACCGACAGTAGTTAAGGAAAATTTCGTTATGTTTGAAGAATATTACACCAAAAGCTGGAGGAATATTCGGCAACTGTGGAGTCTTTTCCAACCTTCAGTCTGAATTTCGACAAGTTATATGGCGCCATTTTCCCTGCAAAGTTGATGATATTTACCCAATTATTGCCAATTATAACTTATGGGAATAAGTCCCAACATTTTTTATGCGAAAGACCTCTTGTTCACTGGCGGATCCAGGAATCTATCCTTCTCTCTCTCTCTACTCTCATATGAACGTGTGTGTTAGAAAAGGACAGATAAGGAGCAGTCACGTGGTTTTCGCCCCCTCTTCTATCCTTTGCTAACACATGCATTCTAATGGGAGAAGAGAGAGAAGGACAATAGCTTGGATCCGCTAGGAATCTATTCTTCTCTCTCTTCTCCCATTAGAACGCGTATGATAGAAAAGGACAGATAAGGGGCAGTCACGTGATTTTCGCCCCCTCTTCCATCCTTTGCTAACACATGCATTCTAATGGGAGAAGAGAGAGAAGGATAATAACTTGGATCCGCTATAGTGGTATTATTCATAGTAATTTTTACTGCGTCTGTGTGGCTGTGGTGATGGTCGATGGATTTACCAGACTCCTTTTACGGTTTTGAGTCTTGACGTGTTCGTCGAGAATATTAGTGAAAAAAGTAACAGAGAAGAAAGAAATAAAAGAGAAGACAAAACAAAAAAAAAAAAAAAAAACAATCGCGCGTTCTAGCCTGATTACCTGTTCCAGTTTGCAGTGAAATTTCTTCCACCAAGAATATCAAGATACACCAAAAGTGTGCATGTCCGAATTGAGTCAGTTTTACTTCACCGAAATTTGCTGGATCATCCACGCAAGACTTGCCCAATATTCAGCGAGCGATGACTTGCTCGGAACGAGAGATCTGTCCCATATTCCTGGTTCCTCGAGGATCCAAGCCAAGGTTCTCTCGCCCCCACCCCCACCCCACCCCCACCCCACCCCACCCCCCACCCCCCACCCCCACCCACCCCCCCACCCCACCCCCCCTCCCCCGCAGCGTCCTTCTTGTCCTTCTTGCATCCTCACCTCAGAGCTGCCGTTTTGCGTATATAATTAATAGACTTTTTTTTTGCAATTCACCGATGATTTCACCGGTTGAGAAAAGATTACGCAGTTCAATCAAGTGTATGATTGTACTGGACGAAAATACTTTGATCTGTAATCGATTCTCAATCGCGGTGCGATCGCCGTTAAATTATTAACATTTCCGCATGTTTTTTTAATGTCATTGATGACTCCAACGATTGAGAAAAGATGCGAGTATTTTCATGCATTATAAAGCGAATTTTCGCGATCACCAACCTCACCTACATATTCGAGGAAACTCAATTGTGGTTTTAGGTGTTTTTGGGGCATCGAATGCATCAACGGGGCTCTTGCAAACTTTTGCTATAAGCAAATAAATGGTCCAATCTGATGTAATGACCAACGAAAATCATGTAAATCACACCGAAAAAGTCTAAAATTTAGTAATAAACTCACAAAACTGCTTTAACGGTACGATCGTAATGGCGCTTCAACGCAGGTATCACGGGAGATTCCTGTCTAATCTGTCACTGTCTTTGCGGAAACACAGAGATATGTCTCAAATTAGATGGGACTCTCCCATGATACCTGCATCTTTCCGCCATCATGCCCGATTCTGAGAGTAAATTTCGTGATTTTCCAGTTTACTCATTGTCATTTTTACAGGGTTTTATGCAAGAATCAATTCTTCAATCCCCCGTAGCAAAAGTTTGCAAGAGCCCCATTCAATTTTGAATTCACCTCCAGACTTGAATTCAAAATCGAATTGATGCCATCGACGCCTGAAAACACCGAAAGAGTTCGACAATTACGATCCAGTTTCGTGTCATCCACTGTTGTCATGCGTAGGTTGGCAATGATTTTGTTTGATTTCATTGGATATATATTCGTCGCAAAAACTCGCTTATAGTCATCCACTGAATTGAACTGTGTAATCTTTTCTCAACCGGTGGAATCATCGGTGTCGATTGAAAAACGTCATTAATTACACGCAAAACGACCGCTCCGCCTCACCTTCACCCCTTCCTTCTACGGTCCTTTTTTTTTGCTGAGCCCGTTTTGGGTCGAGTCGGTTTCCTCTGCCGCCAATCGAGCGGTGGGACTCGGCCGGGGCCGACCGGGCTGCTGACTTTTCCGGCTCCGCGACCCGGCATCGACCATCGGACGGGAGAGTCAGCACAGTCAACACTCAACAGAAAGCGGGTGACCTCATCATTCGGACGGGCGACATTTCCAAATCAGCTGCAATTTAACTCGGTGATGAAGCGTTTATTCACCGATCAATCCGGGAGGCTGCGGCCTTGAGAAAAACGCGCTTTAACCGACTAATTGCCCTACAATCACGGCTCATCCCGATAACTTTACCCCCCCCTCCCCCCACCGCCAATCCCATTCTCTCTACCACCCTGTCTCTTTGCCCTTACAATTTTTTTCTCTTTCTTCTTATTCCCTCCCCCTCCCCCTCCATCTCCCTTGTTCCGCTCTCCGAGCGTATTTCGCAGTAATCTATCATCTCGTCTGTCTACCCACCTGAAACAAAACACCCGCGATCAAAATACATAGTCGCATCACGGCTTGACGCCGGCACAAACAAAAACAAAGTCTGACGTTAAATCGGCGATTTTTACAAGTCGGTAATGAGGTAAAACGCCTAGTAAACAGACTTTAATAAGTTATTTTGTATAAGTACGCAGTACAAAAGCGTTTTAATCATCAGGTGACCTCACCGTATAGTTCACGGGAAAAAAAAACAAAGTTTCAGTACAACCAGAGTCCCTATGTACTATGAAAGTTGCGCCAAGTCTCTCAAAATGAAGAAGAAGAAGCGGATCAATGGAGCCCCCAAGAGGCAAATTGCAAATGGCGGACGGCCATTTGCCTCTGCGCTGTTGCCGCCATTCGCTATCTCTTACAGGTTAGGCTCTGATTCTCGACAATAACGGTCTTTATTGAAAGAGATAATGTTCTCTAGCATAACATTCAAGCCGAAGAAAAATTAACAAAAATTACCGCGGTCACTGTTACTTCAAATGTGTAATGAAAGCGAGTTCGCGAAAAGTAAACAAACCCTCCGCTATTTGCATTTGCCTCTTGGAGCTTTCTTGACAGCCTAAATCTGAGAGCCAATCAGAAATGGATTCAGCAATGGCGCAGGGACTCTAAGTACAACCGCAGCAGCTTTTTAAAATAGCTTCGCAAAGCAAAAGTGTTTGCTCTACCGGAGAAAGTTGTGGTTGTACCGAAGCACTACTTCGGTAGAACAAAAGCAAGAAGATAGGCTGTTGCTCTACCGAGGTAGAGGTATTTTAAAAAGCGGCTGCGGTTGTACTTAAACTTCGTTTTTTCAGTGTTTGTCTTTTCAAATGGGGGGGGGGGGGTGCGATTTCAGTAAATTTGCTGTCATGGGTGGATACAGGAATTTGTGTCTCTCTCTCTCTCCTCCCATTTTAATAAGTGCGCTAGAAAAGGACATCGAAAGGGGCCAAAGTCACGTGCTATCCTTTTCTAACACAATATGTGTTCAAATGGAAGTTGAGAGGGAGGTAGTTTCAGAAGTGAAGGCGGACCTAGACCGATAATCTTTGGAATTTGTCAACATTATTTCTGATATTACTCGATGAAAATGAATAAAAATGAAATTGAGTGTTCACTTTTCAATGAGGAAAACTTTAAACACAAAAGAATAAAGTCAGGAGCAAATTCGGTATTGATTTGAAGGAATAGAAGTTGAAAATTCGCCAAAGATTATGGTTTTGGTCCGCCTACACTTCTGAAACTACCTCTAGACAAAATGCCTGTATCCCTCAATGTTTGCTGCTGTGTTTACTGTGGGAGCTTCCTATGAAGGGATCACCTCAAAATTAGACCGTATTCATTGTAGTGAAGACTGCTTTTTTTTTTTTTTTTTTTTTTTTTTTTTTTTTTTTTTTTTTTTTTTTTTTATCTTGTTTTTGTTTTTTTGTTTGCCTCGGTTTAGGAAAAATTCTTGTTTTTTTTACATGACTCTTTCCTCCTTGATTTTTTGATATCGACTTTCCTCCTTAAGGATGACATAGCTAGTTTCTCAATTAATGAGCACCAAGAACTATTCATATGGCAATTTCTGTGTCGGTTGTGAAAACAAACAAACAAATTAAATGAATAAGCACTGAAGCACTACTTCGGTAGAGCATAAGCAAGAAAAAAGGATGTTGCTCTACTGAAGTAGTGCTTCGGTACAACTACACCTCTCTCCGGTGGAGCAATGATTTTGCTGTGCGAAGCTGGTTTTAAAAGGCTGCTACGGCTGTACCTAAACTTTTTTTTTTCAGTGCCTGATGTGCACCACTGTTTATGCTTCAAAAGGCTGTAGTTTTAAGAGTGGTCAAGTCCTATCCGTGAGTGAATTGAGCTTGTTAATGAGAATATGGTTTTTTTTTTTTTTTTTTTTTTTTTTTTTTTTCAAGCAAGTACTATCATTACACCTCTGTATCATTGTATTATTGTTAAATTGAAGAGATGCATTGTTGCAACATGCGTTATATTCGGGCTGGGGATTCCTTTAGCGTAGATCGATTCGTTTGAGCATCCTTCTTCGTAATGTGACTTTTATCGGCGCATATTATTCAGGCGGTGGGTATGTTCCGTAACGCCGCGCCCGCCGCCGCGCCAATTCCGCCGAGCCACCTACCCGCGATTCGTGTAAGTGCTTACACATGTATACGCGCTTTTATGTGTACTCCTCTACACTATGGTTGCCAGAAAGTGCATGTAAACTCTCAGATATTACGAGGGTCATCTTGACCCTTTCAGACCAAATGTCCATTCCAATGGACACTGGAATAACATGTCTTATGGAAAACATAAAAATGCATTATGCGCATCAATTTAGATAAAGAGACAGCGCTAAGCTCAAACATTTTGGTCGAAACCCCGTTTCTGAACAAAAATAATTTCAGGTCTGAAAGGGTTAAAAGTATCAGTTGTTTTTTTTATTACTTTTTTGTTTTTTTAAATTACGGCATTTTTTCGATTAAAAAAATGCTTCTTTGCTGAAATAATCCAAATTTTCAAAAAAAGCGTAATATTTTTAACCCAAACACATTCTATTTGAATCTACAAGAATTTATATTCAATTATTAAAAAAATGATTAAAAATACTCGTACTTTTAAAATCAAAACATTTTTTCCCCCCGTGTAAGGAGGCGATTCCACCAATTAAGAAAAGATTACTGATCCCAGTATATTTTCCTACATTACAGTTAAAGACTGAACTGAGCTGGGTAATCTTGTGGTCAATCGGTGGAATCATTGCATGATGAATTAAAAATGACATTTAATGACACACAAAATCAGCTGCTCGGGAAGATTACAGTGGCGTAGCGTATGCAATTTGGCAACGATGTAATGTGTCCAGTTAAATCCATTAAAAATATCGAACTATTGGGTGTTCGGAGAACACTTTCACATTCGACCTTTTACGTGGGTTTAAATGGACACAATACAACGTTGCCAAATTGCATACGCTACGCCACTGGAAGATTACACTATGCACGGTCTGACAATCATGCAAACTACAATATCCGTGACGTAATTGCGAAGGAAAAACCTCGTTCTCGGATGTGCTCAACGTAATTCTAGACGCTTGGCCTTCATAATTTATTGATTTACGATTCGTTACCACGGATTTTCTGAAAATTATTTCAAATTTTAAAATTCAGATCGACTGGACCTTGTAAAGTACGTCATCAAATTATTGTTCACATTATTTTAGAGTAGACATAATTTTAGAGTAGAAATAAAGCCTTAA
Source organism: Trialeurodes vaporariorum (assembly GCA_011764245.1). Taxonomy (NCBI): domain Eukaryota; kingdom Metazoa; phylum Arthropoda; class Insecta; order Hemiptera; family Aleyrodidae; genus Trialeurodes; species Trialeurodes vaporariorum. The sequence continues at coordinate 13,549,521 of VMOF01000220.1, forward strand.
TATTCTCAGAACCCTATTTAGTCATCTCTATGGAACAGACTAAATAGTGGCGGCGAGTCCAGAGGAAAGGGGGGAAAGCTCGTCGCCATGTTGCGCTATTTTTGTTACAAAACGGGGCTCTTGCAAACTTTTGCCACAAGCAACTGAATCCAAATCTGATGTAAAAACCAGCGAAACTCACTTGAATCAAGCTAACAAAGTCTAAAATTCAGTTATACACTCAGAAAACAGCTGTGACGGCAAGACTTTAATGGCGGAGCTACGCACTGCAGGTATCATGTGAGATTCCTATTCAACGTGTCACTTTTCTCTGTGGAGTTTCGCGTATGAGTTACTATGGTATAATAACCGAAGCGTCTCGCGGATTGCGATTTATTGAATTCTAACCTATATGAATCTACATGAAAAAATAAAAAAATTATACCCATCCTTGCAAGGGCTGTAGTATGCAATGTTTTTGAAATGAGGCTCTTTCAAACTTTTGCTGTGAGCAAATGAATAGTCCAAAGTGATGTAAAAACCAGCGCAAATCCCAAAAATAACAATAAAAAAGTCTAATCTTCTGTAATAAACTCACATATCTGCTATAACGGCAAGATCGTAATGGTGGTTCAACGCAGGTATCATGGGAGATTCCTGTCTACTAGATCACTTTCTCTTCGGAAACACAGAGTAATGTCACAAATTATAAAAGGATCTCCCATGATACCTGCATCTCGCCGCCATTAAGCCCGATTCTGAGAGTGAATTTTTGTGATTTTTAATGCACTCATCGTCATTTTTTTACTGGGTTTTATGCAAGAATCAACTCTTCAATCACATGTAGGAAAAGTTTGCGAGAGCGCCATTGGTGGAACAGGGTAATGATGGACTTCCCCCCCCCCTTCTGCTTGGGACTCTTTATCTGTGAATGTGTATCGATGCCTTTATTTTATCAGGGGTTAATTTTTTTTTTTCCTTTTTTTTTCTTTTATTTAAGGAGTATCCCGAGTTCTCAACTAGTAACATTCTCTGAAATTTGGCAACCGCGGTGATCGGTAATAGATTGGGTCGTAAAAGCGCTGGGCTCGGCAGTGAAATACGCCTGATTTATCGCGCACTGTGCGTCGGTTGCGCGTGTGGAGAATGGGGAGGGGGCGGGAGGGAGGGGGTGGCTGTGCACAGTGTTCCGTCTCTCAAATTCTACCAGATCAAGAGAACCAACCGCGTTTATCAGTTTGGGAATTCTATGAGAGGAGTTCGCGAGCTTTCAAAAATTTTGGAAGATGTATTAACAGAGTCCGCGAGGTTATAGGTCAGAGCCAGAGACAAATAGAGACCCAGCACATGCAAAGCTTGCGACGGGTGTCCACTTTTCTGGCTCAATTTTGGTCGGAACTCATCGAAACAACTGCCAACTATTGCCTACTGTTGACTGGTGAGCGTGTGTTTTGCATTCGAAAAGCAAAACCTGTTTCCGTTTCCGGGACGGCGAACCAATCACAGCCTTTTGTTGAGCTTCACCATTCAACAGTAGGCAATGTTTATCGTTGCAGCCGGTGACTCCCGACCAAAACTGTGACCGCTAAACTTGCCTCACTTTTCTAACACGGGAAGCATACGGTGTGCTGGGTCTCTATTTGTCTCTGGTCAGAGCGAAGAATCGAAAACTTCACATCATATTGATTTAAAAAGCGCCGATGATTCCTCCGGTTGACCGAAAGATTTCATACTGCCCAGTCCAACACTATCATCCGGTGCAACGCACGAGAACACTCTGCAATCTGCATTTAACCGATGGAATCATCAGTGAATACCATAATGCCACCGCACTGAGAAAAAAGTGGCTGATGAAACGATATGAAAAAATTCATAGTTGTTTTTCCTCTTATTTCAATCATAATATCTTATCATTGCAATAGGACGATTGAATCGACACGAATTCCTGTTGTCTTCATGGGAAATAAAGTGCGGAATGTACTATCAGAACATTCTTTTAAACAATCGGAAATTTTGCTCAGTGCGAATTTTAAAGTCAACGGTGTTTCCATCGGTGACCGAAAAGGTTACAGATCGCAACGTATTTTAGTGGTTTATAGCCACACTGCTGAACTGTAACCTATCTGCTTTTTATCAGCCGTTGGAATCATCGGTGAGTTTAAAGCTTTTCACTTAACCCTTTTAATCCGGCTCTATTACAAACCCTTCTCATAAACTTGTTTATCAATCTCAATAAATAGAATGAACTTATCTCGTTAATTTTGATGTGCGTAGTGATTTTTCTTAAAATACATTTAAAACCATGTTAATTTGGTGGAACAAATTTGTATACCGTCAGGAGACAAAGGGTTAAGATCCGCAATAACGGCAGCTCTGTTCGTTCTCCTGCTGAAAGTTAAAGCTGACCTCATATTTTGATAACTGCAAATAGTTTCGTTTCTAACTTGAAGATGTTTCTGCGAAGTGAATTTTTTTCCCGTGGGAGCACATCGGTCGTAACTCCTGTGCGGTGAGAGCTATACGCATTGCGGTGGGATGAACAGCATTGAGAAGTGTCACTAATAGATGTTTCTGCTGGTATCGTAAACACGGCAAGGGTCCCATCAATAGTCCATTCTTGAGCCCTCCTTCACACTTAAGGTTCCCTTACGATACTTCTCCCAGTGACTGCACGGTCGCCCCCCCCCCCCCCCAACCCCGATCTTGTATTTTGTAACTTCTCCATTGGCTCATCTTACGGACGAATTCAATTTTGGAGGCGTTAATTCTTAATTTGTAAAAGAGCCTTTTAGCCCACATTGCCTGGCAGTTGGCCTCGAGGGTCAACGCGGCTAATTTCGTCCCTCAAACTACGTTTTGAAAGCTCCAATACAGCCTGAATACAGCGAAAGTTGCTGTATTCGTTGCAATCGCCGCGGCTAATTTTGAGCTCAGTTGAAGCTGTAAGTTTTTTAAAGTTTGTTCTTTGAGGGCGGGATTTCCTCATGGATTGCGGACAGTGTTGCCAGATTGGGGTGACAAAGCTTTTTATAATTTACATTGATTTAAATGGGGACGATACGGCTTTTTACCCTCGATCTGGCAACTTTGATTGGGGAGTTGCTTGTCATATTTTGAATTCATATTAACACCAATATCCCTCAGTGTCAGTGGTGTAGCGTACTATTTGGCTTCGTTGTACTTTCTCTATTTAAACCCATTAAAAATATCGAACTATTGGGTGTTCGGTGAACATCAGCTCGTATCAGTGACGTAGCGTGCAATTTGGCAACATTGTATTTTGTTAATTCAAATCCATTGAAAATATCGAAAGATTGTGTGTTCGATTACCACCCTCGAACTCGATCTTTTACTCGGGTTTTAATGGCCAAAATGCAACGTTGCCAAATTGCACGCTACGCCATTGCCTTGTATTCGACCTTTTACACGTGGGTTTAAATAGATAAAATGACACGCTACGCCACTGCCGGTGTGACTGCAATAATTAGAGCTAAAGTTATTGCCATTATTAGGGGGGTATTAGGGGAGGATCCCATGGGAAACTCAAGGACCCCCTGTGGCCCTACACCCCCCAAAAAAGACTGTTACATCAACAGGAAAAGTCCGGTTGTCGCCAAAGGAATGGACGTTATTGTAACGATGAAAATTCTTGAAATTACAATATGTCTTGTTATATTCTCGTTGATCTAACGACTAACATTATTTTTCCTGAGTGTGAAAAGCCGTTATTCTAAATATAATTTAACCCATCTTTTAGCTTTTTTTGAAATTCGTAACAGTTGCCGAGTTATTTCGAGTGGCACCTATTTCCTTAAACACCCTGTACAAGTTGTCTTATCTCCTTTGACAAAGATGACTCGAGAAAGGTAAAGAAATAGGAAAAGTAAAGCCATTGTGTAAAGGTTAACTTTTGACGTTTCAGAACCTAAGAGTTTTGTGGTAAAGGACAACCCCCCCCCCCCCCCCCCCCACCCACGACCAACCCTGTTTTAAAGTGAAGAGGATCCCAACTCAACTCAAGTGCTAAAGTGTACGCGAAACGTGAATTCATGGGCGGATCCAGGAGATTGTCTTTCTCTCTCTTCTTTCATTCGAACGTGTGCGTTAGAAAAGGACGGAGGCAGGGTCTAAAGTCACGTGATGGCCCCCTTTGCTATTCTTTTCTAACACATACGTTCAAACGGGAGGAGAGAGAGAGAGAGAGAGAGAGAGAGAGAGAGGGGGGGGAGAGAGAGAGATGGAGGAGAGAGATATGAAGGAGAGAGAGAGAGAGAGAGAGAGAGAGAGAGAGAGAGAGAGAGAGAGAGAGAGAGAGAGAGAGAGAGAGAGAGAGAGAGAGAGAGAGAGAGAGAGAGAGACAAATTCCTGTATCCGCCTATGCATGAATTCAGCGAGAACGCGAGCCTCTTAACTCCCCAAATTGATCGGTTGGTAGAGGGGGGGGGAGGAGATAAGAGGGGTGAATCAGGGATAGAATCAGAATCCGGCAGGAGGCTGCGAGTTGCAGGGGCATTCGATACGAATTATCTGATCTTCGTTCCACCAACTCTACGCGCCCCCTCCCTATATTATTTATACCTTTTGTCAACAATCAACGATTTCGTCGAGTGTTGACTGTTGGTAGCATGTTGAGTGTTGACTTTGTGACCCTTCCCCGAATTATCGACCGCATCTATCGCTCATTACGTTTGTTTTGTCAACTCGGATAGGTTCCTAATCCCTCAATTAGTTTGCTCCCCCCGCCCCCCTCCCCCTCCCCGCGGTCCCTTCCCGTTTCCCTATATCCCTCGCTTCACCACCTTTCCAGCTGCTTTTTCAACCTTGCCTTTCCTGAACCCCTTGATAAGGTTGGTAAACGCTCGAGCCAAAATATATATAATACATATGGGTTAATCTACGCTCTGATCTCTCATTCGCAATCCTTTTTATTAATGCACTCCTGTTTTAAAAAGTGACCTTCTATATGAGGCCAACCTGCCACTTTATGTCCTGAATGTTCAACCTGTATTTTCTTTCTGTAATTCGTTCCCACGATAAATTCCACTTTACACTTCGTCCCGTTTTGAAAATTCCTTGAAAGTATTTTTGAGGGTGGTCTGGTAACCGGAAGTCAATTTTAAAGAGTGTATTAGGACCGTTTCAAGTCTTCAAACGTGGCTCACTGTCTTCAGAAGGGACCAAGAAAAGTTTACCGAAAAATTGTAATTCTGGTAGTTTAACCCTTTTACGGCCAGGTAACGTTACTGAAAGTCAATTAAATCTACCGATGATTCCATCAGTTGAGAAAAGATTAAACGGTTCATTTCGCTGTATTACTGCAATGCTAGAAAATACTCGCAATTGTGATCTTTTCTCAACCGGTGGTGTCTTCGATGACTTAACAGCGATTGCACCGATTAAGAAAAGATAACAGAACAGGGTATTTTCGTGTATTATAATCATTTACTGACTGAACTGAACTGCGTAATCTTTTCTCAATCATCAGTGAATTGAAAAATGTCTATAATTATCCGCAACACGGTAGTTCTGTAAATCGAGTGCAGGATAGTTAAATATTCCTACTCAGCGGTGTTCATTTTGCCTATCCAAAAAGTTGAAGGCGATCGGTGATACATTGTTTTGAAGTCGATTAAACTGTCAATAAGAAATTGGAACTTTATATCAGGTAGATCTAGTCATGCACGAGAACGAATATAACTGAGCGTGGTCTCGAAAGGGTTGTGATTTTCACCATTAACACGGACATTGTTTTAATGTGAATGTATTCAAATGTATCTACTGAAATGTACTAAAATATATTCTGGACGATATGATACTCACACCGTGGGTCGTATTTCTGACTCTATAGATTGAATGACACGTTTTAATAACCATCATATTTTGATTCGTTTGAAATTTTCAATTAGCCTAAGTTGCGCTGAAAAAAAAAATCACCAGAAGTATGACGATATGTGAGCCTTTGTAAGGGATGGTACAATTACCAGAATTCTAGTGTTTGTACCATAATTCTTGAAAATGTTGAGACAATTTTGGATCTATAACCATATTCTGGTATTAACACCAGAATAATTTTCTGGTCAAAGTATCCACTAGAATTTCTGTTAATATTACTAGAATTTAGGATTCCCCCCCCCCCAGTGTGATTTTATCAAAATTGTCAATTTGAACTCGTTTTCAAGAATCAAACTTTAGTGATAAGAATCGTCACATATTTATTATTGAATCTATTTTTCTGACTTGGATGACTTCTCCACTCTTCGCATTTTTATCTTATTCTCGTCTTCTTTTTATCATTTTCAATCTCAAGCGATCTATCGATTTGAAAGTGATTCGTAGCTCTAATCATTCAGGTTTCATTATTCTGTTCAATTGATTGCAGTCTAATGTCTAGCGCGCGGCTGTTTAAACATCTTTTGTGTTCTCGGGATTTGTCCGTGATCATATCGTGTTGCGTCCTTGTTTTTGCCGTCGTATTTTATGAAAGTTTTTTTTTTGTTTTTGTTTTTTTCTTATTCTTAGTATCTATCATTTAGTGATGCGATCCGCTAAGATTAACGTTCATTAACGAACTCAGCGGATACCTGATTTCTCTTGCTGTTGAAAGCTACCTCTCCGTAACTTTGCAAAGGTTTTAAAATTATTTTTCGGGATGCTCGCCGCTCATACGCTCAAATTACACGCATTAAATCAAAAGTAGACATCTAATGAACAAACTCCTACCATTTATGAATACTTGAAGTATTCAACTCTAAACAGAGATTTTAATTAACGCAGTCCTAATCATATTTTAGCCGCTATGATGGCGCTATTAAGATTTTCAAAAATCCGAGTTGCTTAAATCGGCTCGCTTCAAAATGAAGTAGATTTTGTTGTTTTCTGTTTTCGTGGGCTTGTGCTTGTCTAATTGCAACTCATCATCTCAATGTCTTAGACCCTCTAATCTAACCGAAGTTAGATGACTGCCGAAGTCATCCAAGATATTTAAGGCAGAGATTGCAGGATAATTGAGCCGTTTAGCGCACTTTTATAGACCCTTTCTCGTATTGTTTCTTAAATATCTCATTTGCGTTCATTCACAGCATGTTTATTCGGAAGTCCTGGTTCAAGCTTATTCCCTGAGAACAATTGGGAATTACTGAGGTCTGTGAAAACTGTAGTCCTGATGGTACATGAAAGATGTAAGTCTCGTGGAAGATGAGGAAGAAATTGGTCCATGGGTCTGGACCGAGGAGGCTCATTCCCGCTAATCAGAGTTGGGCAAATGGGGGTGGTAATCGATTACACGATTACCAAGTAATCGTAATCGTCGTTTTTTTCGGAGGATGATTCTATGGTAATCAAGGCTGATTTTATACAAGCCACCCATCATATTAGTTGCAGAAGTATTAGATCTAATCAAATATACCCTTGATTTTACTATTTATCTGTGAAAAATGGATTTAATTACCATCCAAAGATTTGACGATTACGATTACTCGGTAATCGTGTGAACGATTACGATTTCCATTTGCCCAACTCTGCCGCTAATTAGCCTCCTCGACCCATGTATATAAATAATAAAAATCAAGATTATATGAAAAATGCATTGCAATACAAATTAAAATGGGTTAAATAACATAAAGAAAATATCAGCACTGAACCGTTTTGAAAGCAATGAAATTAACAACTTCATGCCAGGAAGAATTCATACACTGCAACTATAGTGTGTAACCATTGCGGAGGACTCCGACTCCAGAGTCATATAGCTATAACCCACTGTATGTTGTGTACGATGAAACGCATCGCGGACGCTGCCTAACTGCGAAATGGTTCTTCGCACCGGTTGTCCACCAATCAGCGTCCACCATTTTTGATTTCGGAACAATGGCATAATAAAGCCGAAAAAAAAAACAAAAACAAAAAAACAAAAAAACAGAACAAAACAAAAAAAACTACAAAAAAATTCTCCTCGCGGTCAAACTGATCGATAAGCGTGCTCGACTACTCGGCTCGGGGTGCTCCGTAAGATCGAAGACTGAGTTGGCACTTTCACTTATTCATGAGAACATAATGAATTTGTGAATGAAGAAACTTAGCTGTTCTTGTTGTTGAACGGTAGTATTGCTACACAGTTGGAGCCAAAGTCTTGAGAATTTCTTCGTAATTTCTTTTTAAAAAAAAAGTATACTGTTGAGTTTTACCAAAGGGACTTTCAAAAGTCAAACGGTATGGATTTAGAGGTTACGAAAAGTGAGGCTATAATGACTAATATTCTGCATGATGGAAACATGAAGATATGACATCTACAATACCACTTTTCATACATATAGTGTCCTCTCTGACTACTCGACGTTGCGTTTTATTAATTTAATTAAAAACTATGAAAAGTATCGAAGTTTGGAATGTTTTGTGAGGATCCTCGCATTCGACCTTTTGCATGAGTTCATATGGATCAAATGCATTTTATTGTTAGTCAGATTCCACGCTATGCCGTGCTATTGGCCCTTTATTAGGTTGTGCTCGCTGTTTGCAGGAGTCGCAGGGCAAGAACCAAGAAGTTAGATCTATCTCAGTTCTCAGCCCTCAGCCATCCAGAAAGAGAAAGAGAGAAAGAAAGAGAATGGGAGAGGAAAGATGCACTTAAAAACCTTGATTTTTGGATTCATCCACCCATTTTTCTGTCCGCTCATCGAGTCGGCTCCGGAGGCTCTTTTGAATTTTTTCTTTTTTTGATTAATAGTACATCTTGTTTACAACGTTATCGGCCATAGGCCCGACACGAGAATCGAGATGCTAGTCCTTTGAGAGCTTCTGGATTTCCCCTTTTGTTATCCCCGCTCGATCCACCCCCCTTTATTTCGCTCCCTCTCTCTCTCTCTCTCTCTCTCTCTCTCTCTCTCTCTCTCTCTCTCTCTTTCTTTCTCTCTCTCTCTCTCTTTCTTTCTCTTCCTCTTCCTCTCTCTCTTTTTCTCTTTCTCTCTCTCTCTCTCTCTCTCTCTCTCTCTCTCTCTCTCTCTCTCTCTCTCTCTCTCTCTCGCTCTCCCCCTTTCTTTCTTACTCTCCGTTTCATTCTCTCTCTCTCTCTCTCTCTCTCTCTCTCTCTCTCTCTCTCTCTCTCTCTCTCTCTCTCTCTCTCTCTCTCTCTCTCTCTCTCTCTCTCTCTCTTTCTCTCTCTCTCTCTCCCTCCCAGAATTCGGGTATTTTTTCTTTTTTCCCATCAGCACGTTATCATCGGATAAGCACGACCACGGCTGCATCATTTTTCGACTTGTCTTCGTTTTCAACACTCTCGTCAAAACGTGCAACAGCCCCCCCCCCCCCCCCCCTTAAAACACCCAGCCCCCCTGCCCACCACACCCCATCATTTCATTTCATTTCTTCGCCCCTCTGACCCGCGCCATCTCGACTTTTTTCACCTCGCCTCCTCTCAAACTCCCGCAAAAAATAAGATCAAAATTGAAAAAAAAAAACAAAAAAAAACAAAAAAAAAAAAAACGAAAAACATTGTTTTCTCTCTATCTTTCGGCGGTGTCTCCTTCTTGCTCTAGGAAAATTCGATATATTTAATGAGTTTAAATGGAGCAGTTGCATTGTTGCCAGATGACACGCGACGCCTCTGAGTGAGTATATACGCTTCCAAGTTCCGGTACATTTACTTTAATCCCGGAAACTATTCGTTTCTAGATTTATTAGGCAAGAATTTTACGCGTTTACCGTCAAATTTTCGTGGGGGTCATGACAGTAACTTTATCAATCAATTATCTATCGAAGCCGACTTTTTAAAAGTCATTAAGTAACTGTGAGTATACAAATACAAGAGCGGTCTACTGATTGTGAGATGCACAACTGGCACATCCAATATCGTAGCTGTAGGAGGGCGGATCAATTCTGTATTATTTATTCAAAAGTATCAATGAGAGAGCCGAGGCTAAACCATGCATTAGATCCCCGCAGGCTGCCGTGGCTTGGCATGGCGGCAGAAGCGCATCTATGCTGCACCAACCATCGCATCGCATCGCTCGGAAAGCGCATGCGCGTACCGTACGGCATCTGTGATGCACGACGCACGTAGCTCAGATGCCATCGATGCCACTGCAACGATGCGATCACAGCGGTGTATCTCGCGGATAACAATCGTTGTAGCTGCAACGCTCTGAACGCGGCGCGGAATCAAAACTTGCGCGAGCTTTCGAACTCGCGCGCTCGCAGGAAAAGCGGACGCGGCGCACCATGGTCTGAAAACGTCAAAAAGTGGCAAAAAATCAGCGGGAAAAATTCATCCAAATTCATCGTTTTCGGCCTATGATGCTTTTAGCACAGAATAATACAATCAGAACGGAAACTCTGTCGGATTTTGAAGCAAATTCATTTCGCGTCCGCCATGTTGAGATATAGGATGTTTACATCTGGATTCGCGCGTGAAAAAAAAATATAGGACATGATCCGCGAAATTTTCATTCTGAAATGCCATTAGAATAAAAGTGAGGGCGGAAACTCAAGATTTCTTTCCAGAATTTACAGAAATAAATGAGTTTCAACACAAATCACACACGTCCGCCATGTTGGGATATAGGACCACAGCGTTGCCTATTGGTGCCGTTAGATTCCAAACTTGCTTCCGTTGGCTCTTATGGGAGTTTCCGTTCTGATTGTTTTATTCTCTGCTTTTAGTTCAAATTTTTCTAATCACACTTTCTTGATTTCAATGGGGCTCTTGCACACTTTTGCTTTAAGCAAATAAATATAGTCTAATCTGATGTAAAGACCAGCGGAAATCACGAAAATCACACGAAGAAAGTTTAAAATTCAGTAATTAACTCACATAACTGCTATAACGGCAAGATCGTAATGGCAGTTCAACGCAGGTATCATGGGAGATTCCTGTCTTTTATATCACTTTTTCTACGGAAACACAGAGATATTATGTCTCAATTATTTAGATAGGAATCTCCCATGATATCTGCGTCTCTCCGCCATGAAGCCCGATTCTAAGAGTGAATTTCGTGATTTTTTAGTGTACTCATCGTCATTTTACTAGTTTTTATGCAAAAATCAACTCTTCAATCCCATATAGCAAAAGTTTGCAAGAGCCCCATTATTCGTTCAAAGTGTTTTCTTTTCTGTGATTAAAATTGGTTCTGGAAAGTTTATAAGTGAGACATTTTTGAGTAATTTACGCCTTGATTTTTGCCACTTTTTCTCTCTTTTTTTTTTTTTTTTTTTTTTTTTTTTTTTTTTTTTTTTTTTTTTTGTGCGGCGGGAAAAGCAAGTTTTCATATTACATACACACATACAGACTCTCGCATACAATGACTGGAGACCCCAGGCATATTTATTGATCAATAAATACGGAGGCAGGCATCCATCTAATTCTCTCAGGCACGAGCCTAAAAACAAAAAACGCAGAGAATTAATAATACGGCCAGTATTGAGTATACATTGAGTGGTGCCAACAAGTATACAAGTTTGAATTATCGTGCGTATGCCTGGTGGAGGCAATGGATGTGCTCTGCAGATGTCGTGTCCTATATTTTTGTTCCAAACATCATATGATTGCTCTTCTTGCACTGCACCCCCTCTCTCTTCTCTCTCTCTCTCTCTCTCTCTCTCTCTCTCTCCCTCTCCCTCCCTCTCTCTCTTTCTTTCTTTCTTTCTCTCTCTCTCTCTCTCTCTCTCTCTCTCTCTCTCTCTCTCTCTCTCGTTTTTTCTCTCGCTCCCTCCTCTTCCTCCGCGGGGCAGCGCGAATGAGAATGAGAGGCAGATGACTTGCGAGTTTTGAGTTTGGCAGTTTGGCGGGCGCTTAAGCTCCATTAACCCAGAACCTAGTTGTAAACCTACTGCGCATGCGTGCGGCGATGTGACGTATCACGTGACGCGATGGGGATGCAGACGCACCTTCCGTCGCGTCGATGGACGTGGTTTATGTTGTCTGTGAACTTATGAACCAGGAGCGCACGAGCTGAATGTCACTGTGCCGAATATTCAGCGTGGTTGCCAAACTTCCGCAAATGTATCGCGGCCCGCACGAGCGCGCGTTTTCAGTTACATCAGGTATCAGGAAGATTACACACCAGTTCTGGTCAGCAAAGTGACCAAAGAGTAAACAAGAGCCGCAATTGCATTAAGAGCTAGCTTGGTCAATGCTGATAAGAGCGTAATTCAAAGTCGACCTTTTTGACTGGCTGGATAATTCAGTGGTGTAGCGTGCAATTTGGCAACATTGAGGACTGTCCATTTAAAGCCATGAAATAGATTGAACTATTAGGTGTTCGGTGAACACCTTCGCATTCGACCATTTACATGGATTTAAATGGACACAATTCAACGTTGTCAAATTGCACGCTACGCCTGGAAATGGAGGGAAATGCGTGTGTCCGAACTTTTTCCGGCCTTTATTAATTAAAATGAAACATGGGGGTTTTCTTTGAAGTCATTTTTGCCGAATTTCTTTAAATCGATCCAGCAAAACTTTCTCAACCATTGGTCGTAAGTCTTCCAATGAAATCAACCTTGCAGTTACATTACAGTTTATTTGAAAGAGTAAACCTTCAGGCTGGTTATTATAAACGATCGTATCGTATAATTGTATCGAGTTGATGATCAAGTACACAGCCGAAATATATTTTCTTTTGCAAAATCTTTGGCTTCTGTGTTGTACCTAAACTTTGTTTTTCAGCAGCGAAACTTAATAATGGGTCTGTTGCAAACTTTTGCCACAACGATTAAGAGTGTTTCTAATGTAAAATCGCCTGAAAAGTCCATTGGTGGTATCAGAAAGTCATAAAATGCAATAATAAACTCACAAGAGGCGTTTAATGAAATCCAAGATGGCTGAGAAATATCAAGCAATTTGTATACATGCACCGCACGAACATCCAAGGATGGCCAACTTTGACAACCTCAGTGGAGGTAGAGGTTATGTGTTTGTTTACGTTGTGATTGGTTGTGATCGATATTGTGAGGTTGGCTATCCTTGGAAGTTCGTCGTGCATGCATACAAATTGCTCGATATTTTTCTGCCATCTTGGATTTCATTAAACGCGTCTTGTGAGTTTATTATTGCATTTTATGACTTTCTGATGCTACCAGTGGACTATTCTGGCGATTTTACATTAGATTACTCTCTCTTAATCGTTCACGGAAAAACAAGATCAGTGAAAATAACCATACGGATACCTGATTTTGGCACCTGCTAGATGTTATGGTAAACTTGACCAGAAGTATGGTACATTTACCGATACTTTGAGTCAATTCGACTTGCAACCAGGTGACATCACCTAGTACCTAGTCAAAGCAGAGTATACTTCTGGTTAACATTACCATAACATCTAGCAGGTGCCAAAATCAGGCATCCGTATGGTTATTTTCACCGTAGTTTTTTTCCGTGTTGTAGCAAAAGCTTGCAACAGACCCATTGTAAGAGCGAAGAGCTCAGCCTCCATTAGTGACGCAAATTGGTTAATCAACTTGCTCTCCATCCAATTATCTTCGTCAGTATAATGCATCTTCCTGTATTAAATCTATTGTGTGGAGGGTGGATTGAGTCGTGCGTCGGGGGGGGGGGTGTTACGAGGGTAAGGGCGAGTCGTAGGCCTGCGTGCATCGCATCCCGAGTCCTGATACCCCGCATCCTGGAGCCCGGGACGAACGGAGTCGGTCATTGGCATTGAAAAGCACCCAAAAAAGGGGACTCCACCTCACCCTCACCCTCGCGGCACCCTGGCGATGAAGCCACGCCTTTAGTCCCACCCAATCAACTCTCCCCTCCCGATCTCTGAATAGTCCACCGTCTTTGTGAGACCGAGGGCTTCGAGGTTATCGCCCCCCTCCCCCTTACAAGACTTGCTGAAGGTCACTCTTTTTCAAGTGGTCACACAAGTTCATTTCATTCCTTACCATTTTTGAGGAAAAAGAATATCTTCGTAAGTTCATTCGTCGGCCGTCTAACGTGTAGTAGGCGTAAGTCGAATAGAAGTTTTAAAATGTCCAATTTCATTTTCATTTTTCAATCATTCGATTACTTCCGTTGGTATTTTACCGAGATTTTTTGACTCATAAAGAATAAATGAAGAAATATTCGAATTTATTCGCACGTGCATTTCCGGAAGAAAAATTGGAACGTGAAAGATGATCTTGAAACTTTGGATTCGACACAGTGGCGTCGCGTACCATCTGGCAACAATGCAACTGCTCCATTTAAACTCATTAAATATATCGAATTTTCCTTGTGCACTGTGCACCCTCTGACTTCGATCTTTTACATGAGTTTAAATGGATAGAATGCATTGTTGCCAAATTGCACGCGACGCCACTGATTCGACTTACGCCCATGCGTTAGATCTTACTTGTTTTTTAAGGCGTAAAAATCGGTACTCTGCATCTTCCTGGAGGGGGGGGGGCACCCACAACTGCCTTATTTACAGCAATACCCCCCTCCCCCCGCCCGTCCGTTCCCATGGATAACGATTGGAATAATCTCGGGGTTTTGATTTTGGCTCGGTATCAAGGATTGCTCGACGGAAATTAATTGCAGAGCTGACATATAAGAAAACGCTCTCAAAAAATGTCAAAACGAAACAAAAAATAGTTATAAAATAAAAAAGAAGGTGGGAATGTATGATGAAGCTGTTGTGATTTTCTGTAAAGCCTTCGATGCCAAAACTCTATAACTTTGAGGGTCGAATAAAATTGTTTTGATCTCCGAACGAGTACCGAGGTATATAGTTGTCGATTTAGTGGCGTATTGTGCAATTTGGCAACGTTGCAGTTCGTTCATTTAAACCCATGAAAAATATCGAACTATTGGGTGTTCGGTGAACACCTTCGCATTCGACCTATGCATGATTTTAAATGTACACTTTACAACGTTGCCAAATTGTACGCGACTCTGAGTTGAATTCGCTTACGGAGAGAGAGAGTGGCAGAGGGGATTATGAAGGGGGGGGGGTCGATCGCAGCATCCAATGTGAGATTAACCGATTTTATTTTTCTGTCACATAATTTCCTTGCAGTTATCATTTTATTCGACAGGGTAGCGACGAATGGCTTTGCAATTGCGGATTTTGCTGAGCGGTACGAAATTTGTACATGAAATGACTCTTTGCGAAGTCATCACTGTTGTCGTATTTTGCTGATCGCGTGTGAATCTTCGAGACTATTAAAATATTAACTGCTCGTCTTCGAAATGCCGGATTGCGTCTAGCCGCATATGCAGCTCACCTGTCTTCCGGTTCCCATCCGTTGCTGATCAAGTGTTGCTGATCGAGTTCGAAACTGAGCTGCAGCAAATCTTAAAATTTAGTCTGTATCTTCCTCTTTCTCTTTTCCTCTTCTTCGTTTTCTACGGATCTTGTTCCTTTCTCCTCTCCTGGAGAGAGAGAATTTTTTTTTTTTTTTTTCATTCTCGCTGCTTTTTGTTCGGTTTTTACTTGAATTCTATATGCTGTAATAGTTTATCTAAATAATAGATGCAATTTGTATTTTATAATAAAATATGCTCTAAGGCACTTAATCGTAGATCCCATAAGTAATAGGGGAATCCTGCAGTGGCGAAGCGTGCTATGTTGCATAACGTGGCATTTTGTCCATTTGAACTCATTAAAAAGGTCGAATTTGATGGTCATTGCCGATTACTAGATAGTTCGATATTTTTCGTGGAGTTTAATGAGCCAAATCATTACTAAATAGTATTATTACCCGAAGTACAACGATATGTGACGGAGAGTCTAGTACTTTTACTAAACAATTCTGGTTTTACTATCAGAATATGGTAACATTACTAGGATTTTCTCAAAATTTACGAGAACTAAGCCGGTTAAATCACTGATTGTGAGAAAAATTGCTGGTTACCGACAGAGACTTCTGTTTCATATACCTTTTCCTTACAGGAATTATATGACACAGTTCTAAAGGCATGTAAAGTCAGGGACGAAAAGAATGTCAGACGTCTCCTTGAAATAGGCCACCCGCAATACTTGTCTCAATGAATTTAAGCATTGCAGGAGGCCTATCTCAAGGAGTCATCTGACATTCTTTTCGTCTCCTACCTTACAGACGATCGAGTTTGTTCATTAAATTGGAATTTCGTGATTCGTGCGTAACATACATAAATTTTGTAATATTCGCAAAGTAACGGGCATTAATGAGATTGACGCTAAAACTTTGACCAATTTGCCCATCTAGATGGGTATTGTGTAATGAGGTTATAACCTAGGTTCAGGTATCCGTGACATTGATGAGTGTCAAACTGTGATAGCAGTGGATGGGGCGCACTGATCATTAAAATTGAATGTTCACTCGGAAGATATACTTCGAGGATCCAATTTATCGGCTGTAGAGACCTTATAATATTTTTCATCAAAACGTAAAATATTGATTTGTGGTAGGATGAAGAAATGATTCTCTGAATCTACACGTTCTAGACGGCACCGGCTGAGGAAACCTAAAACTTTCTTTCCGCCGAGAATTCAATTTTCATCCTTAGATATACTTTGAATGTCTATTTAATACTTACTATCAATAAGAACATCACTCACTTTTATTATAAATTTCTAACCTATAAAAGTTTAAAGTAACGCCTCTCTATTAGTAATATCGGAAAAAATCCATTTCAACTTATGAATTTTCTCAAGCCCCCCCCCCGACCCCCCTTCTCATCAAAGGATGGAATCTCGGTGGTAATGAGTAGGTTCGCAATGAGAGGGGAGGCGAACAAGGTTTCTCTTCGTTTGAGCTCACAGTGGTACAAAATTTCTTCTATCCTTGGTACCGCGTCTATAAGGACTAAGGAGTCGGTCAACGGTCAACGGTCTGGAAAATTGAACCGATTGTGAGTCAGATCAGTAAAGCTTTGTTTTTGGGGGTTGGGTGCAGTGGCGGCTGGTGAAATGCGATGTATCGATGTCTTCTCCATTTGAAACTATAGCAAAGTATATATTGTCAGGGGGTGCAATTGAACCCCCGAGAAATCGATACTTTTCTATGGTTTTAAATGGAGTGAACATCGATATATCGCATTTCACGAGTCGCCACTGCACCCAACCCCCAAAAACAAAACTTTACTGATCTGACTTTGGGTGCCAGGGTTGTATTTTCTCTCCCCTCTCCCTCTTGAGTGGCTTTTGAGGGGGGGGGCGAAATTATGCAAATCGAAAGTGAATACTTTTTTTTGTTTTTTTGTTTGTTTTGTTTTTGTTTTCTTTTTTGTCATCACTGTCAGTCGATTTAGGGCTAATGGTTACTATTCCGTGTCTAGGTTCATAAGTCATGAGTCGTTATGAAGTATACGGCCCCAGTAGTAAAAGATATGGAAACCCTTGAGGGCGATCGACTCCATTCGCCAGCCGAATCGATAGAGGGGTCACAAGCGGGGTTTTGGCAACATCACATGTTTGCCCATGTTGAAGAGTCGTTATGAAGTATACGGCCCCAGTAGTAAAAGATATGGAAACCCTTGAGGGCGATCGACTCCATTTGCCAAGCTGAATCGAAAGAGGAGTCGCAAATATTCAATTCACCTGCAGCTAAAGTGTGCAGCAGCCTCATTGAAATGCCATACGCTTTCAAAATGCATTTAAGGGTTTATCAGTGAATCGTGAATGTTTTTAGGGTTGAGTTTTAACACCTTCCTCGAAACTTGCTGGACTCAAAAGATAGGGCGAAGAAAGGCGATCCGCCGCCCATTACTCGAGGTTTTTTTTTTTTTTTTTTTTTTTTTTTTTTTTTTTTTAAGGAAAGATCAAGGAAAAGGGGGACTTTAAACTGTTTTCACTGTGAATCTCCGCAAGGCTGACCTTGAAAATTCCTCGAATGTAGAAGATCAAAATTATGAATAAACAACCCAATTACCCAAAATACCGTACGAAAACTCGGAAAAACTGGCGAAAAATCGATTTATTGACCCTCATGTGGAACGGATATCCTGTTATCGTGGCTTGCTACTAAATACGCAGACAAAATAAGAAAACGCAGCTTTGGTAGCGCTAAATAAACGTTTCGTAGAGAAATGACCCAGCGAAAGACTTCAGTTGAGCAAACCAAATTTTTTGCTAACCCAGCTAAAGGGTTTGGTTTGCTCCACTAAAGTGTTTTGTTGGGTACTTTTTCTACGATTGCCTAGTCCAGGTCAGCAGTGTGACTATAACCCATCACAATACTCTACTTGGGGGAGGGGAGGCGGAAAAACCTATTCGGTAGTACTGACAGAACCTTTGGCAGAAAAATAACTCAGCATGCAAAAGGCTTTAAGTAGAGCTAATCAAAAATTTTGCCACGCCTAACTAAAGAGATTTTGCTGGGTGAAACAAAGATTTGGTTGGCTCAACTACAATCTTTTGCTGGGTAATTTTTCTACCAAAGGTTTTGCCAGCGCAACCTTAAGTGGTTTTTTCCCCGTTTTTTCTGTGTGATCTGCATAATTTTTTCGTCCACAAATGGAGACATCGTGGACCCTCTGATGATTTCATCGGTCGAGGAAAGATTGCAGATGAGATTATTTTTGTGCTTTATCGCTTAATACTCACAGAAAAAACGGAAGGAATAAACACTTCAGTGGCGCTGACAAAACCTTTGGTACAAAAATGACCCAGCAAAAAGCTTTAGTTGAGCCAACCAAATCTATAGTTCACCTAGCAAAATCGCTTTAGTTAGGCGTATAAAACCTTTGGTTATAGCCAGTGGCGTACGCAAGGGGGGTGGGGGGGGGCTAAGGGGGCTAAATCCCCCCCAGACTTCCGATTTGTAGGGGCAGAGGAGAAGGGGGGAACAATATTCAGTCAAACTCTAATCAGTGCAAGCCCCTACCAAAAAAATCCTGCGTATGCCACTGGTTATAGCTCAGATAAAGCCTTTTGCTGGGTCATTTTTTCTACCGAATGTTTTGCCAGCGCTATCAAAATGTTTTTTCTGTTTTTTCTATGCTGCTGCGGCACCGTACGCTACTGGTGGATAGTGTATTCGTCTTCAGCAAAACCTTGCAAGAGTTTCATTCGGCAACATTAGTTTTTTTTTTTTTTTTTTTTTTTTTTTTTTTTTTTTTTTTTTTTTTTTTTTTTTGGAGGGGGGGAGGAGGTTGAACTATCCTTAAGAATTCGCGCGCTCCTTATTGTGGAAGTTTCCAGTCCTAATTTCTGCAAAAGACCTATCCTCAGTTGGAGAATTATCGAGTTTTACACCCACCGTGCTACAGCCCGGGCGGCAATGGAAATAAAGAATCGGCCCCGGTACATCGCTTAGTTCGTGATCCTCAGCTGTGCATCTGT
The DNA here is from genome assembly GCA_011764245.1 of Trialeurodes vaporariorum. Classification (NCBI taxonomy): domain Eukaryota; kingdom Metazoa; phylum Arthropoda; class Insecta; order Hemiptera; family Aleyrodidae; genus Trialeurodes; species Trialeurodes vaporariorum. Next base: position 13,568,738 of record VMOF01000220.1, read on the forward strand.
TGTGTTGCGCTGCCTCCTCCAGCTTCGTCAGTCCGTCCGACGAAAATTCATCATCCATCTTTCTCTGGCGGGGCCTCGGAGAGAAGAGAAGATGAGCACTGTTGAGTGGTGGCTGAGCCTCATCTTCATCCGCATCTTCTCAGCCCCCCTCCCTCCCCCTCAGGTCCCCCTCAGGCCCCGGCCTCTCAGAAGAAGTTTAATTCACGCGGGCCCAGCAGCGTTCACCCGTTCAGTTCGGCTCACTATCAGTCGAGCCGTCGCGTCGCCGTGTCTTCTTCTTACCCGTGCGTTCAAATCCCCGAAGACGCAAAGAATATGACGGAAAGGCTGCAGTGATTTTTGCAGGCGCTGTTTAGGCAACCCGCATCGCATTTTAACCTGTTCTTCGGCTCAGCCTCCGCGTGAACGTGAACGCGAACTCCCCCTCTCCTTCGCCTTCGCTCTGTCACATCGCTTCTCCCTCCCCCTCTCTCCTATCCAACTCTTGTCACCCCCTCCCCCCCTCCCCCCCTACCACCCGCCGAGCGTGTAACCCGCCTTACCCCTTCCCTGCTTCGCTTTTCCATGGTCGCGCTCCTTCCTCCTCCTCCATCGTTCGGGGATTATCCGCGGAGTTCGGAATTAATCTTCTTATTAAACGGCTTCTGAATCGCGCTGTGATTTTTCGCGTCTTCCCGCAACTTTTTATCTTATCAGTACTCATCGTCTTATCCCACGCCCAATTTTTGCGGCGTTCTAAAGGATCCGTCCTGTGATATTGGCATTCCCCGTGCTTTGTGTTTACCTCAAGTGCAATTATTTCATATTTTCTTTTATTACCCCTACTTTAAATTGTTTTTGTTTTTAGCGCTTCTTGCGTGGGGGTATTGTTAATTATTATTTTTTTTTAATTTTTTTTTTTTTTTTAATTTTTTTTAATTTTCTTAAATTTTTTTCAAATTTTTTATTTATTTTTATTTTTTATGGTGGCTTGACAAACTAAGTAAATTTGTTTCGGATAATGCCTCACTTTTTGCATCTTGAATGATTGCTCCTGCCCGTATCTGTTTCTACTGGTTTTTGCCGAAGGATAAGAAAAAGTTTTCGCGATAAGTGTTTGAATGGATAGACTTTTTTTTTTTTCATGTTCGTAATTCAAATGTGTTCAAGAAGAATATAACAAAAATCTGTTCGATCGGGTTTCGTCATGGGTGATTCACGATGTTAGTGGTTTGACGTGTAAGCTCTCTTGAGGTACTCTGCCTCAGGGAAAGTTGTCTGTCGTCGGGAGTGTTTATCTTTGGCTTTATTTGGAATGCCCTGGAATTGATGATCGCATCGTCGCTGAAATTGGACCCGCTTCCAAATCCAGATCCCCCAGCATGCTGGAGGTATCTGCCCCCCTCAAGCAGCGAAAAAATGCAGGTACGCTTCGCCGAAAAGTTCCTTTTCTTTTTCTTCCTCTTTTTCCAATGTGCACAGGAAAACCGAGGGTGTGCACTTGTGCAACTTAATGCCATTGCATTTCTGTAAATCTGTTTTTCCTTTTACATCGAAACTGTTTTAACCATGAGGTCGAATAATATAATCAGATGCAAGGAGGCAAAACGGCGTTTTTGCCTACGATTTGCACCTAGGCGGCAAAATGTATAGCTACTCGATCCCTCTATTCCGATAATCTAATCCCGGTCAATTGCAAGATAGCCTGGACTGCAAAAAATGTGAAGCTTTAAGAAGAAATTGATCCATAAAAAATTAAAATAAAATTAAGGTTTTAGGGTAAATCAAGGGAAAACATAGGTATATTCGCACGTATGTATACGCAATGGGGCAGTTGCAAGGGTCTGAAATTTTGTGTTAACTTTAAAGAAAATGATAATTCTTGATTAGCTGATAACAATTAATAGCCTGGACTGCAAAAAATATGAAGCTGTGAGAAGAAATTGATCCATAAAAATTGAAATAAAAGTAAGGTTTTTGGGTAAATCTAGGGAAAAAATACGTATGTATACACAATGGGGCAGTTGCAAGGGTGTGAAATTTCGTGTTAACTTTAAAGAAAACGACAATGCTTGATTAGCTGATAACAATGGTGCTTTTGGTTTTTCCTAAGTATCCCAGTTTCGGATATACACACGTGTAAAGTTGTAACTAAACCGAGTACATAGTGACGTCTTTATGCGTAATTCAAATTGAAAACAAAGTGTTTTGGGCCAAAATCTCATCTTTGGAACATCGGAACTTAATTAGAAACCAAAGGCATCTTTTTTCTCAGCTCATCAAGTACTTTCATTTTCTTTGTAAAAAACGCAACATTTCAGACCCTTGCAACTGCCCCATTACACAGTCTGGACATAAGTTCTGTCAGTCGAGATAACGGCTCTTTTTTACGTTTTTATGCAAAACATGTAAAAAAAATAGTATAAAAACCCCTTCTTTTTACTTCTTTGAAGTACATACAACCCCTACAAAATAGTGTCAATGGAATTTCAAAATTCTGTCTTTTAAATCCTGTAAATTAGGCATTAACTCATGGTCAGACTGCGTGTTTATAAATCCACAAAGAGATCTCATCACTATTGATGCTAAAAGAATAATTTGAGTGCTCACGTACACTGAAAAAAAGGAAGGGTAAATCTTACCCTCGGATGATACGTAAATTGCAAAGCAATTTGAATGGTTAATATTACCGCGCGATAGTGAAATTATACAGAATTTTTCGGTATTCTTCTCAGCCATGCGGTTAGTATTCAGTCATACAGATAATTTTTGCGATTCGATAGGGTCAATCTAAGAGTTTTCAGTGTACTGTGAAAGCTGATCGAAATATAACGGGTACTTTGTTGCCATGGGTTCAAAAATGATTTTTTTGACAAAACAATGTACATATTATCAGCTGATAGTGAGTTATAAAGACGCTCCTTTTCACGGATTTGAAACACTTCGAAAGTTGATCCAAAAGTAACGGGATCTTTGTTGTCATGGGTTTAAAAACGATTTTTTTACAAAACAACTAATATGCTCATTGTGAGCTGATGGTATTATAAAGAAGCTCCTTTTCACGGATTTTAAACACGTTTCTTGAAACATGGTTGCTTTTTTGCTATTGCGGAAAATGTTTCACCGAGCGTCATCTTTGATTCGTTGTAGAAAATTGTCCATCAAGAATACTTCCCATCTGTGAAGAGGAGCTTAGTTTTTAGCTCATCAGCTTTGAAATGAGCTTTACTTTTAGTTCTTTCGTTAATTTTTCAACCTGTGAGCACGAAAATCTAGTTTCTTTTTGATCGCAGTGTGTATTGTACTTTTCTTTGCGAAATTACAAGAAATCGGAAAACGCAGGTGACCATCCCATTTTGAATTTCTTCTTTGGCAGAAATTTGCAGTAATCAAAGCCCTGTATTTTTGGTGGGTTCAATCATTTTTCGGCAGGTGCTAAAACCCAGATTCTTTTCCAGTACACCAAGCATGCCATCTTAAAACTCACCGTAGACAGTTTTGTAAAGTAAATAATCAAAATATGGGTTAAGGAACGTATTAGCCACCTTAAAGTCTTCTTTTAAGCCCAAACGTATATATAAGTATTTATTCTATTATTTATTTAGTAACAGTTTCGAAGTACCCAAATAATCTGAAAAATAAGCTTCTTTTGACCAATTTTGAGTATCTTTCATGGAAAATTGTTTTATGGTAAATTAAGGATGACAGAGTCCTAAGCTTTCTGCGATTTTTTTGCTGGAGTTGTCGTGTTCAAAGAAAATCAGGACTTCAGTCAAAATAAATAATCAAGTAATAAATTACTATAAAACTAAAGTCCAGATTTTCTTTGCACACAACGACTTCTGCGCAAATAATCACAGAGTGCATAAAACTCTGCCATCCTTTAAGTAAAAAGGCTCCATTTCCAATAAATTTTTTTCCACCGTAAAAAAAAATTTACATGAAAGATATTAAAAATTGGTCAAAAGAGGCTTATTTTTCAGATTATTAGATAATTTCGAAATTTGTTACTAAAACTAAATATTTGCGGTGAGCATTAGACGTGCAAAATAAAATACTGTAAAAAATTAAATTTTGCCCTACTAAGTACTTACACTAATTTTCCTTCCGCGTTCCTATTTTGAAGAAGCAAAGTCAGCCAAAGCTCACGAATAAGACAACTCATCAGGTTGCCTTACGAGTATTCATAGCTTTGCCGATGCCTTTTAGTACGTAGGCACATCTCTGAGGTACTCTAGGTAGGCCGTGATAGGTATCGTAAACTTTCTGAAGTTCTGCGTCTTGTATCGTGAAATCTAATATTGTTTTAAACAAGGCATTTACTAACCTAACCTAACCTCAAAAGATTGTCTAGCGCGAGTTTAAAGTATCAATGTAAACAAATCGGTGAGCGGTGGTTTTACAGAATCGATTTTGTGGTGAGAAGTGATTGGCGAGTCTTTAGAATTCATGAGGCATGTTTTTCAGATGGTTTCATCATCACCTCGTAACGATGGATGGTCGCCGCAGTGGAATTGGTCGTTTCAGGCTAGAGATTTTAAGGACAAGTACAGTAAAGACGCCTTCGCAAGAGCTGTGATAGTTTTGTTCGTTTCAAACATAAATATATGGTTTTTTTTTTTTTTTTTTTTTTTTTTTTTTTTTTTTTTTTTTACTCTATGAGGCAGAGATATACGTGGATTTTATCGCCCCTGTGAGACTTAGGTATTATGCGTGCACGGCACGTGATTTATTTTTCCCTCAAATATGTTTGCAACATAATGAAAGAGACTGTTTAGTCGAGGCCCACCGCGGATATGACTTTCGTTTAGCTTTTTATTGCATTCAGGGCTTTTACTATCGTCACTACAGTTACACCTGCTTTGGTCAGTAAATGGCTGGTTTGTAATTGGAAGCCTTCCAAATGGCCAATAGGTTAGTTGCTGTAACAATAAGATAACAAATAGTTTTCAATGGAAGACTTTCTGTTGGCATTCTTCCGATTAACACGCAGTGGCGGCTCGTGACTGAAAAATTAGGTGTAGTTAGGGGGGTCTGGGAGGATGCTCTCAGTAGTAGGAGGGTTTGGGCCTTGGGGGTCCTTCCGCGCAAAGTTTTCGAAAATTTAACCTACCTCAGATTTAATTAAAAGCTAGTTTTAACTATTTCGTGACAAGAAAGTTCTCCTGCGACAGTATTGTAATAACAAATCCCCCCCCCCCACCAATAACCTAACAAAGTAAAAAAATTAAAAACATAAATAAATTTCCGAGCAAAACCTGCAATAAAAACATCTTTTTTCAAGCCTTAGAGACCAAGATTTATTTAAGTATCAAAATAAAAAATTGAAAACCATGAAAACGTTAAGAAACTTTGTTTTTACGGTGCTCTTTACAACTCTTTTTTCTCTTTTCCCCCTTCAATTTTTCCGAAATATCAATCATTTTTAATCAAGAGCGACCATTATCTTTGAAAATTTGAAAAGAAGAAGAAAAAAAAAAAACTTGAAAAAGTAGGTGTAGTGCCACTACACTAACTACACCTGACGAGCCGCCACTGGTAACACGGTGAAACCCGTATACAAATTTTTGAAGGAGTAATATAATCAATAGTTCTCAAAGAAAATATGATGTCATGCCTCAATTTAACAAAACTTAGTTTCAACTTTAAAATACTTCTGTTTATCATCTAATTCAAAAACGTTTCTTTTTAAATCTAAATAATTTTTTTCCCTGTGTATACTAATACAGAACATCCGTCCATGACATTTCATTATTTCTTAATCAGGAAGGGCTAAATAAATATTCTTCTCGAAATCTCTCCTAAAAGGGGGTCTGAGAGTCTTCCCAAAAATATTATATTGCGGTCCAGGGGACCGAGGGGGTCTTCCTTGGAATATTAAAAGGGGGTATAGGGGTCTCTTCTAGATTAAAATTGATGTGAGAAAGTGTTGTTAAGGTGCGTTTAGTTAATTTTGATGTTGGCACCGTGGCTGCGCACCGAGAGTTTCTTCATCTCTCTCTTTTCTCCATTACAAAACGTATTTTAGACAACGCTGGACTAGGGGATAAAACCCCCTCTTTCTGTCCTTTTCCTACTTATACATTCAAATGGGAAATGAGAGAGATGGAAGAGATCCTGATTGCACCAGTGCAGTAGCGCAACGAGAGTTTCTTCATCTCTCTCTTTTCTCCATTACAAAACGTATTTTAGAGTTTAGACAACGGTGGACTAGGGAAAAAAAACCCCTCTTTCTGTCCTTTTCCAATTATACATTCAAATGGGAAATGAGAGAGATGGAAGAGATCCTGATTGCACCGGTCAGTGCAGTAGCGCAACGAGAGTTTCTTCATCTCTCTCTTTTCTCCATTACAAAACGTATGTTAGACAAGGATGGACAAAGGGTAAAACCCCCTCTTTCTGTCCTTTTCCTACTTATACATTCAAATGGGAAATAAAAGAGATGGAAGAGATCCTGGTTGCGCCAGTGGACAGAAGCGCAACGAGAGTTTCTTCATCTCTCTCTTTCCTCCATTAAGAAACGTAAATGTTAGACAAGGATGGACAAGGGGATGAAACCCCCTCTTTCTGTCCTTTTCCTACTTATACATTCAAATGGGAAATGAGAGAGATGGAAGAGATCCTGGTTGCGCCATTGGACAGAAGCGCAACGAGAGTATCTTCATCTCTCTCTTTCCTCCATTAAGAAACGTATTTTAGACAAGGATGGACAAGGGGGATAAAACCCCCTCTTTCGGTCCTTTTCCTACTTATACATTCAAATGGGAAATGAGAGAGATGGAAGAGATCCTTATTGCACCAGTGCAGTAGCGCACCGAGAGTTTCTTTATCTCTCTCTTTTCTCCATTACAAAACGTATGTTAGACAAAGATGAACAAGGGGATGAAACCCCCTCTTTCTGTCCTTTTCCTATACATTCAAATGGGAAATGAGAGAGATGGAAGAGATCCTGGTTGCGCCAGTGGACAGAAGCGCAACGAGAGTTTCTTCATCTCTCTCTTTCCTCCATTAAGAAACGTAAATGTTAGACAGGGATGGACAAGGGGATAAAACCCCCGCTTTCTGTCCTTTTCCTACTTATACATTCAAATGGGAAATGAGAGAGATGGAAGAGATCCTGGTTGCGCCAGTGGACAGAAGCGCAACGAGAGTTTCTTCATATCTCTCTTTCCTCCATTAAGAAACGTATTATAGACAAGGATGGACAAGGGGATAAAACCCCCTCTTTCTGTCCTTTTCCTACTTATACATTCAAATGGGAAATGAGAGAGATGGAAGAGATCCTGGTTGCGCCATTGGACAGAAGCGCAACGAGAGTATCTTCATCTCTCTCTTTCCTCCATTAAGAAACGTATTTTAGACAAGGATGGACAAGGGGGATAAAACCCCCTCTTTCGGTCCTTTTCCTACTTATACATTCAAATGGGAAATGAGAGAGATGGAAGAGATCCTTATTGCACCAGTGCAGTAGCGCACCGAGAGTTTCTTTATCTCTCTCTTTTCTCCATTACAAAACGTATGTTAGACAAAGATGAACAAGGGGATGAAACCCCCTCTTTCTGTCCTTTTCCTATACATTCAAATGGGAAATGAGAGAGATGGAAGAGATCCTGGTTGCGCCAGTGGACAGAAGCGCAACGAGAGTTTCTTCATCTCTCTCTTAAACTCCATTAAGAAACGTAAATGTTAGACAGGGATGGACAAGGGGATAAAACCCCCGCTCTCTGTCCTTTTCCTACTTATACATTCAACTGGGAAATAAGAGAGATGGAAGAGATCCTGGTTGCGCCAGTGGACAGAAGCGCAACGAGAGTTTCTTCATCTCTCTCTTTTCTCTATTAAGAAACGTATGTCAGACAAAGATGGACTAGGGGATAAAACTCACTCTTTCTGTCCTTTTCCTACTTATACATTCAAATGGGAAATGAGAGAGATGGAAGAGATCCTGGTTGCGCCAGTGGACAGAAGCGCAACGAGAGTTTCTTCATCTCTCTCTTTTCTCCTTTAAGAAACGTAAGGTAGAAAAGGATGGACAAGGGGATGAAACCCCCTCTTTATGTCCTTTTCCTATTTATACATTCAAATGGGAAATGAGAGAGATGGAAGAGATCCTGGTTGCTTCAGTGGACAGAAGCGCAACGAGAGTTTCTTCATATCTCTCTTTCCTCCATTAAGAAACGTATGATAGACAAGGATGGACAAGGGGATAAGACCCCCTCTTTCTGTCCTTTTCCTATTTATACATTCAAATGGGAAATGAGCGAGATGGAAGAGATCCTGGTTGCACCACACCGTGGCTGCGCACCCACACCGCGTACCGGTTCTCAAACCGCGGTCCGCGGTCCATTCCAATGGGTCCGCCGCGTGACGAGTTTCGTTGGCACCCAAAGGAACCGGAGCTCGGGCGAAGGGAAGTGATATTCGACTGTGATATCCTCCGACCTCCGCATTCATCCCTTTGCGTTTGAAGTCGATGATGTGTTTCACTTTCAAGACTGATTCCCTTGCGTGTGTATATATCTGTTTCGTTTCTACTGTTTCAATAGATGTTCGCCTGAATGAGTACACTGTCATATTGTCATTCAAAGCGAAAACGCCGTATCTCCTCGGGGATTCAGTATCACTCTTGCGTCGTTTCTGCTTTGTACGGCAGTTAGCAGTGTTCTCGCTGCTCGCTCCTCTCCGCGCTCGCCTTTCTCAGTCCTTTTTCTCGCTCTGCGCTCTTCTCTTTTCAATCTTCCACTCTGTTCTTTTTGACTTTTATTAATGGTTTTTCCATTTTTACAACCCCCTCCCCCCTCCCCATCACCCTCCCCCCTCCCCCACCCTCCACCCACACCTTGGCTCCATCTTTCGTATGCACTGAATTTACTAACTCGGCTTGTAAGTCAACCAGAGCTGCCGCTGTGTGTTTATATTTAATGATATTTTTGTTATTTCACCGATGGATCAAAAGATTACACTTGTTTAGTTCGGTTTATGTAATGCACGGAAATTCTCGCGTCTGCTATCTTTTTTCAATCGTCAGTCGGGGATCGTTAAAAATTATCAAAATATTTGCTAATTTTTGTAGCAAAGTCCATAACAATCTTCCGTTCACAACCGGTTTATTTATCATTGAATTTGTAAAGACGATTGTTTTATACAGGGTGTAACAAAACTACATACATAAATCTTCAGGACGTTTATTTGAGGTAAAAATAAGACTTTTTTCTCCTACAAACATGGGTCCGAAATTGTAGTCTTTTCGAGTTACAGTGTTGCAAAGTTTCCGAAAAACAAATTGAAAAATTGTCATAACTTCCTCGTGAATTGTTCTTAATGCTCGTAAATAGGTGCGCTCTGATGCAACTTTGGGCGCTCTTGCCGATCATGGCCGTGAAAATGCTGTATGCAAAATTTTGAGGGGGGGGTTTTGGGGGTTTTTCTTGATTTTTCTAACTTTTTATGGCCAAATTATGTGAAAACATGCTTTCGGATTCATTAAACCCAGAAACGATTAGCTTTATTCAAAAGTTCGTAAAAAAATATGCATTTTTGGTCCTTACAAGTTTTTCCTTTTCGCAAACCATTTCCGAGAAAATCGTCCCTGAAGTTGTAGAGGTCGGCCAATAATCGCCTTTTCTTTGAGTTGTCAATTGAAACTTTTTGGGATTCCTAATATACAACGATGTACTAGATTTACCATTTTTGAGCCTTCCGCACCTCTTGTTTGTTTTATTTAACTGTACAAAAGTTCTCACCATGTTTACTAATAAATTCGTTCAATTTTTTCTTTTGTTGCAGGTAAGTCTTTGATTTCTAAATCGGATCTTATTTGGTTCGAAAAGTCAACCAAGAACGAATTTCACCACAACGATAAGTACGAAATCCTTACTTTGCCTCTTGTACTAAGACTTTCAAAAGAAAGTATCCTCATAGAAATTGTCATTCTTCCATTCCTCAAGCAGTTTTCAACATTTTTGTAGTTTTCAGGTATTCCAGAGTCTAACAGCATCTCCTCTGGAACGTATGCCTTAAATGGTCCTTTATCAAGGACCATTTCGATGAGAGGACTTTCTTTTGACGGTCATAGGTCATAGTACCTCCTGTTTCTTAACCCTTTCAATTCCACGTCCGAGTATATTCGTTTCTGTGACTATAAATCTGATTTTTACAATTTCATTTTTTTATTTACAGTAATAGACGGTTTTAGTGCAGAGTCAACGGTTAGCCAACAACCACATCAATGCGCTCATCGGTTGCGATCGGTTGGGATAAAACCCGCGTAGCGTTCGAAACTATCTCACTCACTCTCCCGTGACCCCCATGTATATCCATCTCTTTCTAGTTCTGACTTTCGTATACAAGGCCTTGTTTTACGACATATTATTATCAAAATCGCATTAAAATGCCTCGAGGAATTCATTTCTGCCATAAAATTTCACAAAATAAGTCTCTATATACGATTTTTGAAATTAGAGTGAGATGGCAGTACATGGGGGTCACGTGAGAGCGAGAGAGACAAACCGGCTTTGTTTGGAACGCTCATCACCGGCAGTCGTCATTACTAAAACCCTCTATTGCGATTCAAAGTTGTTACATTCTTTATCTTTGAAAAATAATGATCCGTCGAGCGCCTTCAATCAATTGGGTATGCCAAATCAGCAGCGCAACGAAGGAATATTTAACTACCCGCTTGATGTGAGTGAATTAGCATTGATTTGTCTTCGCAACCTGGTAGTTGAAATGAAAGGATAATATGGCATCCTCACCCTCGGTACGCGAGAAAAAAATAAAAAAAGACACGTTTCAAACCTAGTTCAAAATCGAGATTAAGTGCGCAGTTTTTTTAATCCGGCTCGATCCTTCAACCCGCGTTCAATCTAGATCGGAATGCCGGCACAGTCACAGAACTATTGTAAACCTATTCAATAGTTTAGTCAGAGAGGACCGAGGAAGAAAATGGCGAGTTTCAAACGAAATGGATGTGTGATGATTGTTGAGTGCGTTTTCGATGCGATGGTCGATGGTCGATGGTTGCGTGGAGCTGGCCGATCATGGCGATCATGATACACGATTTGACCGCCCTCTCTTCTAGGTTCTATAGCTCTCCGGTTCCTCGGGATCACTAATTTATTCCTGAATCCTCCGTCCTGAGTTTACGTAATCGGGGTCTCCCTATACCCGATGCCCTATACCTCTACTCCCCTTTATTCGTATATTCTCAGGTCGATCTAACCTGCCGCCAGTGAGTAACCTTTCTCAGCCTCCCCCAACCGCAGCAAGCTCCTTTATATCTCTCTCTCTGTCTCTCATCACACGCACACATATATTTTTATATACACTTTTTATCTCTCTCTCTCTCTCTCTCTCTCTCTCTCTCTCTCTCTCTCTCTCTCTCTCTCTCTCTCTCTCTCTCTCTCTCTCTCTCTCTCGTGGTTTGGCTCCTTCGGTTTCCATGACAACGATGATTGGTCCGATCCGGTATAATTCAGCCATCGCTATTCGCTTCTAAACCAGTATCCGAGTATCATTATCAATCTCTAGAATGCTGCTCGAGCTAAAGGAGTGAGTGTAGCCGAGTTGTGCATGAGGACCTCGCCCGAGCCGAGTCGATCCGTATTTTTATCCTCGTCTCCAGGATACAGGATTTTTTTTTTTTTTTTTTTTTTTTTTTTTTTTTTTTTACCATTTTTATAATCGCGCCTCGTGATTCGCGCAGTTCGCACGAATTGAGCCTCACAGTGGGAGTCAGAGTCGCGGCCAGCGCAGCGCTCTCCTTCCCGTTTTTATTTATCCCCTCCTCCTCTCTGCTCTTCCAATCGGTTTCATTTCCAACTCTATTCCTCAATCCGCCCATTCGGCTTGTTTCTCCTTTCTCTGAGCTGCCCGGCGAGGAGTGGAGCTCTTTGCAAGGTTTTTATGTGGATGAATGGATTGTCGCGAATGAGTGTGTTGCAAACTTTTGCTACAGCGCTGTAAAGTGTTCAATATCATGTAAAATCGCGTGAAAAGTCCATTGGTGGCATCAGAAAGACGTAAAATGCAGTATAAAACTCACGAGAGACGTACAGTGAAATCCAAGATGGCGGTAAAATATTGAGCAACCTGTATGCATGCACCACGAACATCCAAAGATAGCCAACCTCACAATATCAATCACACTCAATCACAACGTAAATAAACACATAACCTCTGAAGCTGTGAGGTTGTCAACGTTGGCAATCCTTGGATGTTAAAGGTGCATGCATACAGTGTGCTCGATATTTCTCCGCCATCTTGGATATCATTAAACGCCTCTTGTGAGTTTATCAATGCATTTTATGACTTTCTGATGCCACCAATGAACTTTTCAGGCGATTTTACAATAGATTAGACATTCTTAATCGTTGTAGCAAAAGTTTGCAACATACCCATTGTGGGCAAAGCTCTGCCAGAAAAATTACGAGCTTCGTAACTTATACTACCAGTGAGCTGATCATTTACTTAATCGATAAACCGATCGTTAAAGTGATTCCATGGCACGTGACCAAGGTGATCGATTAAACGATCGATTAATGGTCATTTACCGGATTTTATGGCGTTTTTTGTGAAACGATGGATCGTCAGCACCTTTAAGTAGATCCAACATTGATATCTGCTAAGTTTGGATGCTCGAATCCGAAAAATAAAGACGTAACCACGGGAATTCGCTCAATCGCTGCATCGCAAGACGATTGTGCGAATTTCCATACGTACTTATTTCGCGGATTCGAGCATCCAAACTTAGCAGATATCTTTGTTAGACCTACCTATACAGATGCTGACGATCCTCATTTTACAAAGAAAAACTCCATTAAATCCGGTGTATGACCATTAATCGATCGACTAATCGATCACCTTGATCACGTGACATGAAATATCACCTTAATACTGTCTTTGAGTGATGCAATGGGTCTGTTGCAAACTTTTGCTACATCGATTAAGAATGTTTAAAACTAATGTAAAATCATCCGAAAAGCCTATTGGAGGCATCAGAAAGTCATGAAATGCGATGATAAACTCACAAGAGGCGTTTAATGAAATCTAAGATGGCGGTAAAATATCGAGCAATCTGTATATGCATGCACCTTTAACATCCAAGGATTGCCAACGTTGACAACCTCATAGCTTCAGAGGTTATGTGTTTATTTACGTTGTGTTTGGGTGTGATCGATATTGAGAGGTTGGCTATCCTTGGATGTTCGTGGTGCTTGCATTCAGGTTGCTCGATATTTTACCGCCATCTTGGATTTCATTAAACATCTCTCGTGAGTTTTATACTGCATTTTATGACTTTCTGATGCCACCAATGGACTTTTCACGCGATTTTACGTGAGATTGAACACTCTATAGCGCTGTATCAAAAGTGTGCAACAGACCCATTGGTCCAAAATTGTAAAACTTGACTGTTGCTATGGTAACCATATAGTTTAAGTGCCCGTTATTTAATGGCTACACGGAAAAAACCGTTGGCGCTTCTACCGGCAACTTTTGAGGACCATGCCACCAATTTTAGAGGTAATTAACGCCAATAGTTGGGGGAAAATCCGCTATTGGGAGTATTTTTTCCAACTATTGGCGTTAATTACTTCTAAAATTGGTGGCATGACCCTCAAAAGCTGCCGGTTACAGGAGGTAGTATCGCCAACCGTTTTTTCCGTGTATTTATGAATGGCTTTAAAAAACGGACACTTCAACGAAAGTTACCATAGCATCAGACTAGTTTTACGATTTTCGATCAATAGCATTACTCATAGACAGTGTTAACGATCGGTTTATGGACGAAGTAAATGATCGGCCTCCAAGAGAAATCAATGCTCAGTCTCTCAAATTAAGGAAATAGTTAACTATTCCTACACCGCGGTGCTGATTTTGCATACACAATTGATTGAAGGCGCGCGAGAAAAATTATTTTTCAAATGTTGAGAATTTGAAGCTGCAATTCTTGTGAATAAAAAACTGATATTATGTGAGGCAGATGCAGATTTATTCACAGCGATGAGTTTACTCGGGCTCGGTAGTAAAAGGGTTGAAAAAGTCCTCAAATCATTCCTCTCAGCGGGGCTTTGGAAAAATTCGACCCTCGGGATTTCAATCAGATATCAGTTTCGTGCGTTGTGACGCCAAAGCATCAAATTCAAACTGTCCATCTATGCTTCACAAACTATTTTAACTGCTGCATGGACAATGCGAATGGCCGTTTTGCGGTTTTCAAGAGGATTTTTTT